>CM075978.1:172343407-172394214 GCA_038087875.1 Malacoraja senta
TTCTCGTTTAATCTTACTATTTAACTTCGGAGTCACGTGAGTGACTACGTGAAGATTTTAAAGCTCTGTGATTTCATGCCACGGAACGAGTCCATGCTTCACACCCTGCTGTCGTAGACTTGAGGAGGAAGTATGTTAACAAATCCAGACATGAATCAATTGTTAAAAGAAACAATAAGTGATTTATTAACACAAATTATAATAATGACCCCTATCCTTCGGGGCGTATTATAAAACAGAATTCAAAATAGTATCTGCAAAAGTCACAGGCTTAGCAACTGGCTTATTATAAAATTCTTGGAAGGTCTTCTCCCTGGACCATCCTGCCGTACCCAAGATGTGATCCATTGGAACCTCCATCTGCCGTGCTGCCGATGTGGCTGCAGCCCTGGTGGAATGAGATTTGTAAATATCAGTATCCACCCCTGCAGCCCCCAAAACCTGTCGAAGCCACCTAGATATTGTTTGGGTCGATACCCTGTTGTGAGGTCTTTTGTGGCTCACTAAAAGTGCCAATTCTTTGCCTCTTACTTTAGCTGTTAGTTCTATGTAAAGTAACAGATGTGTCATAACGCATAAGCGAACATCTGTAGGGTATGCCCGAAACTCAAGTTTAAGGCCTGATGACCCTGGTCTGTTTTGTTTTACCAGTTCATGAATATAAAAAGTTATATCATTTGTCCCTTTGGCCATTGAGTTCAGTCGTAATTTGTGTAGCGATTGCACCCGCTGGGCCGAGACCAGTGCCATCAGCATTACCAATTTAAGGGTAAGTTTCTCCAGGGACAGGGACGTTGCTGGTGACCAACCCCGAAGCAACGTCAACACAATACTCACATCCCAAATGTTAGAGTATCTTGCCCTAGGGGGATTCGAGTTAAATATACCCCTCATTAGTTTGGAAACCAAGGGGTGAGACCCCAGTGAATGGTGGTCGAATCCCCGCCACAAATAGGTGGATAGGGCACTCCTGGCACTGTTGATGGCACTGTAGCTAAGCCTTTCATCAAAATGAAGGTTAGCGAGGAACTCCAGGACATTAGTTACAGTGGCTGAGTTATACTCAACATTAGTCCTGCAACAATATCGTTCCCATTTCCTGATGTAAGTCAGGTACTGTTTTCTGGTAGACTCTCTTTGTGATGAGCCCGGCGGCTTTCGCCTCTTCATCCAGGTCTTTAACCTGTTTGGACAGGTTGCCCCCAAATAACAAAATTGGCGGCGGTGTGGTGTTGGTCTTACACAGAGCCACAAATTTGGGGTTCAAGGCTGGGCGGATGGAGTTCTTACGGAAACAGTTAATCTCGAACTGTGTATTGCAGAGCATCGCCAGCGTATCTTGCTGTGCCTCTGTCATTTCCGTGTCATCCACCGACCGGGCAAATGCTGTAATCCCAGTTGTTAAAAGTTTAAGGATTTTCTGCATTTGTACCTCCTGTGCCCTTATACCTGCACCAATATGTCCCCAGATGGAGGGATTCACTGCTGGGACATTCAGTGAAGTACAGTTCCCTGGTACTAGGTATTTTGCAGTAGTTTCATTAACTGCCTGTTCTTGTAATTGATGGGTTGATAAGTAGTCAATGCTGGCTGCTAGTTGTTGTTTCAGCAGCTGCCCTGACTGTGGAGGCACCGCAAACTTTTTCACCATGCCCAGCATCTTCTCTTCTGGCACCCCCAGCACACTTGAAGTCTCTTCAGCCAACCCTTGTTCGGAGTCAGCCCAGAAATGACTCCCAATGCTCCCCTCTGTCGAGGGAGATACATTGTGCAGCCCTGAAAAAGGTACTGCCATGGGCTTCCTCGGAAGCCCGTAGTGACTTGACTCCTGCTCACGGAGTTTGTCACGGTGAAGCAATTGCTCCACTAGCCGCTCCAGACGTGTAATGCGACTACTGTCGCTGTCTGTCGGCAGCGTTTACTCATGGCCTGACACATGAGCGTGTCCCATCTATTGGCGTTTGTGTCAGCCTGTGGCGACCCAGGCTGCACAGGTGCCGGGACAGAGACCGCTGATCGCAGAGATTGCGATGCTGCAGTCGGCCGCTGCTGGCTCCCGGTACTTCCGCGGTCCTCCTCAGCCAGTTTCTTAGCGGCCCGTTTGGACTTGGTACGGGTCCTGTCCATCGTTGTCCTTCCTGGAACAGAAAGACACACGAAAAACGACCTCAGAGTAAGAAACCTACCTGTAGGTCTCTGTTTTAAGCTTACCGCTGCGGGGAGCGTTCCCCCCCCCGCCCCGCCTGTCGCTCTCAATTGCGCTAGCGATATGTCGCGCATGCGCTCTGGCGGGCTCTTCACGTAGTCACTCACGTGACTCCGAAGTAAAATAGGGGGATGAATGACCATTATCACTCCCCAGTTTGTTTTTTCTCAACAAACAGATCATGTCACAGTTAAAGTAATTTTTTTTCTCATACCGAATTCTCTTCATTTGAAATGGTGTTAATTTAAGTGATAATTGAGTCTTTGGAAAAGTGTTGTAGTCACTCAGAGTTAGAAGGACCATTTAAGTGTGATATTGGGTGTGAAACAAAAGGCCTCCAATTCATTTCCATGAAAACACAACTAGTTCGATACAACTAATCCCAGTAATGTTTCTCAGAGAGGAACAATACCTTCACACCATGTTATTTATTCTGTCAGTTTTGATGGACAATTTCTGAATACTTAAATAAAAACACATTCTTGAAACTATTGATCTGAAGTTATGTTGCTGTTTGCAGCGATGTGTTGTAACCCTTTGGGTTCTTTGACTGCCTCTTGTCCCAACTGGCGATTGCTTGTACTAACATTAAGGGGAGCAAGGTGGCACAGTGGCGCAGCAGTGGAGTTGGTGCATTGCAGCACCAGAGACCCATGTTCGATCCTGACTGCGGATGCTGTCAGTATAAAGTTTGCACGTTCTCCCCATGACCATGTGGGTTTTCAACGGATGCTCCGGATTACTCTCTCATTCCAGTGACGTCCAGGTTTGGAGGCAAATTGGCTTCTGTAACCTTGTCCCAAGTGTGTAGGATATAACTGGTGTACGAGTGATTGTGGTCGCACGGACCCGGTGGGTTGAAGAGCCTGTTTTCATGCTGTATCTTATTTTAGAGTTAGGCCCTTTGGCCCACTGAGATCACACCGATCAGCGATCCCCACACATTAACACTATCCTACAAAAACCAGAGAGAAAGTACATTTATCCCAAGCCAATTAACCTACAAACCTGTTCGTCTTTAGAGTGTGGGAGGAAACCGAAGATCTCAGAGACAATTTACAGAATCCAATTAACCTACAACCCTGTACATCTTTGGGCTGTGGGAGGAAACCGGAGCACCAGGAGAAAACCCACAAGGTCACGGGGAGATCATACAAACTCCATATAGACAGCACCCATAGTCGGGATCAAACCCAGTCTCTGGCGCTGTAAGTGCTGTAAGGCAGCAACTCTACTGCTGCGCTAAGCTAAGCTAAGCTAAGCTAAGCTAAACTAAACTAAACTAAAGAAGCCAGATGAGAGATATCTGACCTCCATATGGATCTCATCTCAGACAGCCCTGATTCAGCCCATTTAACAAAGGACAATCATTTGTTGACACAAGGAACTGCAGGTGCTGGTTTACCAAAAAAAGACACAAAATGCTGGTGTAACTCAACGGGTCAGGCAGCA
Source organism: Malacoraja senta (assembly GCA_038087875.1). Taxonomy (NCBI): domain Eukaryota; kingdom Metazoa; phylum Chordata; class Chondrichthyes; order Rajiformes; family Rajidae; genus Malacoraja; species Malacoraja senta. The sequence continues at coordinate 172,347,066 of CM075978.1, forward strand.
TCTTTGAAGAACATAGACAGGTGACGTTTCAGGTCGGGATCCTTCATCAGATTGATTGAAGTGGGGGGGACATGGTGGGTGGGAGAAAGCAGGAAGTGAGTGGGAGGAGGGACAAAGCCTGGCAAGTAATAGGTGGATAACAGTTTTCAGACTCTTGCACCTTCTTCCCAATGGCAGGAGTGAAATGAGCACGTGACCAGGGTGCTGCGGGTCTTTAATGACACTGGCTGCCTTTTTGAGCAGAACCTCCTGTAGATCCCTTTGATGATGGGGCGGTCAGTACATGTGATGGACTGGGCAGTGTCCACCAATTTATCCACTTGGTTTTGCATTTAAGTGGATAGCAGTTTGAGTTAGCACACACACATCATGTTGAATCGAGTCTGAAGGAGGATTCCAATCCAAAACGTCACATATTCCCTTTCACCGGAGATACTGCCTGACCCATTGAGTTACTTCAGCATTTTGTGTCTATCTTCAATATAAACCAGCATCTGCTATTCCTTGTTATACATATTGAATGGATCCTTTTGACTTAATAATTTATATGATACAGCGAGGGCATGTTTTCCATCGGAATATAGAATTGCGGGGAAAGTCCCAAGATTTAAGACTCCAGAGAAGGACTTAGTTAGCATTTCCAATTTTCAATGTTGAAAATGCAAAGCGCTTTTCCTTCAGCTTATGAACTCCTAATTAGTTTTTGATCCATGCCTTTGCTTCAACAAGCCCAGAGAACATGAGGATATGGTGGAGGGAGTGAAACAGAGCTTTGAACTATTTCAGTAAAGCAAGCTGCTGGATTCTCACTGGAGATGAAATGTTGGAGAATCTCAGTTGTGATACTTCAATTCTGTCCTGGAGCCCAGAAGGATTAAACTAAGTAATCCAGTGTCAGCTCACCAGAATCCTTTCCACAGCTCTCTGTCAGCCACTGATCTTACCTACAGATTCAACTATGTTGATGTCCTGTCGTCTTTCGATGGCATTTAGGCTAAAGATGTCAAATCCAAGCCATGAAGCGTTCTCCATTCCATGCATCAATGGGGAACATGCGTGTCACAACCCCAGCTGCATTAATATGGTTCAGCATCTTAACCATCAGCCTGCAGCTAACGCTCATCACCAGCATCGCAAAGGAAGATGATTCCTGTTGCCATCCTGTTGTCTGAAGAAGGGTCTCGACCCGAAATGTCACCTATTCATTTTCTCCAGAGATGCTGTCTGACCCTCAGAGTTACTCCAGCATTTTGGGCCATTCTACCATCCATGGACATTCTCTCCATCTTCACCAACAAGTTGGCTTTAGTCATCTCATAGTGGGATGTTGATTATTGATGTCAAAGGTTATGGGAGAGAGCAGGAGAATGGGGTTGAGAGGGAAAGATAGATCAGCCATGATTGAATAGCGGAGTAGACTCAAAGGGCCGAATGGCCTAATTCTGCTCCCATGAACTTATGAACATTGGGCTGTCCGATTCACCTCTACCCCACTAAGGACATTAGACTTTGTCTCTGGAACTGATGTGCTACAATATTGAAAACCATATTCTGCACTCTGTATTTTCCCCTTTGCTCCACCTATCGTACTTGAGTTTGAACAGTTTGTATCTATGTCAGGAATATCTGGACTGTTTGGATAGCAAGGAAAACAAAGCTTTTCACTCTACCTCTCTGTATGTGACAATAATAAACCTAAACCAAAACATTAAAACTATCTTCAGTATGGACCAAAGGCTGGCTGTTGGGACAGTAGAACCATGATGATCATGGCCATCCCATCAAAGGAGCTGGTATATTTAAGTTCTAGTAATGGTGTTCAATCCTTTATTAATGGTGTTCATTTAACCATTGGATTCCAAACTAAAATCTCACCTGGACTTAAAGTGCTGGAGTAACCCAATGGGCCAGGCAACATCTTGGGAGAACATGGATATTTGACATTTTGGGTTGGGACCCTTCATTTGGAGAATTGATTCTTCCTGAGTTTGAAGAAGGGTCCCAACCTGAAACATCCCTATCCGTATTTTCCAGCGATGCTGCCTGACCCGAAAAGTCACCTATTCATGTTCTCAGGACATGCAACAGGTCATGCTGCCTACCCGCTGAGTTACTCCAGCGCTTTGTGCCTTCTTTTGTAAACCAGCATATGCAGTTCCCTGTTTCTACATATCCTTATAGACTGCTCTTTTGTTCTTTGCACCTCCAAGCATTCGTTCTTTGAACATAGATACATAGATACATAGACATTCAATGTGATCATAGCTGATCATCCACAATCAGTACCCCATTCCTGCCTTCTCTCCATATCCCTTGATTCCGCTAGCCCTAAGAGCTCTATCTAACTCTCTTTTGAATGCATCCAGTGAATCGGCCTCCACTGCCTTCTGAGGCAGAGAATTCCACAAATTCACAACTCTCTGTGTGAAAACGTTTTTCCTCCTCTCAGTTCTAAATGTTCTACCCCTTATTCATAAACTGTGACCCCTGGTTCTGGACACTCCCAACATCTGGAACATGTTTCCTGCATCGAGCGTATCCAATCCCTTAATAATTTTATATGTAAAGGGCAAATCCATCCCAGTGAAAACAATCTTGAATATTTGGCTCTGTGGAATTTGATATTTGCAGGTTCATCCAAAGACATTCTGACCTGGGATTGCTCCTATTCAGTAGTGGCATCAGTGCACAGTCTCCTTACAGCCCAGTGGTATGAATATTGATTTCTCTCACTTCAGTTAGCCCCGGCAATCCCTCTCTCTCCATCCCTCCTCCACCCGTCACACCAGCTTCTCATTATCACCCAACAAACAGCTTACAATGGCCTCTTGCCTTTTTCATCATTACTTTTTTGCATATCTTTCATTCATTGTTCTTTATCTCTCCACATCACCATCTATATCTCTTGTTTACCCTATCCATAACCAGTCTGAAGAAGGGTCTCAACTCGAAACGCCACACATTCCTTCTCTCCAGAGATGCTGCCTCTTCATAGTTCTAGTTTCCCTCTCCCCTGAGTCGGAAGAAGGGTCTCGACCCGAAACGTCACCTGCTTTTCTCTAGAGACGTTGACCAACCAGCTGAGTTACTCCAGCATTTTGTGTCGATCTTTGGTGAAAACCAGCATCTGCAGTTCCTTCCTACACTTGCAGACTATTAGTTGAGTTATGTAGTTTAAATCTTTTTATTTGAATTTCACAGCAATTTGCATACATACTATGATAACAGACAGTGACAGTCAAGGCATAATTGTGCAACAGTATGTAAGCGACCCTCAAAACCCCTACCCTTACCCACCTTCAACCCAACCGAATCAGGTCGGAACCAAACGGGGACAAACAACACTCACATACGTACACATCCACACACATATGGTAAGATAAACGAAACAAAAAGTACCAAACCCCCCCCCCCCCAAAAAACAAACAAAGAAACAAACAAACAAATAAATAAATAAATAAATAAATAAATAAATAGATAAATAGATAAATAGATAAATAGATAAATAGATAAATAGATAAATAAATAAATAAATAAATAAATGAATAAAGACAAATTTGGGGTCACTAATAACAGTAAATAAGTAAGTAATTAAATAAATAATTGTGGGGAGGGGGGGATTAAGGGGAAAGCAGCTGCTGTAGAGCAAAACAATGGTGGAGAACACTCAGTCCTCTTCCGAGTCCGGGGACAAGTTGAGAGAGTTAACAAGTTCCAAGAAAGGGTTCCATGTGTCTAGGAATGTCTTGGTAGAGCCTTTGAGAGAGAACCTAAGTTTTTCAAGCTTTAAATTGTAAAGCACCTCCTTAATCCAACGGGCGTGTGTCGGGGGACAGGTGAGCCTCCAGTTAAGCAAGATCAGTCTCCGGGCTAACAAGGTTGTAAAAGCTAGCACCTGTTTCACCGCAACAGAGAGGTTGGTGTTGGGAGGGGTACCGAAAATGGCTGACATTGGGTTTGGAGGGATAGTCTGATCGTAGGCTCTGCTTATCAATTCGAAAGCACTCCTCCAAAAGGCTGCTAGCTTAGGGCAAGACCAAAACATATGGCAGGGGATTGATTACATCTGTTGCAGGTGTCCCTAACAGCGGGGTACATTCTAGATAATCTTGCATTTGTGTAGTGGACTTTGTGAAGGACTTTGCAGTGGATTAGGCCATGACGGGCACATATGGAGGAAGAATGGATCAATTCCAAGGCAGAGTCCCATTGCTGGTCTGTTAGTTTCGTATTCAGTTCTCCCTCCCACGCAGCTTTTAATGAGGTATGAGGTTTCAATAAAACCGACCCTAGCAAATTATACAAAATAGAGATGCATTTCTTCCGGTTGGGATCTAAAGCTAAGATGGTATCGGTCAGGGTTTCAGGGGGGCGATTTGGGAAATAGGGGAATGTCTTCTTCACAAAATCCCTAATCTGGAAAAACCGAAAAAGGTGGGAGTTTGGGAGGCTGTAGTTGGACGAGAGCTCCGCGAAGGACGAAAAGATGCCATCCTTGTATAGGTTTTTGATACTACTGATACCGTTGCTATGCCAGGTTTTGAATGCGTGGTCTGTACTTGGAGGTTTAAAGATGTGATTTTTAAGCAGTGGGGTCAAGATGGAAGGGCCTTGTAAACCAAAGTTTTTCCTGAGTTGACTCCATATCTTGAGCGAGAGGGACGCAATTGGGCCTGCACCCACAGATGTTATAGAAAGGGGGAGTTGGGAGCATAGGACAGACCGCAACGGGAGACGTGAACTCGCCTTTTCCATGTATACCCAGGTCGGTAGATGGTCGCAATCATCATTCATCCAATACAGGAGTTTTTGCAAGTTAGCTGCCCAATAGTATCGCGTAAAGTCAGGAAGTGCCAAACCGCCGTCACTCTTAGGAGACTGCAGTATCGCCTTTCAGATTCTAGCCGGTTTGCTACCCCATAAAAATTTAGATATTGTCCTTTCTAATTTATCAAAAAAAGATTTAGTGATAAGTATAGGGACGTGCTGGAAAAGATACAGGAATTTGGGTAGGACGACCATCTTGACCAGATTTATCCGGCCCACGAGGGATAGCGGTAAAACTGACCAGCGGTCAAAATCTCTTTCGGCTTTCTCAACCAGAGGCAGAAAGTTTGTGCGGAACATATCAGATAAGGGAATTGTGATAAAAACGCCGAGATAGCGAAACCCATCCTCTGCCCATTTGAATGAGGTTAAAGAGCGAGGGAGCTGCTTAGCCAATGAGTTAATCGAGTGAGGTGCTTAGCCAATAGATCACTCTTTTGGTAGTTAAGTTTATAACCAGAATACGCACCAAACCGTTCTAAAATATTCGTAATCACAGGGAGAGAACTGACTGGGTTCGAGATGTACAGGAGCAGGTCGTCCGCATACAATGAGACTTTATGAGTTGTGTCGAACCGTGTAATACCTTTAAAGCCCTTCTCTGAGCGTAACCAGACCGCCAGGGGTTCTATCGCGACAGCAAACAGGAGTGGTGATAACGGGCAACCCTGTCTGGTACCTCTCTGATGGGTGAAGTGGGGCGACAGTATGTCGTTGGTTTGTACTGAGGCCACGGGGGACGAATATAATAGACTGACCCAAAGAATAAAACTGTTACCGAGGCCAAACCCATCCATCGCCTCATATAGGTACCTCCACTCGACCCTGTCGAAGGCTTTTTCAGCGTCGAGGGAGACCACTATTTCCGGGGTCTCACTACTCGAAGAATGGATGATGTTAAGGAGACGCCTAGTATTATGGGAAGACTGTCGGCCTGGTATGAACCCTGTTTGATCTAACGAGATAATAGAGGGCATCACTCGTTGAAGACGGAGCGCAAGGGCTTTAGAGAGGATTTTGAGGTCCACATTCAGGAGTGAAATTGGTCTATAGCTACTACAAAGCAGGGGTCTTTCTCCTTTTTAAGAATTAGGGAGATAGTAGTTGAGTTATATAATTTCAAAAATTCATCTTTTTGATTTCAGAATACCAAAATTTACGAAAACAGTAGTTTTGGACCTTTTATATTTGTGCGGATAAGCTCTGGAAATGTTGTACTTTCTCACTGTGACTGCATGGGTTTTCTCCAGGTGCTCCGGTTTCCTCACACACTCCAAAGACGTACAGCTTTGTAGGTTAATTGGCTTCTGTAAATTGGTTCTAGTGTGTAGCATGCTAAACTGGTGTGATATAGAACTAGTGTGAATGGGTGATCGATGATCGACGTTAGTAAAAAATAAATTACATTTTTCCTAGTTTGTAGGATAGTGCTGGTGTATGGGGATCGCTGATTGGCGTGGACTAATTGGGCTGAAGCGCCTGTTTCCACGCTGTATCTCTAACGTCCAAAGGACAATATTCCAACAGGCCTTGTTTATTTGCAGGATTCACAGAGACAGGGAAAAGGCGCTGAAACTTGTGTCTGAACCCACACTGGGACTGCGGTCTTTACAATCCCTAGGAAAATAGGTCACTCTGTGCCATAGCTCTGTCCGATCTTCCCGTCTCGGTTCACCTCAGTGAAATTTCCGAGGAATCGGTTTCATGGACAGTGCATAAGAATGGATTTAGTTTTTCACGGTGAAGTGGATTGATAGAAATGCAATCAGCAACTACATTGTATCAGTGAGACATTTGTCACCTTCAGGGAATAAGAGGCAATGTCAATCACTAACTTAACAAGGGAGCCATAACCTTGAAATTAGAGCCAAATCATTCATGGTTGATGTTCACAAATCTGGGACCTGCTGGTGAAGAAACACTCTTGAGGCATCAGATCAGTTGATATCTGAGACTGATGGTGTTTTGTAAGATCTGGGTAGTAACGATTACAGAACCAAGGTGGAGAGAAAGTGTTCAGATACAGATCAACCGCGATTGAACATATTGTTGCACAGACTCAAGGGGCTGAATGGATTTTTACCAGCAATGCTTGTTTCTTTTGGTTTTGTTATTTTTTGTTTCTGTGACATTTGAGAAGCAGCTGACAAAATGTTCCATCAGAGGAAGGTGTCCTGATCCGAAAAGTTTACTTTGGTTTATTATTGTCATGTGTACCCAGGTATAATGAAAAGCTTTTGTTTGCATGCTATACAGTCAAAGAAAAGACTGTTCATGATTACAATCAAGCTGTCCACGGTGTACAGGTAAAGGATAAAGAGGTACAACATTTAGTGCAAAGATATAACATTGACATTGAGTTCCAATTAACATATTTCAAAGGTTTCCAATGAGGTATATGGGACACCCGAAACGTCCCCTATCCATTTTCTCCAGTGATGCTTCCAGACCCGCTGAGTTACTCCACTGAGGTTGCATATGGCACAACGTCGGAATTAATCAACCCGTTTACCTTGTGAACCCCCTGAAGAGTCTTACATGTCTGGAAGAGAAATCGTTTCACTCTTCAAGCTGCAGAGTCCGATTCTCCCCGCGGAACCAGTTGGAACCAACGATGACTCACATCACCTGCAGTCACCGGTGCCAGTTCCTTTAGGTGCGGAAGAGCATGTTGGAAGCAGTCGCTGAAGATGAGCTGCCAGCTCAGTGAAGCAGCAACACAGAGTAAAACATCAGCAAACAGCAGAAGCAAACACAGCGAAGCACTTTCTCTGCTAGGGTGGCACAGTGGAACAGTGGTAGAGTTTGGACTTTAGAGATACAACGCAGAACCAGGCCCTTCGACCCACCGAGTCTGCATCGACCGGCGATCACAATAGCACTATCCAGCCTGCACACACTCGGGACAGTTTACAATTAACAGAGGCCAATTAACCTACAAACCTTCACATTTTTGGAGTGTTGAAGGAAACTGGGGCACCTGGAGAAAACCCAAGCAGTCACAGGGAGAACGTGCAGACTCGGTACAGACAGCACCCACAGTCAGGATCAAACCAGGGTCTCTGGCACTGTAAGGCAACAACTCTACCGCTGCTCCACTATGCCACCACAAGTTGCTTCCATACAGCGCCAGAGACCCGGGTTTGACCATGACTACGATCCAGGCTTGGATGATGGTCGGCAATTAAAGAGCACAAGAGTAAGGAAGGTCTATGAGTGTCTCAATGCTGTAAGAAGTCCAAAAACAACAGGGAAACATTCACAGCCATGTTCAGCAAGCAGTGCCAAGCGGATGAAGGAGAACAGCTTCATCCTGAGATCCCACCATCATCTTCAGCCAATTGGATTCCTTCCATGAGGCATCAGGAAATGGCTGAGCTTTGGATGCAGGAATGACTCAGTGGCCAGACAACATCCCAGTTGTCACACTGCGGACCTGTGCTCCAGAACTGGCTATGCCTCCAAACAATCTGTTCCAGTACATTTAATCAAAGCTGTGGAAAATCACCCAGCCAGGTCTTGCTCACAAGAAGCAGGGGAAAAGCTAATCTGGTTCATTACTGCCCCAAAGAAAGACGCAAATACTGGAGTAACTCAGCGGATCTGTCAGCATCTCTGGAGAAAATGGATAGGTGACCTTTCGGGTCGGGACCCTTCTTCAGTCCCAACCCAAAATGTAATCTATCCATTTTGGGTGGCACAGTGGTGCAATGGGAGAGTTGCTGCTTTACAGTGCCAGAGACCCGGGTTTGATCCTGACCAGGGGTGCTGTTTGTTCATTCTCCATGTGATCGTGTGGGTTTTCTCCGGGTGCTCCAGTTTCCTCCCAAAGGCATACAGATTTGTGGGTAATTGGATGCTGTAAATTGTCTCTAGTGTATCGGATAGAACGAATATACGGGGTGATTGCTGGTCGGTGTGGACTTGGTGTTTCCACACTGCATATCTAAAGTCTAAAAGTCCAGAGATGCTGCCTGACCCGCTGAGTTACTCCAGCATTTTGTGTCTATCTTTAGTATAAACCAGCATCCGCAGTTCCTTGTTAATACTACCCCAGTCAGTCTCACCTCAACCGTTAACAAAGAAATGGACATTGCCCATCAGATTTTAGGATGATGGTGCAGGTGAATGGAGGAGGAGATTGGTGCTGGAGAGTGGGCTGTGAACTCACCTCTCACACCCTTGTAGAAACATAGAAAATAGGTGCAGGGGTAGGCCATTCGGCCCTTCGAGCCAACACCGCCATTCAATATGATCATGGCTGATCATCCAAAATCAGTACCCCGTTGGACCTAAGAGCTATATCTAACTCTCTTTTGAATATATGGGAAGTGCTCTATGGATTCTGAGGTCAGCCACGAGAGGTGCCTCAATGCCCAGAGTAGGAGCGGCAGCTGCAGGAGGCGAGAGGTGGGTGCATGGAATGAGCTGCTAGAGGATGTAGCTGAGACAGGAACAATAACAATATTCAAAGACATTTGGATGGTTGCACGGGTCTTAGTTTCAGGTTTTTTTGCAGTTTACTAAACCGGTTTCCTCCCACATCCCAAAGACGTGCGGTTTTGTTGGATAATTAACCCCTGTAAATTGGTCCTGATGGGTAGGGAGTGGATGAGAAAGTGGGATAACATGGAACTATTGTGAACGGGTGATTGTGTGGACTCGGTGTTTCTATGATGTATCTCTAAACTGGAGAAAATCCATGTGGTCAAACTCCATAAAGGCAGCGACCGCAGGATCTTACGCTGTAAGGCACCAACTCTACCGCTGCGCCACTGTGCCACCTTACTCTCCGGAATGATAGCACAAGCAACCGTCACTTAGGTCAAGAGACCCAAAGAACCCAAAGGATTAAGACACAGTCCAACAACCAGCAGCATATCTTCCGATCAATAGTTTGATTAAATTACTTGGGTTTTTACTTAAGTGTTCAGAAGCTGTCTGAAACTAAACTAAGTTGCCTAACTTGCTATTTTCCAGCTTCTTCTACCTTTAATTCCGATTTCTCGCACCTGCAGTTTCCTTTTTGCTTTTCACAACTAATGAATTGGCTGTGCAGCACTTTGGGATTTTCTGAAGTTACAAGATGTTCTGTAGAAGTTGTTAAATTGTTTGATAATCTTACCTTCACACTCCTGGGATAGGTCCACAATGTTACAAGTGACACATGAAGGGGAAGTTTATTGTTTAACTGACAGTGCATTTAGCATTAGAGAAATATAAGTGAACAATTACTGTTGTTAATTTTAGTTAAATTTATTCCTCAAGGTTTCCTTGTTTTGATCAATTGATTCAAACCCAGTCAAACAAACTCATTTTCCACCTCCCACTGTTTTTATAACTAATAATAAGCAGACTAGTTGTTAGGAGCAAAATAAACGTTTTTTTCCCTCAAATTGTTATGAGTTTTCTTTAGGTTTGCTGCCTGCATACTGTCTGGTAGCCTAATCCTTAAATCCTGGAGATTTCACCGCATTCCTGGATTTTGATAAGTTTACAGTTTAGAGATACAGTGCGGAAACAGGCCCTTCGGTCCACTGAGTCCATGCCGACCAGCGATCCCCTAACACTAAAATGATCCTACACACTAGCAACAATTCACAATTTTTACTGAAGCCAATTAACCTACAAACATGTACGTCTTTGGAGTGTGGGAGGAAACGGGAGCACCCGGCGAAAACCCACGAAGAGAACGTGCAAACTCCATACAGACAGACCTGTAGTCAGGATCGATCCCGGGTCTCTGGCGCTGTAAGGCAGCAACACTATCGCTGCACCACCGTGTTACTCTGAATTAGGACACCCTAACTTGGGAGTCACAGTGGTGCAGCTGGTAGACCTGCTACCGCACAGCGTCAGAGATCTGGGTTCAATCCTGATTTTGGGTGCCGTCTGCGTGGAGTTTGCAAGTTTTCACTGTGACCACCTGGTTTTCACCAAGTGCTCCGATTTCCTCTCACATCACTCATCCCACATTTGAGGTCAGTTGGCTTCTGTAAATTGCTCCTAGTCAGCAGGGAATGGATATGAAATTGGAATATCGTAGAACTAGAACTGGTCGTATCTATGTTTAGTGTATCTGAACTGTTTGGATAGCATGTAAAACACTGCTCCGGGAGGAAACCCATGCGGTCACAGGGAGAACGTACAAACTCCGTACAGCCAGCACCCAGAGTCAGGATCGAACCCGGGTTTCTAGCACTGTAAGTCAGCAACTCTACCGCTGCGCCACTGTGCCGCCCAAAACTAAACTAAACTAAACTTGCTGCTTGTATCCAAGCCCCTGTTGTGTTGCCAAGCAACCACTGGGAGATCCTCACATCCAACGGGGAGGGAGGAATTGTTCTGCTTGCTTAATGAACGGATTATCTCAGAGAATTGTGCAATATGTTTCACAAACTCAAAGGCAATAATAAACCAAAAGCTGGGCCTCACTCTCCCCACTTGTTGCCACTGTTGTGAGATGTTGTTACACAGTTGTGTACACAAAAGGACACGATTTATAGGTGAAATGAAGAGAGCATTACTTTTCATTTTAATTACAATCCTCTTATAGTCACAGATTCATACAGCATGGAAATTGAGGCCCTTCTTCCAACTTGCCCATGCTCACCAAGATGCCCTGTCTACACTCGCCCCACCTATCCGTACTTGCCCCATATCTTTCTAAACCTTTCCTATCCATGTACCCTTGCTGTTACAGTACCTGTCTTTACCACCTCCTCCAGCAGCTTGTTCCATATACCCACCGCCCTCTGTGTGAAAAAGTTGTCCTTCAGGTTCGTATTAGATCATTCGCCTCTTACCTTAATCCTATGTCCTCTGCTTCTTGATTCCCCTACTCTGGGTAAAATACATTCACCTCATCTATTCCCTTCATGATCTTATACACATCCATAAATTCACCCCTCATACTCATGCGCTCCAAGGAGTAAAGTCTTAGCCTGCCTAACCTCTCCCTATAGCTCAGGCCCTCGAGTGCTGACAACATCCTGATAAATCTTCTCTGCACTCTATATATAGTGTAAGTTTGTGTTACTGGATCTGCCAGTCATTTGGAACAGTTATTTCCTCCTCTCCCCTGATTTGAGCCATACAGCATGGAAACAGTCCATTTGGCCCATTAAGTTCATGCTGACCGTCATGTACCCACATACAACTAAACCTGCACTAATCCCATTTTATTCTCCACACATTCCCATCAACTCCACCAAGATTCTCCCATCTGTGTCAGGAATGGTTAGATGACATTTTGGGGAAGGACCCTTCTTAAACCTTGTGCCTCTGGCACCACGATTCCAGTGCTTATGTAGAGTGATAAGTGTACTGAACTGTATACACAAATGAATTTCTCTGTACCCCAGGTACCATTGAAGCATTGAACAGTCTGAGGTCAATGAAATTGACAATCATTTCTATTAATACTTGTGCAATGATACTCTATTAAACAATATAACACACAGCCTTTAGTATTTTTAGCTTGCAGTCACAAAAATAAACCTCAAGCTATTAAAAAAGACTGAAATCCTTTGGTCTGAAGAAGGGTTCTGGCCCCAAACGTCACCCATCGTTACTTTCCAGAGATGCTGCCAAGCCCACTGAGCAACTCCAAAATGTTGTCTCTTTATTAAAAAAGACGTTTTTTTTTAAAAACCTGCAGGAAAAACGACTTAGTTATTGTACCAGTGACCACTGACCATTAACTCCAGCATTGTGTTCACCGCTCTCTGGGTGAACGAACACATGGAACTTGTGGCGAAAGTATTGAATCATTTGAAAGCAGACCAGATGGATTTAGATTGCAAAATACCCATTTTGTTGTCGAGTCAGTGCCTGTATGTCTTGCCAAAAGAACACAAAGTGCTGGAGTAACTCAATGGGTCAGGCAGCACCTCTCGAGAATATGGATAGAAGACATTTCAAGTCGAGACCCCATTTTCAGACTGTGCCCTTTCTTAGCTAATTAGTGTAGTTTATTGTCACGTATTTCGAGGTACAGTGAAAAGCTTTTTTGTTGCCAGTCAGTGGAAAGACTATTCACGATTACAATCAGGTTGTCCACAGTGTACAAATACAGGATACAGGGAGTAATGTTTAGTGCAAGATAAAGTCCAGTAAAGTCCAATTAAAGATCGTTCGGTCCGCTCTCTAGTTGGCGATACATGGTTCAGTTGCCTGATAACAGCTGGGAAGAAACTGGAGGTGTGCGTTTTCACACTTCTGTACCTCTTGCCTGATGGGAGAGGGGAGCAGCGGGAGTGGATAGGGTGAGACTCCTCCTTGATTATGCTGGTGGCCGAGGCAGCATGAGGTGTATGGGTCGAGACCTTGCATCAATATCCAAAGAAGGGTTATCAACCCATTACAACACCTATCCTTCTTCTCCAAAGATGGTGTCTGAGCTGCTGTTACTCCAGCACTTTGTGCACTTGTATCCATTAACCAGCGCATGCAGTTTGTAGTTTCTATATCTTGTATGGCTGGCCTTCTGTAGGACGAAAGGGTAACAGGAGCATTCCAATGACATGTTCCCACTGACACAGCCCATTCCTGCTCTTTCCACAGTTCAGAGAGCAACATGGTAGCCCAGCTGGTAGAGCCGCTCCCTCACAGTGCAGAGACCCAGGTTCGACCCTGACCTTGGATGCTGACTGTGCGGAGTTTGCAAATCCTCCCTGTGACCACGTGAGTTTCCTCCATGTGTTCCGGTTTCCTCCCACATCTCAAAGACGTGCGGGTTTGTAGGATAATTGGCCTCTGGAAATTGCCCGTAGTCTATAGGGAAGTGGAAGTGGGATAACACAGAACTAGTGTGAACGGGTTATCAATGGTTGGTGTGGACTCAATGGGCCAAAGGGCCTGATCCCATGCTGTATCTCTAAACTAAACTAAACTAAACTACTTCTGTGGCCCTGTTCAGTTTCTAAAGTGGCTGCTTCAGACGTTTTGGCTACATTTCAGCCCCACGCTCCTGTTCTTTGGTGACCCAGTATGGCGGGGGGGGGGTGGATGTCAGTTTGCTCCTGGGCGTGGGCCAAGTTGGCCTTTCAAGGGTCCAGGCAGCAGGCAGCCGAGGGTTCTGCTCGAGTCGACTGCCTGCCCCTCTTCCGGCCGCTAGGGAGGGAGCACACGGTGTCCACGGGTACTTTGGTGGACTTGAACACTGGTGGCCGTGTGGTCTCATGTGCGTCATGGATATGGATGATAAGTTTGTAATTTGAGCAATGATGTATGCACATTGCATTGCAGTTTTGATCTATGCAGTACTTTACACATTGTAACTGATTATGCAATAAAAGTTCATTTTAGTTTAGGTTCATTTAGTTTAGAGATACAGCGCAGAAACAGGCCATTCGGCCTCCCGAGTCCGCGCTGACCAGTGATCCCCATACACTAACACTGTCCTACATACACACTAGGGACAATTTACAATTTTACCAAGCCAATTAGCCTACAAACCTGGAGGCTTTGGAGTGCGGGAGGAAACCAGAGCACCCAGAGAAAACCCTACGTGGTCACAGGGAGAATGTACACACTCCTTACAGACAAGACCCATAGTCAGGATCGAACCTGGGTCTCTAGGCGCTGTAAGGCAGCAACTCTCCCGCTACACTTGTTAAGGAAGAAATAAATTCTCACAAGATAAAAAAACATTCCCCTTTAAGAGAATTCTGGACGGGCTACGGATTCGGGTCGGAGAGCCTGCTTTACATTCGAGGCACATTCTAAGGTGATGGCTTCTTCCCAAGCAGAGATTGGTGCAAGATGAGATTTTCACTGCAGCTCATTGAGAGTGAGTCCAGGGCTGATCACAGCTGACGGCTTGGCAATGTCAGGCCTTCTGCTAGTAAGTCAAATGCAGGCATTGGACTGGTGAACGATCGTGAAGAGAGAGCATGGACGTCTGTAGGATCAGGGGGGGGCTGCAGGCTTAAAGTGATAAACTAACGAAACAGCGGGGGTCGGTGCGGATGTGAGCGAACTCTTCCATATAAAGGGTACAGTTCTGATCTGCGATTCACTGCCTGGAGGTTTGTACAAAACAGTCAACAGGGCTCTCTAGAGGAGTAAGACTGGCAGCTTGATGGAAAAAATATTTGGCGCTATAAGAAAGAGAAGGGGGATGGAGTGGAATGGGATTGCTGTACTCAAACCTGACATGGATCCGATGGGCCAAAAATGCCTCAACTTTTTTGTTACATAATTGTGTCATATTTCACTTGGGCAGCTTACAAGCCAGCGGTATGAATATTGATTTCTCTAACTTCAAGTAACCCTTGCTTTCCCTCTCTCTCTGTCCCTCTCCTACCCGTTCTATATTCTATAGTTCTATATATATTGACAACGTCATTATATAACATAAAAGGTACATACCTGTATAGCGTCGGAGCTTGGGTCTGCGGAGCTCGCGTCTGTGGCATGAGTCAGCGCCACGTAGGCCTCAGGTGGGGATCAGGCAGTGATAGTGGAGAGGTCGGTGTGGCGGTCGATGAGGGCGCCGACCGACGGACGAGGACGGACCATGCGGAGTGACACACTAGCGGTAAATTTACAGAGACCAATTAGAAACATAGAAACATAGAAAATAGGTGCAGGAGTAGGCCAGTCGGCCCTTTGAGCCAGCACCGCCATTCAATATGATCATGGCCGCTCATGCAAAATCAGTATCCCGTTTCTGCTTTCTCCCCATCTCTCTTGATTTCATAAGCCCGAAGAGCTATATCTAACTCTCTTTTGAATACATCCACTGCATTTAATCTACTAACCAGCACATCTTTGGGATGTGGGAAGACAACGGAGCGTCCAGAGAAAACCCACATGGTCACAGGGAGAACATGCAGACTCCACACAGACTGCACCCAAGGTCAGGATCGAACCCGGGTCTCTGTGATGCAGCAATCCTACCAAGATACTACTACTCCTAATACATATGCATTGAGATGTGTGGTGGGTTGACAAATATATCAAGGCGATAGAGGATTGTTTATAAGACATTGTGCTCACACTCACACATATGGACATTTTGATGTGTAGGAAAGAACTGCAGATACTGGCTTAAACCAAAGGTAGACATAAAATGCTGGAGTAACTCAGCGGGACAGGCAGCATCTCTGGAGAGAAGGAATGGGTGACTGGAAATGTGGCACAGTGGTGCAGTGGTAGAGTTGCTGCCTTACAGCACCAGACCGTTCACCCTGTGACCACGTGGATTTCCTCCGGGTGCTCGGGTTTCCTCCCACATTCCAAAAACGTGCAGGTTTGTAGGTTAATTGGCTTCTGTAAATTGGCCCTAGTGTGTATGGTAGAACTAGTGAATGGTTGGGTGATTGCTGGTTAGCATGGACCCGGTGGATCAAAATGCCTGTTTCCACACTGTATCTTTAAACTAAACTAAAGTAAACTAAATATAGGCCAAATGCGGACAAATGGGACGAGCTTAGAAGGGGCATGTTGAACGGCATTGTGAGTTGGATCGAATGGCCTGTTTCCATGCTGTGTGGCTTTATGACTCTATGAGGAATAATCTGGCCTCGGTTGACTTGTAAAATGCTGAGAGATGGTTTCAACCAGCAAGCCATTTTGAATTTCAAGCTTCTGTGCTTAACAATTTTTTTTTAACTTCAGGATTCACAGATTGATGGATTGCATTTAGATTAAATTGATTTGTTTGTCCGGCTCATGGTTCCCTCAGATACAAGAGTCATACACTTGGTTTAATTTGAATGATGCAATTCATTTTAACATCATCATGAGTGGAGAACACTTTAATTCGGAGGGTGAGTTGGACAAGGATTAATGTGCATCAGAAATAGTCGCACTGCCTGTACTGAACCCCACGGATCTATATTGTCTGCTCGTGCCAAGTTCGTGAAACAGCTGGCACAGGGTGGCACAGTGGCGCAGTGG
The DNA here is from genome assembly GCA_038087875.1 of Malacoraja senta. NCBI lineage: Eukaryota > Metazoa > Chordata > Chondrichthyes > Rajiformes > Rajidae > Malacoraja > Malacoraja senta. Next base: position 172,363,800 of record CM075978.1, read on the forward strand.
TAGTGTTGTTGCCTCGCAGCGCCAGAGACCTGGGTTCGATCCTGACTGCGGCTGCTGTCTGCAAGGAGTTTGCACATTCTCCCTGAGACCGCATGGGTTTTCTCTGGGTGCTTCAGTTTCCTCCCACACTCCAAAGATGTGCAGGTCTGTAGGTTAATTCGCTTCTGTAAATAATTGTCTCTAGTGTGCATGAAGTGAATGCAAAAGTTGTATAACATTGAACGGGTGATTGATGTTCGGTGTGGACGGTGGGCCGAAGGGCCTGTTTGCATGCTGCATCTTTAAACTATGTCCTCTAATATTTGACATTTCAAACCTGGGGAAAAGTCTGTAAAATTGTAAATAGTCCCTTGTGTGTAGGATAGTGCCAGTGTATGGGGATCGCTGGTTAGCGTGGACTCGTTAGGCCCAAGGGCCTGTTTCCATGCTGTATCTCTAAAGTCTAAAGCTATTTACCTCATCTTGGTGGTTTTCTAATTCTCGAACCCCAGGGAGGTTGGAGCAGCGCGGAGGTCATGCACGGAGGTGCATGGAGTGACAGAGCAGAGGTGGAAGGTACCAAACGCATTAGTTGACCTGCCAGGATTTGTCCTGCCCTCTCCACTCTTTATCTCCCCGCCATTCCTGCAATCAGTCTGAAGAAGGGTCCCGATCCCGAACGTCACCTATCCATATTCTCCAGAGATGTTGCCTGACCCGCTGAGTTACTCCAGCACTTAGGGTCTCACCAATAGTATCGCCAGGCCAAGTCATTCCCACATCACCAATCCTGTGGTGCCACCAGGACAATGGGCCCCTAAGGCCAAGATTTCTCAGCATATTTAAAATAAATACTTAAAAACTACAAGATGGTGCCAGAAATGTGGTAACTCTTTGTTTCTCAGATGAAACCTACTATTGCTTTTACACTACAAACATTTCCCTTGTGTGCTTATGTTTATTTTAGTTTAGTTTAGTTACTTTACTTTAGTTTAGTTTAGTTTGGAGATACAGCGCAGAAACAGGCCCTACCGCCCACCGGGTCAGCGCCAACCAGCGATCCCCGCATATTAACATTATTGTACACCCATTAGGGACAATTTTTACATTTACTATTTAACCTACATACCTGATCGTCTTTGGAGTGTGGGAGGAAACCAAAGATCTGGGAGAAAACCCACGCAGGTCATGGGGAGAACGTACAAACTCCGTACAGACAGCACCCGTAGTCGGGTATGAGCCAATACCTGCGCTGTAAGGCAGCACCTGTCCCGCTGCACACACCATGCCGCCCTTTATTTTACTTTACTTTAGTTTAAAGATACAGCGTGGAAACCGGCCATTCGGCCAACCGAGTCTGTGCCGACCACAATCAGACTAGTTCTATCGTACACATGAGAGACAATTTACAGCTGTCAATTAACCTGCAAAGTACTTTAAATTTTAGATCAGAGATACAGCACGGAAACAGGCCCTTCGGCACACCGAGTCTGCACCAACCAACAATTCTATACACTGTCCTGCACACATTGGACAATTTACAATTTTACCAAAGCCAATTAACCTACAAACCTGTACGTCTTTGGAGTGAGGGAGGAAACCGGAGCACCTGGAGTAAACCCACACGGTCACAGAGAAAACGTACAAACTCCATACAGGTAGCACTTATAGTCAGGATCGAACCTGGGACTCTGGCGCTGTGAGGCAGCAACTCTACCGCTGTGCCACTGTGTCACCCCTGAGTCGTATGATTGTCCTTATGTATGGGACGATTTTACCGGATTGCATGCAAAGCAAAGCATTTCGCAGTATCTAGGTACATGTGACAATGAAATAACAATTGAACTATTCAGTCAATTCTGGTTCCTTGCCTGGTGCTGTGCTTTTTAATCGACATTGTCCAATTGATGTTATCAAGCTGAATGTGTGAAATCTCCCTCGAAAGTCCATGTGCAGAATATCAACTGCAAATCACATCCCTATTACTCACGCAGTTCTGGGGGAGTGCTGCACTGTTGGAGACACTCTCTTTAAGATGTGTCATTAAACTTAGCCCCTATCCAAGAGCATGGTCACAGAGTGGTTAGGTTATCGCATTTGTCTCCTACGGACCTGTACGATCGATTCGAGGCACTGAATTTTGAATCGCACCAGGCAATTTAAATTTGAGTAATTAGACCTAGAATTGTATTTTTTTTAAAGCTTGCATCGTTACTGATGACTAAGGGTATCACCAGATTGAAGATAATAAAATAGAACAGTTGATACTGGTTTGTACCAAAGATAGACACAAAACGCTGGAGTAACTCAGTGGGTCAGGCAGCATCTTCGAAGAAAATAGACAGGCGACGTTTTGGATCTGAAGAAGGATCGCTAGTCCATTTTCCCCAGAGATGCTGCCGACCCGCTGAGTAACTCCAGCATTTTGCATCTATCACAAAATCGTACGGTTGATTGAATGATGTTCTTTATGAGAGGATATCTGCCCTCCCTTACCAGTGCAGCTTGCAAGTGGCTTGAGATGCACCATGATAGTGGACTCCAAGTCTTTCCAAGTTCAGGAATGATTAGGTGTGCACAGTAAACATCAGCTTTGCTAATGATTTCCCGTGAATAAATAAACAAAAATGAATTTGGGATTAAAGAGGGAGAAAGAAGCTCTGAAGAAATGAGTATAGAAGAACGGTTCCAAAATGTCACCTAGTTCTTTTATCCAGAGATGCTGCCCGACCCATTGAGTTACTCCAGCATTTTATGTCTGAATGAGTATAGAAGTTGGCATGTTATGTTACAGTTGACCAAGAGGCCACATTTGGAATATTGTGTTCAATTTTGGTCACCTTGCTATAGGAAAGATGTTGTTATTTCGGAAGTGGCGGCGCGACACTGGCTGCAGCGGCTCATCGGCAGTCCTGTTTGTTTGGGTTTTTTGTGTTGTTTATTTTGTTTTGGTTAGTCTAGTTTTTGGTTTATAGTTTGTGTTTTGGGGGGGTGGGGGGTTGTAACGGGGTTTGCAGTCTCTCCCTGCGGGGCAATGCGACTTTTTTTCGTATTCCCCTTCTCTGCCTCCGTCTGCGCTGAGGCCTCATGGAGGTGGCGACCTCGAGGCTCCGGAGGCAGAGCCCGTCAGGACTCGCCCTAAGCTCGCTCCCGTGAGGGTGGTCCGGCTCAGGGCTGGAACAGTGCTCCCGTGAGCGCCCAAGTCGGGGCGGCCCGGCCCGGGGGAGAAGCGACGCCCAAGTCGGGGCGGCCCGGCCCGGGGGAGAAGCGACACCCAAGTCGGGGCAGCCCGGCCCGGCCCGGGGAAGAAGCGACGCCCATGTCGGGGCAGCCCAGCCCAAGGCTGAAGACGGCACGGTACTCACGTGAGAGTGGCTGGGACGGTGTGCTGGCGGTGGTGGCCTGAGTCCGGGGTTCGGCCGCGGGCCAGTGGCTGCGTCTGCAGGACTGGTGGGCGGCAGCTTCGACCACCCCGGGCCGCGGTGTTTGAGCCGCGGGAAACATCGCCCGGGGGGAATCGCCTCAGCGCAGAGGGAGAAGAGGAGGGAAGAGACTGCAGACCTAAGACTTTTGCCTCCATCACAGTGAGGAGATGTTGGGTGGACTCACTGTGGTGAATGTTAATATGTGTTTGTTGTTGTTTTGTGTATGACTGTTGCAATTTCGTTCAGACTTCGGTCTGAATGACAATAAAGGGCTAACTAACTAACTAACTAACTAACCTGGAAAGAGTGCAGGGAAGATTTACGAGAAAGTTGCTCGGACTTGAGGGCCTGAGCTATAGGGAAAGGTTTGGCAGACAAAGACATTATTTCTTGGAGCGCAGGAGACTGTGGGGTGATCTTATAGAGGTGTATAAGATCATGAAGGGAACAGATAGGGTGAATGCGCGGTCTTTGTTCCCAGGATTTGGTAATCAAGAACCAGAGGACATAGGTTTAAGATGAGAGGAGAAATATGTAATAGGAGCCTGAGGTGCAACATTTTCATAGAATGGGTGGTGGTTGTATGGAACGAGCTGCCAGAGGAGGTAGTTGAGGCAGGTAGTATAACATTTAAAAGACATTTGGACAGGTACATGGATAGGACAAGTTTAGAAGGGCAAGGGTCAAATGTGGTCAAATGGGACTAGATGTTGCAGCATGGTCCGTATGGGCAAGTTGGACCGAAGGGCCTGTTTCCATACAGTGTGACTTGATGACTCTAAATGTAAAATAGACAAAGACCAATATAGGAAACTTTCTCCAGAGCTGACATTTAAAACTTAAATGCATAGATTTAAAGTAAGGGGTAAAAGGGTTAGAGGGGATCTGAGGAAGAAGTTTTTCAAGAAGCAAGTGATTGAAGACAAAGAAACTCCAGATGCTGGAATCTTGAAGAAAATACAAAGTGCAGGAGGAACTCAATAAGTCAGGCAGCATCATTGAAGGGAATGGACTGACGACATTTCAGGTCGGGACCAGTCTTCAGGCTGACAGTGGGGGGTGTAGGGGAAGAATGCTGAAAATGTGTGTGTGGGGGGGGGGGGTTAGGCAAAGCTTGAGAAGTGATGGGTGGATACAGGTGAGGGAGTGCAGTGATTTACAGAAGGGTCGAGATAGTGACAAAGGTTAGAGGTGAAAAGGAGACAAAAGGGTGTCAGATAAGGGGTGGCACAGTGACACAGTGGTAGAGTTGCTGCCTTACACCACCACAAAACTGGGTTCAATCCTGACCATGGGTGCTGTCTGTACGGAGTTTGTACGCACTCCCTGTGACCGCATGGGTTTTCTCCAGGTGCTCCGTTTTCCTCCCACATCCCAAAGACATAAAGGTTTGTAGGTTAATTGGCTTCGGTAAAATTGTAAATTGTCCCTAGTGTGCAGGATGGTGCTAGTGTATACTGGGTGATTGCTCATCATGTGAACCGTGGGCCGAAGGGCCTGTTTCCGCGCTGTATTTCTATTCTAAAGGAGGCTACTTTTGAAAAGTGCAGCAATGTCAGTGAGCTATTGGGTAGGAGGAAAGTATAGTGATAGGTGAGGCAACAAATGGAGCAGAACACAAATCTTAATTCAAAGCTTAATGCAACTGAACTGATAATTTAAATTGAGCAAGCATTCAAAGCTATCAATTGAACCCCAAATACCAACACGAGCAATATATCAATGATTCTCCTCCTCCCAATCATGACCATCCAGACCGATGCAAAACCATGTCTCCAAGGTGAGATTCCCTCCACTGGATTAAACATGTCGCTGCACGGTACCATTGCACTGCAATCGGGTTAAGGAGAGACCGCATCTTAGAAACTCATCTGTCACTATTTAACCAGTAATTAATCCGTGGTTCCAATTTACCTCTATTTCCTCAACTAAATCCACTTCTAAGTCCATCGCTAATTCAACTTGAATTTATCCCTAATTCCACATCCAATTCCTCCTCTAATTCCACCTCAAATTCTACCTCTAATTTCACCTCCAATTTCACCTCTAATTCTCTCTAAATCCTCCTCCTTAATTCCACCTCAAATTCCGCATCTAGTTCCATCTATAATATGATCAAGGCTGATCTCCACCAGACCACATCTTACCCTCTGCGCCAGATCCCCAAAGCCATCTATCTGCTGATCTTTTATTTATTCATCAAGCTCCTCTTTTAAAACTTGCAAAGAACCAGACTCCACAACTCCTGGGGGGCAAAACATTCCAGAAATACCTTCACCTTTGGGAGTAAAAACCTCTAAATATCTCAGTTGGAACAGGCCCCTTGTCTTGCAATTTTCAAACTACCCACAGAAAATTGGATTGGTGAAAGATAGGTCCATGATGGCTGGCCAAAGGGTATGTTTCTGTGCTGTATGATTCTATAACAACCAAAAGCAAGAGAAAAGAGGTCAGAATCACATTGTTGGCCATGAAGATTGATTTGAATGGATTTTTTTATTGGCAGTACAGGGGGTTGAAAAGCCCTGAAATTTGCTAGAGAAATGTAATGCCTAGAAGCTCAATTTCATCATACTGATGCTTCTCAGAGTTATACAACTGGACGTTGATGTTTAAGTGAACATAGAACATAAAACAAAGTACAGCACGGGATTAGGCTCCTAGCCAACCATATATATGATGATCATGAAGCCAATCTATCTAATCCCATCTGCCTACAGATATCCTTCCATTCCCTGCTTGTTCATAGCTTTGTCTAAATGCCTCTTAAATGTCACTAGTATATCCTCCACCATCTCCACTGGCAGCATGTTTCTGGAACCCCCTACTTTCTGCCTCCTAAATCTCCTTTAACCTCTCCCCCCCACACCTTAAAACTATATTGGGTGGCACAGTGGCGCAACGGTAGAGTTGCTGCCTTACAGCTCCAGAGACCGGGTTCAATCATGACTACAGGTGCTCTCTGTACGGAGTTTGTACTGCATGGGTTTTGTGACTGCATGGGTTTTCTCTGGGTAGTTCCGGTTTCCTCCAGCACTCCAAAGATGTGCTGGTTGATAGGTTAATTGGCTTGATGTAAATTGTCCCTAGAGTGTAGGATAAAGCTAGTGTATGAGGTAATCACTGGTTGGTGTGGATTCAGTGAGCCGAAAGGCCTGTTTCCATGCTGTTTCTCTAAATTAAACTAAACTAATGTCTATGATGATCATGTTGCCAATTTATTTAATCCCATCTGCCTACACGTGGTCTATATCCTTCCATTCCCTGTCTGTTCATGACTCTGTCCAAATGTCTCTTAAACATCACTAACGTATCTTCCAGCATCTCCCTTGGCAGCATGTTTCTGGCACCCTCTACTCTCTCCCTCCTAAATCTCCTTTAATCTCTCCCCCTTTCACCTTAAAATTTATAAGAGAAAGCTGTGCCCTTTAGTATTTGATAGTTCCAACCTGGGAAAAAAGGTTCTGACTGTCTACCCTATCTATGCCTCTCGTAATTTTACATACTTCTATTCTTTGAGTAGTATTCCTGCCTGCAAACCAACTCAAGCCGTCCACACTCCCACACAAAGAAGCGGTAATCAGTTCTTGATGATAACTCTTGAATACGCTCATATCCTAATTAAGAATGTCTTTATGAAACGCGTAAAAACAAGCGGCTGTTAACTAGTTCAACATAGACATAATTGCTTCTCCAAGAGCTGCTTATTCTGAATGGGTATAAATTTATGAATGATCATAAATGTAGTAGTTCTTGCTTCAGGTTGTTCAACATGTTCGGGAAGGAGATCTCTGCTACTTTCAATGGTTCAATAGCACTTTATTGTCACATGTGTTTGGCTACAGTGAACTGCTTTGTTTTGGATACAATTCAGTAAAATCGTATTGTACATCAGCACAATCATAGGTAAATACAATAGTGCAACGATTGTAGTGAAAGAATAGTAGACTTCACCGAGACAGAGTCGCCCCGTTTCTGGCACCATCATGTATCCTCAAAGCTTCAGGTTCTTAAAATAGTCTTATCTTGACCTTAAAAGCTCGTTGTCATAGCCGACTTCCGTGGCCAAATTTGCGGGCTGGTATCTCAGCACCCCCCAGGCCATGACCTCTGTTGGTCCGGCAAAATGGGTAATATCGGTGGCGGACCTGGAGTTGTAGGGAAAGTAGCTCTGGGCCAATTGCTAATTTTTGACAGAAGTTATATAGGAGAAAAAGTGGATGAGATCAGAGATCAGCCAATATTGGACTCGGTTCAGGGGCTGATGGCCTTTTCCATCAATTTATATTGTGTGTTTAAGAAGCTATTAGTTAGACACATGGATATGCAGGGAATGGAGGGATATTGTTCGCATGTAAGCAGGGGAGATTAGTTTAATTTGGCATCATGTACAGCATGGACATTATGGGCCGAAGGGCCTGTTCCTGTGCTGTACTGTCTGTGTTCAATGTTCCTGGTTTAGAAAACCCTTTTTGAGTATGCTGTAAATATTCATTAGGTCAGGCAGCATCTGCGGAGAAGAAAAAGTCAATGATTTTTCATCAGAATGACTCTACAAATGTCACTGTCACTGTCTTGACCAAATTCTCCACATTTCGGAGGGGCACGATGGCGTAGCGGTAAGGGCCTGTCCCACGGGCATGCGACTCCATGCGGCAAGCGCGACCTAACCGCAAGCGGGGACCATGCGGGGGCCGCGCGGAGGTCGCGGGGCCGGTCCCACTTCGATCACGGGAGCCGCATGGAGTTGTGCGGAGCTGGTCCCGACATCGCGCGGGGCTCCGAAAAACTGACACTGTTCAAAAATTCCGTGCGGCAACGGCCTGCCGCCCCGCAGCCGCATCGAGGCCGTGCGCGCAGATTCGACGGCCGTGCGCACCGCCTCGACGCCGGACACAGCCGCATCGAGGCCATGCGCACTGCCTCGACGCCAGACGCAGCCGCATCGAGGCCGTGCGCACCACCTCGCCGCCGTACGCACCGTCTTGATGGCACTCGACCTCCGCGCGGCCCCCGCTTCCGATTTGGTAGCGCTTGCCGCATGCAGCCGCATGCTGGTGGGACCGGCCCTATACGGGGATCACTCGACCTCCGCGCAGCCCCCGCGCGGCCCCCAGTTGCGGTTAGGTCGCGCTTGCCGCATGGAGTCGCATGCCCGTGGGACAGGCCCTGTAGAGTTACTGCTTTATAGCACCACACACCCAGGTTCAATCCTGATTATGGGTGCAGTCTGTACAGAGTGTGTACATTCCCCCTGTGACCACATAGGTTTTCTCCGGGTGCTCTGGTTTCCTCCTACACTCCAAAGACATACTGTTCATTGGCTTCAGTAAAAAATGTAAATTGTCTCGAGTGTGTAGGATAGTGTTAGTGTACGGGCCGATCACTGGTCGGCACAGACTCGGTGGGCCGAAGGGCCTGTTTTCACGCTGTATCTCTAAATAATAAAGTCCAAAGTCTAAATCCGAGTTTAGTTTAGTTTAGTTTATTGTCGCCTATACCGAGGTACAGTGAAGAGCTTTTTTGTTGCATGCTCTCCAGTCAGCGGAAAGACAATACATGATGACAATCAAGCCATTTACAGTGTATGGATCCATGATAAGCGAATAACTTTTTGTGTGAGGTAAAGCCAGTAAAGTCTGATCAAATATAGTCCGAGGGTCACTAATGAGGTAGATAGTAATTCAGGACTGCTTTCTAGCATGGTAGGATGGTTCAGTTGCCTGATATCAGCTGGGAAGAAAATATCCCTGAATCTGGAGATGTGCGTTTTCATACTTCTATACCTTTTGCCCGATGGGAGAGGGGAGGAGAGGGGTGAAGAGGGAATGGCCAGGCTGCGACTCATCCTTGATTATGCTGTTGGCCTTGCCGAGGCAGTGTGAGCTATAAATGGAGTCAATGGAAGGGAGGTTGGTTTGCGCCAACAATTCCCTGCAATTTCTTGCCGTCTTGGATGGAGCTGTTCCCAAACCATGCTGTGATGCATCCTGATAAAATGCTTTCTATGGTGCGTCTGTAAAAGTTGGTAAGAGATGTAGGGGACATGCCGAACTTCCTAAGCTGCCTAAGTAGAAGTGTTGGTGTGCTTTCTTGGTTGTTGCTTTAATCCTAATGGAGAAATAAGGAACTGCCGGTGCTGGTTCAGCAAAAAATGATGCAATGTGTTTCTAGGATAGGACACAAAACGCTGCATTAAGCCAATGGATCAGGCAACATCACTGGAGATTTCACAGCATTTCCCCAGATAATCTGCCTGATCTGCTGAGTTACTCCAGCACTTTGTGGCCTTTATCTCCACATCCTAACCCAAGTTCTTTTGTCTATCACCAGACTTTGTTCCTTCAGTCGTCAGTCTGAAGAAGGGTACCGACCCGTCACCCATCTTTGTTCTCCAGAGATGCTGCCTGGCCCGTTGAGTTACTCCAGCACTCGGTGGCTGTTATCTCCACGTCCTAACCTTAGTTATTTTCTCTATCAGACTTTGCATCATTCGGTCTTCAGTCTGAAGAAGGGTCCCAAACCGAAACGTCACATCCATTCCCTCCACATATGCTGCCTGGCCCTCTGAGTTGCTCCAGCACTTTTTTAAACTTATTTTTTACATGCAAGACTTCGCACTCTGGGTCACGGAGTTTCTCGCTCTCTGCTCTATCGCCCTTCAAGTCATTTAAACACTTTGACTAAATCTTGCCATTGCCTTCTGTGTTCAGCTTCTCCAATCAGTTCACAGCACAGAAGCCTCTTATCATTGTGGTACCATTCCAATAATTGCCTCTTGTGAACTCCAAACGGCCTTTGATATCGGTTCTGACGTGAAGTGGGTTGACTAAGGCACAACTTCTTAGCTGAGATGTCAACAGACGAGACTTAATGAATTACTTGTGTACTTCCTCCAGCCCGCCAGTCTTTAGTTCAGCTGAAATCACATCAAGCCTGATTTTTAATGAACTAATCCTTAACAAATGAAGGGATATGTTCATAAGCAACAGGACTACTTCCTGCAGGGAAAAGCTCACCAAATATGCGTAGTGACAGAATGGGATTAAAAGAACACGTTAGAAATTCATTTATATTTAATTAGAAATGGATAGAATTTCTTGTGCACAGCTAACAGTATATCAGGTTGAAATGTTTCTCTGAGCATGAACATGGAGATCTCCCCAGAGGGTCTTAGGTGAATAATATATTTTAAAAAAATTAAAATCTAACGCTGCACTAGTTTGAGAAGCGTATTAGTACTTAGTAATTCATGTAGATCTCATTATAAATGGATGGGATTGCATGCATGGAGGTGACCAATATAATTGGCTTTGTCCAGTTAACCTGCTGTGGCAGCTTCCCTGGGTAAGAGTCAGGCAGTGTCCAGTGAGAGGCACAGTCCTGGGTAGATATCACTGGCCACAAAGTACTGGAGTAACTCAGAAGGTTAAGCAGCATCCCTGGAAAACATGTATAGGTGATGTTTCAGGTTGGATGTTTCAGACTGATCCGAATTGTCGCCTGTCCATTCCCTCCACAGATGCTGCCTGATCTGCTGAGATAGTTTAGTTTAGTTCAGTTTAATTTAGTTAAGTTTAGTTGATTATCACATGTACCAAGGTATAGTGAAAAGCTTTTGTTGCATGTTAACCAGTCAGCGGAAAGACAATACATGATTACAATCGAGTCGTCCACATTGTACAGATACTAGATAGAGGGAATAGCAAGATAAAATCTGATTAAAGATAGCCCGAGGGTCTTCAATGAGGTAGATGGTAGATCAAGACTGCTCTCTAGCTGTTGATCGGATGGATCAGTTGCCTGATGACATCTAAGAGGAAAATGTAACTGAATCTGGAGGTATACATTTTCACACTTCTGTACCTCATGCTTGATGGGAGAGGGGAGAAGAGGGAGTGACCGGTGTGAGACTCATCCTTGATTATACTGCTGCCCATGCCGAGGCAGCGTGAGCTGTAGATGTAGAAAATGGAAGGGAGGTGGGTTTGTGTGATAACCTGGGCTGCATCCACAATTCTCTGCAATTTCTTGCAATCTTAGGTGGTGCTGCTCCCTAACCGTGCTGTGATGAAACCCGATAAAATGCCTTCTACTCCCTATCTTGGTGTCGTTTTTTGTAAACCAGCATCTGCAGTTCCTTTAGAGAACATGGCTAGGTGATATGTAGAAACAGAAACTACAGATGGTCCTTTATAAAAAATGACACAAAGTGCCGGTGACACTCAGCAGTATCTCTGAAGAACATGGATATGTGTCGTTCCAGGTCCGAAGAAGGGTTCCGACGAAAGCATCACATCCATGTTTTCCAGAATGCTGCCTGAGGGGGGAGGGGAGTGTATAATTCAACATTCATACCACTGGGTTGTAAGCTACCCAAGAGAAATATGAGTTGCTGTTCCTCCAGTTTGCATGTGGTCTTACTCTGGCAATGGAGGAGGCCCCTGGACAGAAAGGACAGTATGGGAATGGGGAGGTGATTTAGCATGGTTGGTGATCCAGCCTTGGTGGACCGAGCGCAATTGTTCACCAACACGAGTCTACTATTGGTCTTGCTGATGTATAGGAGCCCACTTCGAGAACACCGGATGCAGTAGATGAGGTTAGAGGAGGTGCGCGTGAACCCTCTATCCTTCCAGGTGAAATAGAAGTTCATGTGCACCTCCTCGAACCTCATTTACTGCATCCAGTTTCCAATGTCGAACCAGAATGTAAACCTCACATTTAAAGGGCTTGCTTAATTTCTATACTTGCTAAATTCAGGTTGGTGATTATCGCTTGTAACAAATAGGCTAAATGGCTGTGTTTATATAATTCCACAATTTTTGTAAATCATTTTAATGGTTCCCATCACATTACTTTACATTAGAGGCAGGGCAGTCATTGCATGCAGTAATTTCCATTTCTCTGTAACCCAAAGCTCTAGGGTGTGATATATGGAACCACACAGAGCAGATCAGTGCTTCCATAAATCAGGAAGATTACATAATTTACAAGGACTGAATTCACCAGTGAGTTTTCAAAGCTTCAGCAAGTGGGGTGGGGGGGGGAGGGGGAGTAACAGTAATAAGGCACGGTACTGTTGGAATTTGATGGAATTCAATCCGGAGAAGCATGATGTGTTGCACTTTGGACAGTCCTACAAGGGCAGGACCTGCACGGTGAATGGTAAAGCTCTACGGAGTGTTGTAGAGCAGAGGGATCTAGGAATGCAGGTGCATAGTTCCTTGAAAGTGGCATCACAGGTAGAGAGGATGGTCAAGAAGGTTTTCAGCACATTGGCCTTCATCAGTCAGAGTATTCAGTTTAGACGTTGGGAGGACATGTTACAGTTTTGTAAGACATTGGTGAGGCCGCATTTAGATTATTGTGAAGGTAGGCACGAAGATAGAGCAACTCCGGGCCAGGCAGCATCTCTGGAGAAAAAGGATGGATGGCGTTTTGGGTCAGAACCCTTCTTCAGGCTAGCTTATTGTGTTCAATTTTGGTCACCATGTTTTGGTCACCACCCCAACTCGAAACGTCACCTATCCATTCTCTCCAAAGATGCTGCCTAAACTATTGAGTTACTCCAGCCTTTTGTGTCTATCTCAGGCTTGTAGGTTAATTGGTCTCTGTTAGTTCTCTAGTGTGTGGGGAGTGGATGAACAACTATGATGATGTAAAACTAGTGTGAATGGGCTGATCACTCAGCATGGACTCGGTGCGCTGAAGGGTCTGTTTCCACGCTGTATCCATCAATCTTTTGCCCATTACAGATAACTACCCAGGGTGGCTATGAAATGGGTTTATTGGGGGTATTTTTTTACCAGAAGGCCAATTGCTGAATGCTGAAATATTTCACGATTTACATCTGCCAACTGCCTGTGAGACTGCCTAAACTATTGATTGGGTAATTGTTGGTGCATTAGAAAGATGATAAGGAATGCATTTTTTAAACCTTTATTCAAGGACATCTCGTTTCTTTCGAAGTTCCTGAATGGATGTTGAGAATCCGACACACCTTCTGATCTATTTTCTACTAATTGCCATTGTTTAAGGGTTTGTGAGTATCATGAATCAATCATCAACCTCTGCCTCAACTGGGTGTAGATTATAAAGTTTGGGGAGGCAGAGATAGGGTAGGCAGTCATAAGTTCATAAATCATAGGAGCCGAGTTAGGCCATTCTGCCCATCGAGTCTATTTCACCATTCAATCGTGCCTGATCTATCGTTCCCTCTCAATCCCATTCTCCTGCCTTCGCCCCATAAACCTTGACAACCTTACCAATCCAGTATCTGTCAATCTCCGCCTTAAATATACCCAAAAATAGTCAGAACCTTTTTTTTCACTGGGTGGAATTGTCAAAGACTAGAGGGCAAGAGCTCTAAGGTCAGAGTGGATACATTTAGAGGAGGTATGCGGGATGCGTTTTTTTTTTTTACACAGTTGGTGCCTGGAATGTGCTGTCTGGGGTAGTGGTGGGGGCAGATACAATAGTGACGTTTAAGAGGTTTTTAGACAGACTCGTGGATAGGCATGGAATGGAGGGATCACGTGCAGGCAGAAGAAATTCACTTATCTTGGCATCATAGATAGACACAAAATGTTGGAGTAACTCAACGGGTCAGGCAGCATCTCTGGAGAAAAGGAAAATGTAGCGTTTCAGGTCAAGACTCTTCTTCAGTCTCGATCCAAAACATCATCTGTTTCTTTTCTCCGGAAACGCTGCCTGACTCGCTGAGTTACTCCAGCATTTTGTGTCTATCTTTGGTGTAAACCAGCATCCTACATATCTTGGCATCATGTTCGGCATTGATATTGTGGATCGAAGGGCCAGTTCCTATGCTGAGTTGTTCCACTTGTCTGTCTAAAAACATGGTTCTAAAAATAAAACGTTTCGGTTATTTCTGGTTCCATATCACAGAGTCATACAGCACAAGAACATGACCTTTGGCCCAACTCTTCCATGCCCACCAAGATGTCCCATCTTAACTAGTTATGTGACAACAATAAACCAATACCCATAACAATAGTAGTTTATTTTTCAATGTAAGTCAATGAAACTGTAGTCAGGGATTGGTGATAGTGGATCAGGATCTAGAGGCCAAATGATGTACTTTTGGTCTGATATCATATGTTGCTGTGTTCTTACAACTCAGAAACAAACACCAGGAAAATTCAATAAAAACATCAACTGATCAACTGCCAAGTTTTATTTGGAAGCTTTCGCATGAAGAGTCTTCAGATACATTACTATGCAAAAGATGTCATCTACTTATTGTTGCTGTTAATATTTCTGCACATTATATACAGAATGTTGACACAAGGAACTGCAGATGCAGGAAACTTTGAACAAAACACAAAGTGCTGGAGGAACTCAGTGGGTCAGGCAGCATCTATGGAGGGAATGGACTACTGATGTTTTGAGTCAGGACCCTTCTTCTGACTGATTAGAGCAGGGGAGAGAAAGCTGGGAAAGAGAGGTAAGGGAAGGACAGTGTCTGGCAAGTGATAGGTGGATACAGATGAAAAGGGGGTGATGGGCAGATGGGTAGAGTAAGTGACAAAGGGTGTCAGATTAGGAGAGAAGAGGAGTGAAATGTTTTATTTAGTTTAGTTTAGTTTATTCTCACATGGACCGAGGTGCAGCGAAAATTGATTTTGTTGCGTGCTAACCAGTCAGCGGAAAGACTATACATGGTTACAATCGAGCCAAACTGTAAGTGTAAAGCCAGAGGGAGGGATATGGATGGAAGGGGACAGGGGGAAGGGGAAAGAGGGGGTGATAGAAGGAAATGAGGGACTCAGGGATGGAAGATAAGCATACGGAGGAGGGGAAAAGTAGCAAGGTGGGGTTCGGAGATTGAGAAGGAAATGTGTGAGCTCTGAGGTGGAGCATGGGAACGTTTGTAACAATGGTGGGATAGCATCCTTAACTATCTGAATGTGTTCTGTGCCCAAAACTATAGAGACACAAATGCTTTTAATCTACAGTAATTATAATTCTGTGAAGATGGAGAACAGAGTGAGATGAACACGTCCTTACACTTGCCAATTAAATGGTGCCGCACAGGCAGTTCAAGCCTTAGGCTTTACTCAGTCTTCTATCTCTACATAAGAGAAGGGAATATGGCCACGGGAAACATCCCCGCATTAATCTCATTGAGTCACTGACAGTTAGTTTGGCCTCATTAATTTTTAGTATCTGAAGTGCACAATTAACCAAAAAAAAAACTGTCATCACCAAAATGGTCAGAATTGTTTTAACAGGAAGAGACAGTGAACAATTTCATCTCTGGTTTTCTCCTAGGCAATTCCCTTCCCACTACCAGAGCTTTCTCTCTTTCATTCTCCCTCTCTCTATCTCTCTCTCTCTGTCTCTATCAATGTATCTATCAACCTCTCCATAAATTATTTATTTCTATTTCTCTCTATATCCCTATTTCTATCTCTTTCTTTCTTTCTCTCTCTCTATCTCTCCCACACCCAGGGTTTCAATTTCTCTATATCGATCTTTAAATCTCTCTTTCTGCTCTTGCAATCAGTTTCTTTATCTATATTACCCTATATCTATCTATCCCCCTCTCTCTATCACTCTCTTTATCTCAAGCTCTCTATTTATTTCCATTCCTCTGTCTAACTGTCTCTCCATCTATCGATCTCTATCTATCTCTTGCTGTTTATTTCTCCTCCCTCTCTCTCTCTCTCTCTCTCTCTCTCTTTTAGAGATACAGGAAACAGGCCCATTGGTGCACCGAGTCTGCGCCAACCAGTGATCACCACATACAATAGCACTCACCTTCACATTAGGGACAATTTACAATTGTTACCGATGCCAATTAACCTTCAAACCTGCACGTCTTTGGAGTGTGGGAGGAAGCCAGAGCACACAGATAAACCCACGCGGTCACTGGGAGAATGTACAAACTCCGTAAAGACAGCACGAGTAGTCAGGGTTGAACCCGGGTGTCTGGCGCGGTAATGCAGCAACGTTACCATTGCGCCACTGTGCCGATAAAATCCCATGATCCCTCTCAATCTTTCTCATATAATCACTCGTTCTTTAGGTTTCCCCACATATCTAACAACAAAAATGCCAGCCACACATCCAGCCATCTCTTGCTGTGAAATAGTGTCAAGTTTTCTCTGTTGACACCTTGGAACAGTTTCCTGATATAGACACTTAGACATTTTAAACAGGCAACTGATTATTGAGAGCCATATTTAATGGGAGCTACCAGTGGCTCCCCACCAGTCTAACAGTGGGAGTAATCTTCCTCCATCAGCTTCACACTTCATCCTGATACCTCACCTTTCCATGGAGAGGTTCTGTGCATCAGGCAGACTCAATAACATAATTGAGAATTATAACCACAATGCCTTCACCTGAAACATTAGCTCTGCTTTCTCCCCACGGATACTCCATGACCTGCTGTGTGTTTCCAGCATGTTCTGTTTATATTGCAGATCTTCAGCAACTGCAGTTTTTTTTTAAATTTTCAGATAGAAATGTAAAGTAGGTTCCAGGTTGAGTTTTGATTTCTTCCCTTTCCTTTCTGCAGAATTAAATATCTCTGGAAATCACTGTGGTATCATCTCAATAATCGGTCTGGTGTACTCCTTTATGGTCTGAAGAAGGGTTTCGGCCCGAAACGTTGCCTATTTCCTTCACTCCATAGATGCTGCCGCACCCGCTGAGTTTCTCCAGCAATTTTGTCTACCTCCTTTATGGTAAGGTTAGTTCAAAGAGGAAGGAACGAACACTCCAGGGCCATGCACAGGCAGGCCACACAGAAACATTGTTGCAAACTGGCATCTGCAGCTCCTTGTGTGAGGCATTAATAGTTAGAGTTATGGGCCTGTCCCACTTACGCAACTTTTTCGGCGACTGCCAGCACCTGTCATAGGTCGTAGCAGGTTGCCAAAAATGTTCAACATGTTGAAAATCCAACGGCAACCAGAAAGACGCTACGACTCTTTGGGCGACTGAGGAGACTACTCACGACCATACAGGCGACACCCTAGCGTCATGTCGCGGGGTGAAACCTGTATGGTCGTGAGTAGTCGCCCAAAGAGTCGTACCTTGTTCTGGTCGCCGCTGGATTTTCAACATGTCACGTAAGTGGGACAGGCACATCAGGAAGTCATTTTGAAACTTTATAACACTTTGGATATGCTGCATTTGGAGGAATGGGTGCAGTTTGGGGTTTTTGGATTTGGAGAGGGTGCAGAGGAGGTTCACCAGAATGCCCCTTGGATTGGAAGGTATTAGCTATAAGGAGAGGTTGGACAAATTTGGATTGTATTCTCTGGAGCATCAAAGGTTGAGTGGAGACCTGGCAGAGGCACAGATAGGGTAGACAATCACAGCTTTTCTTCCCAGGGTGAAAATGTCAAATATTAGAGGGCATTGCTTTGAGGTGAGGGGGGGAAAGAGAAATGGAGATGTTGGGGGCGCCATCTGGTGGATGAGCCACATAGTTCGAACCATCGTCAGTGGAGCTGGGACGGTCACGTGACTGAGTTTGGAGGGAGTTTGCGAGTGAAGATCATCATCAGTCAACAGGTGTGTCCTACAGCAGCAGCAGGGACCTTGCTTGACCTCTCACTTAACGCGCATGTGCTTAACAGTTGTATGTGCCAATAAAGATCGTTTCAATCACAACGCGTGAGTTACTACAATATACAGGGGACGTTTTTTACACAGAGGGTGGTGGCTGCCTGGAACGGCTGCTGGGGCTGGTGGTGGAGGCCTATATGATAGTGGTGTTTAAGAGGCTTTTGGATAGGTAGGGAATGGAAGAAATACTTATCTTGTGCAGCCAGAGGACATTAATTTAACTTGGCATTATGATCGGCATGGACATTATGGGCAAAAGGGCCTGTGATGTACGATCCTATTTTCAATATTCTTACATCTATGTTGGGTAGGCCACATGTAAAGAAGATCTTTGCAAAAAAGGGGGCGGCACAGTGGCCCAGCAGTAGAGTTGCTGCCTCACAGCGCGAGAGACCCGGGTTCGATCCTGACTGTGGGTGCTGTCCATGCACAGTCAGCACGTTTCCCCTGTAACCACATGGGTTTTCTCCTGGTGCTCTGGTTCATTCCCACACTCTAAAAACTTGCAGGTTTGTAGGTTAATTGGCTTTGTTACAAATTGTAAATTGCCTCTACTGTGTTGGATCGTGTTAATGTACGGAGTGATCACTGATCGGAGCGGACTCGGTGGCCAGAAGGGACTGTTTCCGTGCTGTATCTCTAAAGCTAAAAACTAAAACTAAATCTGACTCGAGGATGGTGTTAGGCTCAAAGGCAGAGCGATCCCAGAGGTCTGACCATGGGAGTATCTGAAAACAGGGACAGCGCTTCACTAACTTGTTCCGCCATTCTAGCAAGTCGCATTTATTCAGCTCCATTTAATCTGACTCCATTCCAGTTCATTGAGACCGTTGAAAAGTGTCTTAAAAACACTCAGCAGTGCCACCTGGTGGCCAAGGAGTTTCAGAATGTCACCACCCAACCAGGGAAAGACTCTCACAACAATGTTGGAGTAACTCAGCGGGTCAGGCAGCATCTCTGCAGAGAAGGAATGGGTGAGTTTTGGGTTGTATCCCTTGGTTTAGTTTAGTTTAGTTTAGTTTAGAGCTACAGCATGAAAACAGGCCCTTCGGCCCACCGAGTCGATACTGACCCCGATCACCCCTTACACTACTTCTATCCTATACACTAGGGACAATATACGGAAGCCAGTTAACCTGCAAACCCACACGTCTTTGGAATATCGGAGGAAACCGGAGCCCCCAGAGAAAACCCACGGGGTCACAGGAAGAACGTACATACTCTACAGAGACAGCACCCGTAGTCAGGATCGAACCTGGGTCTCTGGCGCTGTAAGCCAGCAACTCTACCGCTGCACCATTGTGCTGCCCTCTGTCTTTCCCAGACTCCTAGTTAAGATGATATTACTTACAGAACATTCAAGATACCTGTCCTGGGGCCTCCATCAGAGCCTGCCTAAGAGGCGTGCTTTAAAGGAAATTAAAGTTTGAAACACAACACTCTGGAAGGGGCTAAAGGTTGCTTTTTATATTTTTTTAATTAAAATAGGGCGATGGTTCTTATGATCCTAAGGGTAATTGTACTGAAGCACTTCCAGTGATCTGGCTTAAATCTGAGACTGTTTAGTGTTATATTTCCCAGTAATTGATTTAAAGCTCCAGTTAAAAGTCGAGTCTTTCATGTGCAACCAATCCTGGCATGAAACATTCAACATTACGTTGAACTTCCCTTCATTTTAAACCATCAACCCTTCACCTCAGGTCAGGACTTAGTGAGTTACTGTGAACATCAAAGGTGAATGTCATATAATGAATTGTTTAAATGTTGAAGACTTTGTTGTTAGCGTGGTCGTAGATCAGAAAAGTACCAGGGGTCACTGGCTCCAGTCTGTGAGGTTAGCTCTGGTACAAGACTTGCTGAAGAGCGAGAGAAAACTAGAAATAAAGGCAGAGAAAGGGAAAGAGGGAAACAAGGAGAGTGGCAATCAGAAAGACACAAAGTGCTGGAGTAATGTAGCGGGTCAGGCAGCATCTCTGGGGATCAAGGATGAAGATGGAAGAAGGGTTCCAACCCGAAATGTCACTCATCCTTTTTCTTCAGGGAAGCTGCCTGACCTGCTGCGTTACTCCAACTTTGTGTCGATCTTTGATGTAAACCAGCACCTGCAGTTCCTTCCTAAACAGAGTAGCAATAATGTGGCCCAACTGGTAGAGCTGCTGCCTCACGGCACCAAAGAACCTGGGTTTAATCCAGCTCTCCCTGCAACCTCCGACACTCCAGAGAAAATAATCCAAGTTTGGAGTAGCGAGTAATATGTGCCTTCCCAGGAGCAGGGTGGTGCGGAAAGGATTGGAAGGGATCAGGCGGTGGAAAAGACTAGCCTTGCTCAGGAACGGAATTAATCTATTTATTTATTTATCCTCGCGTGTACCGAGGTACAGTGAAAAGCTTTATTGTTGCATGCTATCCGGTCAGCGGAAAGACTGTACATGATTACAATCAAGCCACAGTGTACAGATACAGGATAAAGGGAATAATGTTTAGTGCACGATAAAGTCCAGTAAAGTCTGATTAAAGATAGTCTGTAGGTCTCCAATCTGGTTGATGAGAGGTCAGGGCCGCTTTCTAGTTAGCGATAGGATGGTTCAGTTGCCTGATAACAGCTGGGAAGAAACTGTCTCCGAATCTGGAGCTGTGCGTTTTCACGCTTCTGTACCTTTGCCTGATGGGAGAGGGGAGAAGAGGGAGTGACCAGGGTGAGACTCATCCTTGATTATGCTGGTGGCCTTGCCGAGGCAGCGTGAAATGTGGATGGAGTCAATGGAAGGGAGGTGGGTTTGCGTGATGGACCTTTTCTATTGTTGCACCAAATGCCTTTTAAACATCGCAGCCATCTCCACAGCTTCCTCTGGCAGCTCATTGCATATACCTACTACTCTCTGTGTGAAAAAGTCACACTTCAGTCCTTCTTTCCCGATGGGAGAGAGGAGAAGAGGGAGTGACTGGGGTGAGACTGGTCCTCGATTATGCTGATGGCCTTGCCGAGGCAACGTGTCAAAATGTTGCCTCACTGTCTGACTGTTTTCCAAAGCACGTCACCAGGATTTTTAAAAAAAAAGAGGAACAAAATAAATGGATGAAACAAATGATTTCTGGATGTGCCCCGTTCATTTGAAAGTGAATAGCAACAAACTCTTAGTCATCCTCTTCTGAGAAATCACTAAATGCAACGCATTGTTTCCCGATTAATGGGCTTATTATCAGTGGTGTGGGGAGAGAACGTATCTATTGTTTTAATCACTGCTCTGTCAAGCATACACTACATAATGGCAGGGCTGGGATGAAGCAGCGCGTTCTGATTGGGAGAGAGGAATCATTACAGTTCCACACTGACTTGCAAAGGTGCTATTTATAAACGAACTAGGATGGGTTGTGCAGTGGATGCACGAAGATAGAAGAGGGAAAGGTTAAGAAACAAACATTCGAACGCAGCCAGGAAGATCTAAAAGTCTGTCAGAAATACATAAAGGATCTCATTTAGGTCCAATACAAATGCAGGGGTTTAGCTCTTTGTACTGCAATATTTTGCCTGGCTTTCGTAAAACACTGGTTAAGCCTCTGATCGGACATTTTATTAAGGATGTAGCTGTTAAAGAGGAATTATTCCAACCGGTAGGGGGTCAACAAAGAGAGGACACAGATTCAAGTCAATCAGTCAAAACATCAGTGTGGGATTAAGTCTATTTCACTGTGATCTGGAACACATTTCACGAGAGGGCAGTGGGAACAGATTGAGTGGAAATCTTCAACAGAAAATTCAATTTCATAGAGTAATAACGCCGTCATTGCAGTCGTGTGGAATCCAGCTCAAATGTTCAGATTGTCAGATTCCTTGCTCTCACATTGACAACCTCACGATTCAGCGTAACAGGTAACACTGAGGAGGGGTGCCAAGTGCTGTGAATTCCCCTCTGTTCATGTTCATAAGTCATAGGAGCAGAATTAGGCCATTTGGCCCATCAGGTCTACTCTGCCATTCAATCATGCCTGATCTATCTTTTCCTCTCGAGCCCATTGTCCTGCCTTCTCCCCATAACCCCTGACACCCTTACTAATGAAGAACCTGTCAATCACCACTTCATTTATGCCCAATGACTTGACCTCCACCGCCGTCTATGGCATGTCAGATTCACCACCCTCTGACTAAAGAAAGTCCTCCTCATTTCCTTTCTAAAGGTACGTCCTTTTATTCTGAGGCTGTGCCGCTGGTCCTCGACTCTCCCATTAGTGGAAACATCCTCTCCGTATCCACTCTATCTAGACCTTTCACCATTCGGTAAGATTCAATGAGGTCCCTTCTCAGCTTTGTACAGTCCAATTAAAGATAGTTCAAGGGTCTCCTATGAGGTAGATGGTAGGTCAGGACTGCTCTCTAGTTGTTGACAGGATAGTTCAGTTGCCTGATTGCAGCTGAGAAGAAACTGCAAATCTGGAGGTATACGTTATCACACTTCAGTACCTCTTGCCTGATGGGAGAGGGGAGAAGAGGGAGTAACCAGGGTGAGACAGGTCCTTGATTATTCTGGTGGCCTTGCCAAGGCAGTGTGGTGTAGATGGAGATGGTTTGCCTGATGGTCTGTGCTACATCCACACCTCTGCAATTTCTGGTGGTCTTGTATGTTAGAAACATAGAAACATAGAAAATAGGTGCAGGAGTAGGCCATTCGGCCCTTCGAGCTTGCACTGCCATTCAATATGATCATGGCTGATCATCCAACTCGGTATCCTGTACCTGCTTTCTCTCCATACCCCTGATCCCTTTAGCCACAAGGGCCACATCTAACTCCCTCTTAAATATAGCCAATGAACTGGCCTCAACTACCTTCTGTGGCAGAGAATTCCAGAGATTCACCACTCTCTGTGTAAAAAATGTTTTTCTCATCTCAGTCCTAAAAGATTTCCCCTTTATCTTTAAACTGTGACCCCTTGTTCTGGACTTCCCCAACATCGGGAACAATCTTCCTGCATCTAGCCTGTCCAACCCCATAAGAATTTTGTAAGTTTCTATAAGATCCCCCCTCAATCTTCTAAATTCCAGCGAGTACAAGCCGAGTCTATCCAGTCTTTCCTCATATGAAAGTCCTGACATCCCAGGAATCAGTCTGGTGAACCTTCTCTGTACTCCCTCTATGGCAAGAATGTCCTTCCTCAGATTAGGAGACCAAAACTGTACGTAATACTCCAGGTGTGGTCTCACCAAGACCCTGTACAATTGCAGTAGAACCTCTCTGCTCCTATACTCAAATCCTTTTGCTATGAATGCTAACATACCATTCTCTTTCTTCACTGCCTGCTGCACCTGCATGCCCACTTTCAATGACTGGTGTACCATGACACCCAGGTCTCGTTGCATCTCCCCTTTTCCTAATCGGCCACCATTCAGGTAATAGTCTACTTTCCTATTTTTGCCACGAAAGTGGATAACCTCACATTTATCCACATTATACTGCATCTGCCATGCATTTGCCCACTCACCCAGCCTATCCAAGTCATCTTGCAGCCTCCTAGCACCCTCCTCACAGCTAACACTGCCCCCCAGCTTAGTGTCATCCGCAAACTTGGAGATGTTGCATTCAATTCCCTCGTCCAAATCATTAATATATATTGTAAATAGCTGGGGTCCCAGCACTGAGCCTTGCGGTACCCCACTAGTCACTGCCTGCCATTGTGAAAAGGACCCGTTTACTCCTACTCTTTGCTTCCTGTCTGCCAGCCAGTTCTCTATCCACATCAATACTGAACCCCCAATACCGTGTGCTTTAAGTTTGTATATTAATCTCTTATGTGGGACCTTGTCGAAAGCCTTCTGAATGTTCTACAATTTAAATGCATTTGTTTTTAATGCAGAAAACACAACAACCTACTTGCACAGCACGAGAACCTACTATAATCACTGACACAATAGAACACAGAACAGTACAGCACAAGAAATGGGCCCTTCAACCCACAATGTCTGTGACGAACATGATGCCAAGACCAACCCTTCTCTGCGGGCACATAATCCATACCCCTCCATTCCCCTGCATATCCATGTGTCTATCCGAAAGTTACAAATGCCCATGATGACCAAAGGTGTTTCAAGGTTATGGCACAAAGTGCTGGAGTAGCCCAACGGGTCAGGCAGCATCTCTGGAGGACATGGATAGGCAACGTTTTGGGTTGGGACCATTCTGGACTGATACATCAAGAGTCGTATTCCAAATAAGCATTGTCTTTTTCTGATGGTGCACAGCGTAATGGCATCTGTAAAAAGTTAAACATCCTTAATTTGTTTTCCAGCCATGTGGAATATATGTTCATTAATGAGGCATACCAGCATGTTTTTATATACAAATAAAACACTGTCAATAATAATGTACAACCTCTAAAATTGTACAGTTGCATCTTATACTCCAGAACTTTATCTTTTACCTCGTACTAAACTTTATT
This sequence comes from Malacoraja senta, assembly GCA_038087875.1. Classification (NCBI taxonomy): domain Eukaryota; kingdom Metazoa; phylum Chordata; class Chondrichthyes; order Rajiformes; family Rajidae; genus Malacoraja; species Malacoraja senta. The sequence goes on from CM075978.1 coordinate 172,388,237, forward strand.
TGCATGTTATTCCCTTTATCATGTATCTGTACACTATGGATGGCTCTATTGTAATCATGTATTGTCTTTCCACTGACTGCTTAGCTCACAACAAAAGCATTTCACTGTACCTCGATACACGTGACAATAAGCTATTATCTACATCACTGGAAACTCTTGGACTATCTGTGATTGGACTTTCCCGGACTTTATATTGCACTAAATGTGATTCTCGTTATTCCCTTCATCATGTATCTGTAGATTGTAGATGGCTTGATTGTAATCGTATAGTCTTTCCGCTGCCTGGTTAGCACACAACAAAAGACATGTTTTTCACTGTACCTCAGTCGATACACATGGCAATAAACTAAACTAAACTAAACTAGGACGGAGATGCTGCCGGTCCTGCTGAGTTACTTCAGCATTTTGTGTCTATCTTTGCTGTAAACCAGTATCTGCAGCTCCTTCCTAAACTAAGCTATTGTTCATTGGTGTTTAAAGGGTTAGGGTAGCGCTCAAACTGTGGAATGCTGTCTTGGATCATTTACTTAGACCGCAGGACTGCAATTATTTACAGCTTAAAAACACTTATGCTTATCCCAGCCCAAAAATTCATTTTTCCTCTTCTTTGTTCCATTCCCTGTAATGTTGCTTTGGTAAACTGCTACCAGCAATCTGTTTGCAATTATATCTGGCATATTTCAATCAGTGGTTTTGAAAGGAAGTACCGTTTAATGTAAACAGGGGGGGGGGACACACACTGCCACATGTTGGAGCTAAATTAGACACCGGTTTCTGGTTTGGCTTCATCTAATGTCAGCGTGAATGTGCCACCAGCCATGGAGAATGACTGTAGCTCAGTACAGCTCATCCCTTTGAGATGGGGCACACGCACAACACTTAGCTGCCACCTTCTATGTGCGGCTTTAAAATCCTCTCCTTTCATTTATTTTTTTCCCTTTTAATTTTGCTCCTCTTCCTATCATTATGTATTTCAACCATAAAATTATGCAATATCTACAGCACATTTACGAAGATGTTGCCAGGACATTGAGGGCCAGAGTGATAGGGAGCGGTTGGACCGGCTGGGACTTAATTCCCAGGAGCGCAGGAGGATGGGACATTTTAAGGAGGTGTACAAAATCATGAGGGGAATAGATAGGGTGAATGCACAATCCTTTACCCAGTGTAGGGGAAACCAGACCAGGGGACGTAGGTTTAAGCTGAAATGGGAAAGATTTAATAGTAAACCCCAGGGGCAACTTTTTCACACAGAGGGTGGTGGGTATATGGAACGAGCTGCCAGAGGAGATAGTTGAGGCCGTTACTATAATAACATTTAAAAGGCATGTCGACAGGAACATGGAAAGGAAGGGTTTACAGGGATATGGGCCAAATGCAGGTAAATGGGACTAGCTTAGATGGGACATATTGGTGGGCATAGGTGAATTGGTCCAAAGGGCCTGTTTCTGTGTTGTATGTCTCTATGACTATCCAACATTCCTCCTCCCTAGATCCATTCAGATACATTTCCTCTACACCCTATCCAAAGCCTTGATATCCTCCCTCACATTTATTTACCTGAACTAGGGAAAGGTAAAGGATTTAATGCAAGATCACTAACAGAGTTGATGTACTTGGGGTCCAAATCTACACCTTCCTGCAAGTGCATAGAGTTGTAAAGAAGGTGTGTGGTTCATTGTTCACGGCATTCAGTGTAAGAGTCAGGACGTCATGTTGCATCTTTGTTTTGGGCACATCATGTTCATCACCGACATTGTGGGCCAAAGGGCCTGCTCCAGTGCTGTACTCTTCAATGTGGAACGATACAGCATTACTCAGCAGGTTAGCCAGCATCTCTGGAGAACATGGAAAGGCAACGATTTGAATCAGGACCCCACTTCAGACCCGCAACATTGCCGATCTACATTCTCCAGTGATGCCGCCTCACCCGCTGAGTTACTCCAGCACTTTATGTCTTTTTTTGTAAACCAGAATCTGTAGTTCCTTAATGTCTACATCGTACTTTCTATGGTCTGTGAATCCAATGATTTGGAAAAGTTTATTTCAACTGGAAGTCGAAGATTACCCCACACACCAATCTGTGATTTGAATTCACATGCTCTGCACAGATAAGATTCACAATGGGTTTGTTAATAAAGAATAGAGACACCTTTTTCATCATGCCATGTTTGCATACTGTGTCTCTGGATTATATCGGTATTTAAGCTACACGCAATAACACGTTACAGGATTGAAAAGAACTGTAGTGCTATTATCCAGCCTGGCAGCAGTAGTGAGATTGAAAGCTATGGAACTAAACTGTGCAAACAATTTTCCACACTGTTGGAGGAACTGCAATGATGTTGTATAATTAACCTTTTAAAAAATGTAGCCTTCGCTTAGTATAGCTGTTACGCAAGAGAATATAAGACAAATAGATTCAATCATCTTTGGCACAGCCAATGTTATCCGCTATCGACTGAACAATGCTCATCGAAACTCCTCCATATACTCAAATTTAATTCTTAGTTACTCAATGACCGTCATTCATGCCGTGCCTTTGTGAATGAGCTGTTCGTTGAAATAGAAAGCCTCCACAAGCATAGGACTCGTCAGGTGCGTGAAAGGTCAAGGTTGTGCTGCTCAGCTTCTTCAGTTTAGTTTTAGATTTAGAGATACAGGCCCTTCCGCCCACCGGGTCCACGCCGACCAGCGATCACCTGTACACTAGTTCTATCCTATACACTCGGGGCAATTTACGAAGCCAATTAACCGACAAACCGGCACATATGTCAAACGTCCCATAAACGGGCTATTATTTATTCCTTGGAGTGTAGGAGGATGAGTGGTGATATTCCATCTTTCATGAGGGGAATAGATAGAATAAATGCACATTCAGAGAAGGGGAATCAGGAAACAGAAAACATAGGTTTAAGGTGAGGGGAAAAGATTTAATAGGAACCTGAGGTGCAACTTTTTTACACAAAGAATGGTGGATATATGGAACGAGCTGCCGGAGGAGGTAGGCGTGGCACGTACTATCGCAATGTTAAAAAAACATTTGGATAAATACATGGTTTGGAAGGATAGAAGCCAAACGTAGGCAGGTGGGACTAGTGTAGATGGGCATGTTGGTTGTCATGGGCAAGTTAGGCCGAAGGATCTGTTTCTGTGCTGGATGACACTAGGACTATTTCAGTACCTCAGCTAACTTTAGGTTGAGATTTAGTTTTATTATTGCTACACGTACTGAGAAACAGTGTAAAGTTTTGTTTTGTACGTTATCCAATCAAATGAGATAATACTATACATGAATGCAATCAAGTCAAGTACAAGTACAACAGGTAAAGCAAAGAGATAGCTATCAAAGTGCATTGAAGTGTTAAAGTTCCTGGGAAAGTCCAGTGAATCCAGTAGGCTGGAGAATCGGACCGTACTCATGCAAGGACAGTTCAGAAACCTAATAACAGAGGGAAGAAGCTGTTCCTGAGTCTGGAGGGGTTGCTTTCAAGCTTCTGTATCTTCTGCCAGATGGGAGCAGGGAGAAGAAGGAATGACTGGGAGGGACATGTCTTTGATTATGTTGGCTGTTTTTCCAATGCAGCGTGAAGTATAACTGGAGTTGATTGTGGGGAGCCTGGTCTGTGTGATGGAACGAGCTGCATCTACAACTCTCTGCAATTTCTTGTTGTCTTGGCCAGAGCTGTTCCCAAACCAAGCTGTGATGCAACCCGACAGTGTGCTTTCTACAGCGCATCTGTAGAAGTTGGTAAGAGTCATTAGAGACTTGCCGAATTTCCTCAGAGAAACCAGTTGTTTTTTTCAGAGTCCAGGAAATGTTAAAAAAAAAACACACGATTTTTGTTGTTTAAAAGTTGGTTGAAAGACAGATATAATAGATGGTATGATTACAAGAGCACTCCTATCCATTTTCAGATAACGACCTGGGAAACTTTTCCATCTGTGTGAGAGAGCAGACAAGGTTTCATCTGGGAGTCTCCAAGTCTGGCCGTGTAGAACTCCCTCAGTCTCACACTGAAATATCACCAGAGGTGTCATGTTCCCCATTCCCCAAGGAACCTAGAATTGTGATATTGTGAAAACTGATCTTTCCTCATCGCTGCCTCTGACACGTTGAAAATGCAGCTGACTGTTGCAACTGTTTTTTCCTCTATCCTACCCTGTGTTTACAAATTCTCTTAGGTAGTCCCAAGAATTTCCCGACTTAGATTTAGAGGGATATGGGTCATACAAAGGTAAGTGGGGCTGGTGTAGTTGGAGGCATTTAGGCGGTGTAGGGCAAGTTGGGACGAAGGGCCTGTTTCCACTCTGTATGACTTTATGACTCTATGAGGGTGGCTCAGTGGTGCAGCCGTAGTGCCGCTGCCTTCAGCGCCAAAGACCTGGGTTCGATCCTAACTATGGGCACTGTGTACGGGGTTTGTACGTTCTCCCCGTGACTACATGGGTTTTCTCTGGCTGATATTGCTCAGTCCATTGTAGGTACTGACAACCTCACCATCAAAGGAATCTATCAGATGCGCTGCCCCAAAGAGTCAATGTCATCCTATCTTAGCGAGAGCAAGGTGGACAGCCTAGAACAAAGGGGGGAGCCGGCAGGGGTGTCCTTATTGGCCTGCCATGTGTGATGGCAGGCCTGGTTCACCGCTGTGAGCAGAAGAAAAGTCTGTTCAATGAATTTTTGAACCAGCGATCACCCCATACACTAGCACTATCCTACACACTAGGGACAAGTTGCAATCTTTACCAAAGCCAATTAACCTACAAAGCTGTATGTCTTTGGTGTATGGACGGACACCAGAGCACATCGAGAAAACCCACGCGGTCACAGGGAGAACGTACAAACTCCATACAGACAGCACCCAAAGTCCAGATTTAACCTGGTGTCTGGTGCTGTAAGGCAGCAACTCAACAACTGCGCCACAGTGCCGCCTAATAATCTTTCTCATTGATTAGGTCATAAGGTCATAAGTGATAGGAGCAAGAGCTTGGCTATTTGGCCCATCGTCTACTCTGCCATTAAATCATGGCGGTCTATATCTCCCTCCTGCCTTCTCCTGATAACCCCTGACACCCGAACGAATCAAGAATCTATCTGTCTTAAAAATATCCATTGACAGCCTCCACAGCCTTCCGTGGCAAAAAATTACATAGATTCACCACCCGCTAACTAAAGATATTCCTGCTCATCTCCTTCCTCAAGGAACGTCCTTTAATTCTGAGGCTATGACCCCTAGTCCTAGACTCTCCCACTAATGGAAACATCCTCTCCACATCCATTCTATCCAAGCCTTTCATGAAGATTGAGGAAGGGTCCTTACACAAAAATACCCACATCACAATAACCGCACTCCTACCATCGGGAAAAAGATACACGAGTCTAAAAACCCTGACCGCAGGTTCACGAACAGTTTCTTCCCAACAATCATCTGGTTCTTGAACACTGCACAGAAACCTCAATGAATTTCTATGGACTGTCTTTGGTCGAACTAAGGACTTTGGGTTTTTTGCACTAGTATTGTGATAATTCATTAATGGATTAGTTTAGAGCATGGATGCAGGCCCTTTGACCCACTAAGTACACACTGACAACACTAGTTCACCCTAGTTCTATGTTATCCCACTTTCTCATCCACTCCCTACACACTAGGGAGCAATTTACAGAAGCCAATTAACCCACGCATGCCTTTTGGGATGCGGTTGGAAACCCGGAGAAAACCCACTCAGTCACAGGGAGAACATGCAAACTCCACACAGACAGCATGCGAGGTCAGGATCGAAAACCCAGGTCTGTGAGGCAGTAGCTCTACCAGTTGCACCAATGTGCTGTAAACATGTGTGTGTTTTACAATTGCCCAGGGGTTCATTGCTCCTTTATTATTACATATACAAACATGCAGTAACATTGTTTTTTTTGCATACCGTTTTAATAAAGGATAGTCATACCTAAGCACAATCCCCGATCAGTATGAAGT
>CM075978.1:172394414-172511511 GCA_038087875.1 Malacoraja senta
TGGAATTTAGAAGAATGAGGGGGGATCTGATTGAAACATATAGAATAGTGGAAGGCTTGGATAGGGTGAATGTGTGGAGGATGTTTCCATTAGTGGGAGAGTCTAGGATAAGAGGTCATAGCCTCAGAATTAAAGGACGTTCTTTTAGGAAGGGGAGGAGAAATTTATTTAGTCAGAGGGTGGTGAACCTGTGGAATTCTTTGCCACAATACGCCGTGGAGGCCATCAGTGGATATTTTTAAGGCAGAAATAGATAGATTCTTGATTAGTACAGGTGTCAGAGGTTATGGGGAGAAAGCAGGAGAATGGGGTTAGGAGGGAGAGATAGATCAGCCATGATTGGCAGGATAGACTTGATGGGCCAAATGGCCTAATTCTACCCCTATTCCTTATAATGTTATGACCTTATGACAGAGAGAGAGGGAGGGAACTGGGTAATAGTACTGGGCACCGTTAGTCAGGATTGAACCCGGGACTCTGGTGCTGTAAGGCAGCAACTCTACCGTTGCACCATGGTGCTGTAACTTACATAGAACATAGAACAGTACAGGAGACACATGGAGCTGCAGATGGTAGAATTTTATATGGAACACAAAGTGTAACAAAGACCAAAGAACAGTGCAGCACAGGAATGGGCCCTTCGGCCCTCAATGTTTGGTCCGAACATGATGCCAAGTTACAGTGCTGGAGTAACTCAGTGGGTCAGGCAGCATCTCTGGGGGATATGGAAATGGAGGCTTTGGAGGGTCAGAACAGGACAGCACAGGAACAGGCCATTCAGCCCACAATGTCTGTGCCCAACATGATGCCAAGTTAAACTACTCTCCACTGGCTGTTCTTGATCCATATCCCTCCATTTCCTTCATATCCATGTGCCTATCCAAAAGCCTAATAAACAACTTTATTGCATCTGCTTCCACCACCAACCGTAGCAGCGGGTTCCAGGTACCCACTACCCTCTGTTTGGAAAAAAAACTGGCCCTGCATATCTCTTTTAAACTTTGCCCTTCTCACCTTAAAGCTATGTCTTTAATTTTTCCTCCCTGGGAATAAAGTTCTGTCTAACCTATCTAGGCCTCTCATAATTTTATATACTTCAACCAGGTTTCCCCTCACCCTCCATGTTATCTCCTGTATTCTGTGTTCTGTGTTCAATGTTCTGGGATCTATGTTCTATGTTCTATGTTCTATGTCTATGCTCTGTGTTCTAAGTTCTATGTTCTGTGTTCTGTGTTTTATGTTCTCTGATCTTTGTTCTATGTTCTGTGGTGTGTTCTATGTTCTATGTGCTATCATCTATGTTCTGTTCTGTGGTGTGTGTTCTATAGTCTCTGTTTGACATTCTGCACACACACTCTCACACACCCACACTCTCTCTCGCACACGCACCTACACACACGCATGCACACACACACTTTACACACTCTCACGCACACGCACACACACACAACATCCCAGGCCACCCACACACGACGCAGACTGGCGCGCTCTGTGGAGCAGTGACGGGATAGAAGGATGCAGCCCGTGATCGCATTCCCCTCCTGCAGCAGGGGAAGAAGATGTAATTATAGGATGAATTAAGTCAATGTGAGAAATGGGAAAGCACCTAATTAATAACTCACGACCCACCAAACAAATTGGAGAAGGTTTGCGTTGGGAGCAGGCAATCTGAGATCGAACCCTTTCATTAGTGGGTCATTAATTACAGAGCAAGAGGCACTTGCCTCCCAGATTTCTATCCGTAAAATGAATCATTTCACCTCCCTAATGCACCAGTTACCCGGGGATAAAATTCCACAAAGAGATGGCCGATCACTATGTCTCTGCAATAATTTTTCTTGAAAGCCTCAGCTCATTAGTATGCGGACCTCTGAGCCTGCCTCTGAAAATCACCTCCACTTCAAACATCAGGGATAAATTCTACATCCAATTAAACTTAGAACCTTCTCAAATTTGACATCATTTTATAAATCAGAGAAACGCAGGTTTGAGAAGCAAATTTAAATTCTCGTAATGTTGTAGTCATGCTTTGATTGTTATAATTATTAAAGGCGAACCTTACCCTTCCACTTCACACTCAACTGGAAACATTTACCTGCAGTATCACTTTGCAGGAGATTTGAACCATATAATTTAACATGCCACCAGTGACTACCAAAAGACAGTCACCTTGAGCTAGAGGGAGAAGTTGGTAAGGTTCGGAGTCGGAGTATTGTGCTCAGTTTTGGTCAGGCAACAACTCTGGAGAACATGGATAGGTGCCTTTTCAGGTTGAGACCGTCTCGACCCGAAACGTCACAGATCCATGTAGAAAAGATGGAAAGAGTGGAGAGAAGATTTGCAAAGACATAGCCAGGACTCGATGGCCTGAGCTATAGGGAGAGGATGGGCAAGCTTGGACTTTATTTCTTGGAGCACAGGAATCTGAAGGCTGATCTTATAGTCATGAGGGGGGTTTTAGGGCAATCAAGAACAAGGGGACATAGGTTTAAGGTGGGAAGGGAAAGATTTAATAGGAATCTGAGGGGTAACCTTTTCATACAGAGCGAGGTGGTTATATAGAACGAGCTGCCAGAGGAGGTAGTTGAGGCAGGTACAATAACACCATTTAAAAGACAGGTAGAAACAAAGAGCTAGTTACACAAAAAGACACAAAGAAATTGTCTCATCATGAAATGTCACCTGACCATGTTCTCCAGAGATGCTGCCCTGATCTGCTGTGTTATTCCAGGACTTTGTGGCCATTTAATGGACATTTGAGCAAGTCTCTGGATAGGAAAGATTTAGAGAGATATGTCAAACACATACAAATGGGACCAGCTTAGATGGGGCATAAATTGGGCCGAAGGGCATGTTTCCATGCGGTTATAACTCCAGGATGCGACTGAGGAACATAATATGAAATAAGGGAACAGTGTTTTACAGTTTTCTGTTTACAGAAATAGGGAAAAACTATTTTATTTGAGAGATGATCGGGCGGCACAGTGGGGCAGCGTTTGAGCTGCTGCCTTACACCACCAGAGACTCGGGTTCGATCCTGACTATGGGTGCTGTATGTATGGATTTTGTACATTCTCCCTGTGACCGCGTGGGTTTACTCTGGCTGCTCCTCCCATGCTCCAAAGACGTACAGGTTGTAGGCTAATTGGCTTTGGTAAAGTTGTAAATTGTCCCTAGTGGGTAAGATAGTGCTAATGTGCAGGGTGATCACTGGTCGGCATGGGCTTAGTAAGTCTGTATCCCTAAAGTCTAACGATCCAGTGAGAATTATTTTCCAAATTAATTGCTTATTCTTAGCTAGGCATCTAGAAAGGAATTCAGGGCACAAGGGCATTGGTTCTCGACCCGAAACATCACCTATTCCTTTTCTCCAGAGATGCTGCCTGACCTACTGAGTTACTCCAGCATTTTGTGTCTATCCTCGGTGTAAACCAGCATCGGCAGTTCCTTCCTACACATTGGTTCTTTCTGCAGTTGGAAAGCCAAGGACAGATTAGGGATAGTCAGCATGGCTTAGTACATGTGAAATTGCCTCTGACAAACCTGGAGGAGACCAAAAGGGTTGAAGAGGGCACTAGGCACTGTCTACAGGGACTTTAGCAAAGCTGTTGACAGTGTTCTGCATGCGAAACAGGTCCAGTAGGTTCAATCACAAAAGATCCAAGGTGAGCTGGACAATTGGATACAAACTTGACGATGGAAGAAGTCAGAGGGTGGTAGAGTCATTGAGTTATACAGCGTGGAAACAGGCCCTCCGGCCCAACTTGCCCAAGCCGCCCAACATGTCCCATCTACACTCGGCCCATCTGCACATGGTTGGCCCTAATCCCTCTAAACCTGTTCTATCCATGTACCTGACCAAATGTTTTGATAGTATCTGCCTCAACAGTTTCCTGTTTCCGCGCTGTATCTCTAAACTAAACTAAACTAAACAAACTAAGAATAGGAAGTAATAATTGAAAAATGAAGTTAGAATGTCTGAGTAAGTAATAAATGTAAAGATATGAAATGGAAATAGATAGGGTGCCTGCGATATCAAACTCAGTTATCAACGTGTAGAGTGAATGGTATGTGCTGTATGAATAAATGTGATCGGAGAGATTGTTTGTATATTTGGGGCTGCGATTGTTGCTGTTTCTTTCTCATTTGATTTGTGTGTCATTGTCATCAAAGGACGCAGTGACTGGAGCGAGTTCATTTCATTTCAGGTTGTGTTGATCTCGCTTGAATTCGTTCAACAATGCACTCATTTCTAACAATGTTGAGACTTGCCCTTGGATCCAGAAATGCAATTTGAATTAAGGAACATAGAAGGGTACAGCACATGTACAGGCCCTTCGGCCCACAATATCTGTGTCAATGGTTCAATGGTTCAATGGTGCTTTATTTGTCGCATGTGCAACTGCACTGTGAAATTATTCTTGCATATATTACACATGCTGGCACTGTCATTATTGGCGCCATTATTCAAACTCCAAAGTCTGGTCGGCCCGCGTGCTCGATGAATTGGAGCGGTTCCACGAACTGATGTCCCTCTCTTCTCGTCTGGCCATCTCTGTGTCCCGGGGGGTGCTCGAGGCATTAACCCGGTTCGCCCTCCTACTGGCCGATTCCTAACGCCCGATGTCTCCAGCTCCCTCCCGGTTACACTGTCCATCGAGCCTTACCCGGTCCCGTCAACCGGCTAAGCAATCAAATCTGGCAATGTCATACATGAATACAATCAAACCAAACACAAGTACAAAAGGTAAAGCAAAGAGAAAGATACCCGAGTGCAAAATTTAGCTATAAAAGCCTCTTAAATTGTATCTGCATCCATCACCTCTGGCAGTGTGTTGCAGGTACTCATGCATAGAATGATTTGCGTGTACTGTATGCAAAACGAGCTCTTCACTGTATCTCTGCATAGAACATAAGATCATAAGTGATAGGAGTAGTTAGGCCGCTCGGCCATCAAGTCTACTCCGTCATTCAATCATGGCTGATCTATCTCTCCCTCCTAACCCAATTCTCCTGCCTCCTCCCCATAACCCCTGACACTCGTATGTATACATGACAATAATAATAATAATAAACTAAAACAAAGAACAGCAGATGCTGGTTTACACCAAAGCTAGACACAAAGTGTTGGAGTAACTCAATGGGTCAGGCAGCATCTCTGGAGAAAAAAGGATGGGTGGCATTTTGGGTCAGAACCCTTCTTCAGACTCAAAGGGTCCCGACTCAAAACGTCACACATCTTTTGTTTTCCCCAGGGATGCTGCCTTGCCCGCTGAGTTACTCCAGCACTTTGTGTCTATCTTTAAAATCAGGTTGGGTTCCCCAGGTAGTGTCTAGGAAAGTAAATCGCAGTGTTCACAGTCGGATCTGAAACAAGAGAACGGCACAGTGGCGCAGCGGTCGAGTTGCTGCCTTACAGCGCCAGAGACCTGGGTTCGATCCTGACTACTGGTGTTGTACGTATGGAGTTTGTATGGTTTGAGTGTGACCGCGTGGGGTTTCTGCAGGTGCTCTGGTTTCTTTCCACATTGCAAAGGGGTTTGCAGATTAATTGGCTTCTGTAAATGGTCCCTAGTCTGTACGATAGGACTAATGCATGGGGATCGCTGGTCGGTACGGACTCAGTGGGCCAAAGTGCCGGTTTCCACACTGTATATCTAAAAAAAAGTTAAAGTCTGCTGATTCACAGGTGTCAGCTCTTTTGTACCTCCTTTGTTCATTAATTTGGAAGCAGACTGTGAGCCAGAATTGTCTTGCTGGTACAGTAAAAGTGCCTGTAATAATTTCCAGGGAACATCAGAAGACTGAGAACATGATTACACTTTACTAATGACAACTAGCACCTGTGCTATTTACCATCATCATAATGATCACGCTGGCCCATGAGCCAGATGTATATTAACATGCAGATGCTTCTCCTCATTGAATGAGTGTTTCAGATACACCTAACATGTTAGAAACAAAGCACTGCAAGATGTTGGTTTATAGACACAAAACGCTGGAGTAACTCAGCGGATCAGGCAGCATCTCTGGAGAATAAGGATGTTTGTCGTTTCTGGTCGGACTCTTTTGCAGACTGGGCAGGGGGCTTTTCTGAGCAGGACCCTTCTACAGACTGTATTGGTAACGTTTTGGGATTCACTGTTAGAACTGCTTCCCTCTGCCTTTCCCCAGTGTCTTGAGTTTAGTTTAGTTTAGTTATGAGATACAGCGCGGAAACAGGCCTTCAGCCCATCGGGTCCATGCTGACCAGCGATCCCCGCACATTAACACTATCCTACACACACCAGGAACAACTTTTACACATACACCAAGCCAATTAACCTACAAACCTGTACATCTTTGGAGTGTGCGAGGAAACCGAAGATCTCGGAGAAAATTCACGTGGTCACGGGGAGAACGTACAAACACTGTACAGACAGCTCCCATAGTCGGGATCAAACCTGGGTCTCTGGCGCTGCAAGCGCTGTAAGGCAGCAACTCTACTGCTGCGCCACCGTGCCGTCCTTGTTGGGATTGTAAACCATCCTAACAAGAATTGTCTTGTAAGCCACAAACATAAACCAGTACAGCAGTGCAGTACTATAGGACATTGGTTCGGCTGCATTTGGTGTATCGTATGCAGTTCTGGCCACAACACAGGAAGGAAGTGGTGGTTTTGGAGAGAGTGCCGAAGAGGTTGACCAGAAAGCTGCTTGGATTAGGGGGTATTAGATCAAATGAGAGGTTGCACAAACTTGTGTTTGGTGTATTGCATGCAGTTCGAGTCATCCCATTACAGGAAGATGTGGAGGCTTTGGTGAAAGTTTACCAGAATGCTGTCTGGATCAGAGGGTATTAGCCACATAGGGATGTTGGACTGATTTGGGACTGTTGTCTCTGGAACGCCGGAGGTTGAAGGGGAGATCTGATGGAAGTATATAAAATTATGAGAGGAGTAAAGAAGGTAGGCCGTCAAAACCTTTTTCCCAGGGTGGAAATCTCATGGAGAATATAGTGCAGTTTTGAGGTGAGAGGGACAAAGTTTAACGGAGATGTGGCAGGGCAAGGTTTTTGCACAGAGTAGTAGGTGCCTGGAACGCACTGCCAGGGGTGATGCAGGATGCAGATACAATATAGGTATGTTACAATACTTACCTTCAATGGCGCTGTAATTCTGCCACTGGCCGTGTGCGCGATTTTGGCGCCTTTAAGGGGGGGGGCGGGCTTAAAATGCGGGTTTCTCCTACCTTGTCCTGAATTATATTTCGTTGGAGTACAAGCGTTTGCTGAAAAATCATTCCTAGGGGCGTTTTGTGAATTTTTTATTTTTATTAAATCGACAATGTCAGCCCTGGAGTCATTTTGAAATCAGCTCCTGAAGCCGTCAACGCCGATAACGGGGACGGATTTCACACACGGGACAGGTAAACGAAAGTGGTTTCTTTTAATGTATAAAAGTGCTTCTTAAGAAGCCTTTAATTCACATTTTTTCATGGGAAACGGTAATTTTATTCCCCGAACTAACGGCAGTATTTTTCATGCTGATACGGGGTTAAATTCACCGCAAATGAACGTTCCAAAAGATCGCGTTCCAGAAATCCTCACTCACAAGATGATTTAAATGCCCATTAAATTACAGGTATTAAACATTAAATTCCTTCCATTTGGCCTGTAAATTCATGACAATGAGATTTAAAAATTATGTTATATTGTGAATTCTTGTGTGAATGTTATTTGGACACTTAGGCTATTTAAAAATGTTAATCTATTCTTAAGAAATTGATAGATGTTTAGATCTAGTAATTGAATTTTGTAATTAGCTACAATTAGGTAACTAACTAATTATATGCTTTAATTTCATGTCATCTAAGTAAGATTGTTTCATATTTGTTTCAGAATGCTTCAATCTATAATAACTGAAAATTTATTTCAGTTCTCTTAATTTTTAAGAAAGTTATGGGCTTTTGACTGTCCTCGATCACAGCTTTTGTGTTAAGTCAATGGAAAAGCAATAGGGAACAAGTTGCTAATTTCCGAGTATGAAAATGGCCATAACTTTTTTAATACTGAAGATATGAAAGTGAATTAGGTGTCAAATTAAACTTCTTTTTATGCTTTATCTGATGGGATAAATTGCAGACTTTAATTTTAAAATCTCAAAATTTTGTAACATTGCTATACAATAGTCACGTATAAGCAGCTTTTAGATAGGCACATGGATATGCAATGAATGGAGGAATATGGATCACATGAAGGCAGATGAAATTAGTTCAATTTGGCATTATGTTCACCATGGATATTGTGGGCTGAAAGGCCTGTTTCGGTGCTGTACTGTTTTATGTTCTATTTCCCTAAACTGCTTAATTTAACATGGATAGATTCAAGAGCAGCTGAACTGATATGACCCACCTCTAACAACTGCCGTTTTCTACAGGATCAGGTTCTTGTGCTATACTATTTATACTATTAGATATGACCCACCTCTAACGACTGCCATTTTCTACAGAATCAGGTTCTTGTGCTATACTATTTTACCTTCCATGTTATCAGCCTTAAGGAAATTAAAGAATAAATTGTGCATGATAGCAGGCAGCACAGTGGCGCTGCGGTAGAGTTGCTGCCTTACAGCACCAGAGACCCAGGTTCGATCCCGACTACGGGTGCTGTCTGTACGGGATATGTGCGTTCTCCCTGTGACCGCGTGGGTTTTCTCCAGATACTCCAGTTTCCTCCCACACTCCAAAGACGTACAGGTTCGTAGGTTAATTGGCTTTGGTAAGCTGTGAAAAAATTGTCCCTAGTGTGTAGGATAGTGCTAGTGTATGGGGTGATCACTGGTCGTCGTGGACTCAGTGGACCGAAGGGCCTGTTTCCATGCTGTATCTCTAAAGTCTAAAGTAAAGTCTAAGCACAAATTTCTATTTGGATGGATATTTCAGCAGAGAATCGTGACTGAGAGGGAGTTTGTGGTGTGCTGATCTTGGAATCCATTGTAAATAGTGTAACTCCATTGATTTTTAACTGAGTTAAAATTTCCATGAAGAAGCTGACTAATGTATTTTTGAAGCATTGGAGTTTCACACGATGAGCTCAGTTAAAGTCTCTCATCAGATGAAGTGAGCTCTCAGAGAGCTATGCATGACTCAGGGTCCTTGTGACCTGCAAGTTCACGGAAAGGACCATCGCACGCTGATGGTCCTATCAAACGCTAGTAAAATGTCTGCTCAGTGGATCGAACTGCTGACTCACAGCACAGAGACCCAGGTTTGATCCTGACCTTGGATGCTGTCTGTGCGGAGTTTGCACGTTCTCCCCTGACCACGTGGGTTTCCTCCCACATCCCAAAGACGTGTGGATTTGTAGGTTAATTGGCCTCTGTATATTGCCCTGAGTGTGTAGGGAGTGGATGAGAAAGTGGGATAACATGGAACCCTTTCCTCTTCCTTTCTCCTTTCTTCTCCCCGTACCCCCACCCCACATCAGTCTGAAGAAGGGTTTCGGCCCGAAACATTGCCTATTTCCTTCACTCCATAGATGCTGCTGCACCCGCTGAGTTTCTCCAGCACTTTTGTCTACCTTTGATTTTCCAGCATCTGCAGTTCCTTCTTAAAAACATGAACAGGTAATCGATGGTCAGCATGAACTCAGTTGGCTGAAAGGTCTGTTTCAATTTAGAGAGTGGATAAGAAAGTGGGATAACGTGGAACTGGTGTAAACGGTGGATCAATGGTTGGTGTGGACTCGGTGGGACGGGGGGCCTGTTTCCATGCCGTGTCTTTCAATCAATTTAACCCCGAACCCTCCGACAGCAGAGTCAGTGACTCGTACAAAAATCCTTTTATTGTAAAGCCCAGCTTTCCCAGCTGAAGCACAATAATAAAGCGGAAGTACATTGTCAATAAAATAGAATAGAGATGCCTTAACATTTTGTTGCGTTTCGTATTGTTGAGATTCATGTTTTTTTTTACTAAAATAAGAACTTTTAAGATTGTACAAATCGACACATAGAAATGACATAGACATCAGGCATTTGTCACTGTGATGGGAACAGATTATGTGCCCGACACATATTAAACACAATACTTAAAGTCAAAAAAAAAGTTTACAAGATTTAAACAGGAATAAGATCTCGTTCTTTCGTTTTTGCAAAGACAGATTAGTTTTGTGCCCCTCAAAAGCTTTCAAAGTCACGGCAAGATGTACCACCGGGGGAGTGGTGATGCAATGTAAAAGTCCCATACAGCGACTAACTCCCATTACTTAAGGCTGTGTTATTATCTTGGCTGCCGACAGCATCTTCCATTTCTGGTGAGTTTCATGGCTCTGTGGAAATGCCTTTTTTTTGCTCTCTTCCCCCTCAGTTTTGTTTTCATCTTTAAAGCTTCGGAAATTTTATTGCCCCGTAATCGTTGAAGCAGTATCAGCGAAGCCAACTTGTTCATCTTGCTTCGGTACCTGTTGACAGGGGAGTGGGGAGGGGGAGGGGGGGGAGGGGGGGGGGGAGAGTGGTTTGAGTTTGTTTGAGGGGCATTTGGAGGCAGAGAGGAGGAAGCAGATGACCAATGGAAAACAGGTGATTTTTGGCTTGTCGTGGCCAATTTCACAGTATCCATCTTTGAAACAATAAACGTCCAACACCTAAACGATGGAATCGTCAGCAACAGTTCCTGTGCTCAGTACAATCGAGCATTTATATATATATATATTAAAAAAAAGAAAAAAAAGAAAAGAAAAAGAATGAATATCCGCCCGATCCCACCAAAGTCCAAGTCCAGCGTTCCATCTCTGCTTTTATCCTTATTGTAGAAGTTTTAAGGCCAGTTTGATGTGCTGAATGTTAAGAATCATCGCACACGTCTTTAGATCCGTAGAGGTCTGCCAGCCGCTTGAAGCGGGGACCCCAACTGTTGAGGTAATCATAGTTCAGGTCGGATTCCGTGCTGGCCGATTCCAGGGAGCTGAGGGACCCGGCCACCGAGCCCCGTCCCTCGTAGCCGTAGATCTGGATGGAGTCGTAGGGAGGGGAGGTGGGGTCGCAGTCTGCTTCCTGCAGCCGCACCTTGATGAAGTCGTCGACATCCACGCTGTTGGGGGCGGCGCAGAAGCCCTGCCTGGGCACGTACTGCAACTCGGGCTTGATGTCCTTGCGCGGCAGGAAGCCGTTGAGGCCGTCGGGGTTCTGCAAGGTGGCGATGTCAAATGCCTCTGTGTCCTCCTCTCCACCCCCCTCGTCGTCGTAGCTGATGATGTTCTCCCGCACATCCTCCTCTTCGAAGACAATCAGCGGCTCCTTCTTCTGATGCCTCAGCGTCACAAACAGGACCACAATGACTGCGAGCGGGAGAAAGGAGATGGTTACTGGCAACAAAGCAGGGGCATTGAGTCCAAGAGTCAGCAAGTCATGATGCAGCTTTGTTGCACTTTGGTTAGGTTGCATTTGGAATCGTTTAGTTTGGTTTGCTTTGGTTTAATTTAGTTTTAGCTCTAGTTTTAGTTTATTTTAGCTTTAGATTGGTTTAGTATTAGTTTATTTTTAGTCTAGTTTAATTTAGTTTAATTTATATTAGTTTAGTTTAGTTAATGGTAATGAGTACCGTGGTACTGTGAAAAGCTTTCCAGTTAACAGTTCGACGATACATAAGTACAATCAAACAGCTTTATTAAACTTTGGTTAGGCTGCATCTCGAGTAGTTTAGTTTAGTTGTTTAGTTTACCATAGTTGATTGTCATGTGTACCGAGGTACAGTGAAAAGCTTCTGTTGCGTGTTAGTTAACCAGTCACCAGAAAGACTGTACATAAGTACAATCGAGCAGCTTTGGTGCGACTGGACTTGGAGTAGTTAAGTTTAATGGAATTTAGTTTAGTTTAGTTTAGCGTAGTGTAGTTTATTGTCATGTGTACTGAGGTAAAGTGAAAAGCTTTTGTTGCGTGCTAACCAGTCAGCAGAAAGACTATGCGACTATTTGCAACAGCTGGGAAGAAACTTCCTATGAATCTGGACATGTGCATTTTCACACTTCTATACCTCTTGCCTGAAGGGAGTATTGCATGCAGCTCTAGTCACCCCATAACGGGAAAGAGGTAGAGGGAGCAGAGGTGGTTTATCAGAATGATGGCCTTTTTAAAAATAGTCTCTTAAATGTTGTTATAGTACCTGCCTCAACTTACTCCTCTGGCAGTTCGTTCCATATACCCAACATCCTCTTAGTCCCTCAGGTTCCCATTAAGTCTTTCCCCTCTCATCTTAAACTCATGTACTCTGGTTCTTGATTCCCCTACTCTATATTAGTCCCATCTGCCCGCATTTGGCCCATATCCCTCTTTCCTGTCCTGCCCTTCCATCCCACTATCCTTTCTCTTTCTCTCTTTCATAGTCCTGCTCTCTCCAACTCTCTTTCTTCCTCCCTCCAAAACATTCCACCCACTTCCCCCTCCCCCTCCGCTGTTTTTCTGCCTCTCGATCTCCAGCGAGGACTTCTTCATAAGTTATGGGAACAGAATTAGGCCATTTGGCCCATCGAGTCTACTCCACCATTCAATCATGGCTGATCTATCTTTCCCTCTCAACCCCATTCTCCTGCCTTCTCCCCATAACCCCTGACACCTGTACTGATCAAGCCGACTACTTACCGAGGAGGATAATGATGCATGTGAGTATTGCAATGAGGGCACCAGTGCTGAGGCCGGCGGGCAGCGTCAAGGGCTCGGTGTTGCACGACTGCACGCTGCCGTCAGCCCTGCAGCTGCACACGCGCACGGTGAGGGTGCCGGTGCTGCTGAGGAGGGGCGTGCCCCCGTCCGTGATCACCACCGGTAACAGGTAGACCTCCTGCTTCCTCCTGTTCATGGCTCCCCGGCGCACCTTGATGTCTGCAGTGTGACCTGCGGGAAGAAGCAGAAACCGCCGGGTGATTTAAACACCAGACCTGGGCTAAATATGTCAACCCAGCTTGCTTCAGAAGATTGGGTACTAATATTAGACAGCACAGCTGGTAGAGCTAAACACACAGTGCTGGGGTAACTCAGCAGGTCAGGCAGCATCTTTAGTTTGGTTTGATTTGGTTTGGTTTGGTTTGGTTTAGTTTAGAGATGCAGTGCGAACAGGCCCTACGGCCCACTGAGTCCGCGCCGACCAACGATGCCCGCACATTAACACTATCTTACACACACAATTTAACATTTATACCAAGCCAATTAGACTGCAATGTTTATACCGAACATGTCTATACCGGAGGCAGAATTAAAGTGTCCTAAAATTAAAGAATTCAACGTTCATATTGCTGGGTTATCAGCTACCCAAGCAAAATATAAGGTGCTGTTCCTCCTATTTGCGTGTGGCCTCACTCTAGAAATGAAGGGGGCCCAGGACAGAAAGGTTAGGGTGGGAATGGGAAGGAGAATTACTATGGTTAACAGCCAGGAGAACAAGTAGTCCAGGGTGGAATGAGCATAAGTGTTCAGCGAACGTCGCCCAGTCTCCGCTTGGTATCGCCGATGTACAGGAGCCCACATCAGCAACAACGGGTGCAGTAGATGATGTTAGAGGTGCGTATGAACCTATGTCTCACCTGGAAGGACTGTCGTGGTCCCTGGATGGAGTCGAGGGAGGAGATACAAGGACAGGTTTCAAATCCCCTGCAACCACAGGAGATGCAACACCTGCTCCCTCTGGTTCTGAAATTATTAAAGCTGAGGACTATTTCAAAGAGACAATCTCACCATCAGCTAACAAAGGGTGCTTCGGCATCAGAAATGCATTTAGAGTTTTCGAGTCATGCAACACAGAAACCGACCCTTCGCCCCAACTCATCCACGTAAACCAAGATGCCCCCATGGAAGCTAGTCCCATTTTTCCAGGTTGTAAATGTCAAGGGCTAGAGGGCGTTGCTTTATGAAAGTGCGGGGACAGAGGGAGGTGGGAGCCAGGGTTGGTGGTGGAGGCAGATATGATAGTGGTGCTTAAGAGGCTATTAGATGGGCACATGGATATGCAGGGATTGGAGGGATATGGATTAGGTGCAGACATGGAGATTAGTTTAATGTGGCAACATGTTCGGTAAAGACATTGTGGGCCGATGGGCCTGTTTCTGTTTTGTACTGTTCTACGTTCCATTTCCTTAACTTGGATAGATTCAAGAGAAGCTGATATAACGCACCTCGAAAGACTGCCTTTTTCTACAGAATCAAAGATGATTTCAATTAATGTCATTTTAAGCTATTTACAAGCTAATCTTGCTTAAAACTATGCTAAAAAAGCTTGTTCCACTAGATCTAATTACATTTTTAATGTATAATAAATCATAATTACTACAGAGTAAACTTATTGACCCTAAAACACTAATTCTATATCATGCTTTATAATTTTCTCATATAGATGTCCCAAGACATAATGGATGTTCCAATTCAAAGTTATGTTTGATTATTATATTTCAGTACCCATCATAATCTTATGTGTTCAAACGTGTCTTTATTTCACACTTCATATAAAGTTAATTAAAGCGTTAGCATCTTCCTTCCTGGATATCAGAATTCTTTAATGACGTCAACTTTTGGCCAATTGAATGACATTTCAAGAGCTGCGTGTCAGAGATCCAAATGAACTGGTAGGGAAGAGGGGACATGGGGCACACACAGAGATCTCTGTGGAAGAGGTCTGCTTTGAGGTGAGTTGTTAAGTGACCACTGCTTTATAGAGTCACACATCTATGTAAAAGCATTTTATCGGGATGCATCACAGCACGGTTTAGGAACAGCTCCATCCAACACTGAAAGAAATAGAGCCCAAACCATCACGCAGGCCAACCTCCCTTCCACTGACTCCATCTACTCTTCACGCTGCCTTGGCAAAGCCACCAACATAATCAAGGACGAATCTCACCCCGGTCACTCTCCTCCCCTCTCCCATCAGGCAAGAGGTGCAGAAGTGTGAAAACTCATACTGCAAAATTCAGGGGCAGTTTCTTTCCAGCTGTTGTCAGGCAACTGAACCATCCTATCAACAAGTAGAAAGCAATCCTGGCCTCCCATCTACCTGATTGGAGATCCTTGAACTATCTTTAATCAGACTTTACTGGAGTTTATCTTGCACTAAACGTTGTTCCCTTTATCCTGTATCTGTACACTGTGGATGGCTTGATTGTAATTATGTATAGTCTTTCGCTGACTGGATATTATACAACAATTTTTTTTTCTGTACTTCACAATAAACTAAACTAAATTAAACTACTTAACTTTTCAGCAAGTGCCGCTGTTTGTGTCTGTAAACTTCGATTAGGTGACGTCAAAGTCTTTCCTTATGCAGAGAGAACATATACATCTCCATCAACCCTTCGAGGAACCAGATACACCCAATCCTGACAGCCCAAAACATCATTGTACCATATGTTACTATCACAAACCTCGTTTTCCCCAAACCCCTACCATGCATATCTGCTTCCTACACACTTAGTCTGCCCCAACACTATGGGAGTTCCAGCAGAATCAATTCCCCAAGTTTACACAACAATTTTTCTTACACACTTCCAAAGTAATTTTTTTAATTAAACATTTATATACATAGGCAGCAGGAGGAGGCGAATTAATCTCACACAGTTTGAAGGCATCTCATTAACTTTTAACTCGTATACACAATGTGATCTTCCCCAACACAACATATATAATGCAATAAGCTATTTAATAAAGCCAAAAAATGTCATCGCTTTTACACTGCTATGATATGTCATCTCCTTGTGTAGCTATTAATATGAAAAAGCCAGAATGGGAACTGTTAGTGCGGTAGGTTAGTTCAAATTTAATGATAGCTTTGGATATTAAAGTTTCAGGAAGCCCACTGGCCCTGTATAATGGAGCGTTAATGAGAGATCGTGCTAAGCAGAGAGGGATTTGTGATGGGGCAAGAATGAGGAGGATGAAGATAGGAGTCACTCGGAGGGAGGGGGATGATGCGCTCATAAGTTCATAAGTTATAGGAGTAAAATTAGGCCATTTGCCCATCCAGTCTACTCTGCCATTCAATCGTGGCTGATCGATCTTTCTCTCTCAACCCCTTTCTCCTGCCTTTTCCCCATAATCCCCGACACCCACTAAACTATCTATCTATCTATATTTAAAACTCTGTGTGTGTGTGTGTGTTTCTGCCTGTCTTGTGGGTGCCAGCCTTCCTTTGATTTGTTGCTATGCCAACACCACACGCAGAAACGCCGAGATTTTTTCCATTTCGGTAGAGATTTCACTTTTCATTCCAAGTATCCACTACTGATTAAATTTCGTCGTGTTTATGTACACATTTTTAATAAAATCCTTCCCCCCCTCCCCCCCCACCTCACTCCCTCAGTTTGTCTCCTCCTGCTGGCCAGCCACCATAACGGCTGCTGCCGACCGGCTCTGCTCCGAAAACGACACCATTTTTTTCTTTCGCTAGCGATTTTCGCCCCGGGGTCTGAAGCACGTTCGGGGTCCAGACCCAACGGGTCTGTACTTGGTCTAGTTATATATTTAAAAGTGTAAGTGTGTGTGTGTGTGTGCATGTGTGCGTGTGCGTGTGCGTGTGCGCATGCGCGTGCGCGTGCGCGTGTGCGTGTGCGTGTGTGTGGAATTTGTACATATCTCGGTGGCGATTTACCTTATGAATTTAGAAATCCACTCCTCTGTAAATTTGGTCAATTATTTCCCGAGATATTTACTAAAATTCATCACCAAACTGACAACTTTTTAAAATGAAACTGCTGCTGACATCACAATGCCTTTGCACGAGGCCCACCTGCCTCCTGCTCGCTTGGAACCGCAACCCGGCGCCTGGCGGGGAGGCTGCTGCTCTACAACCTGGGTATGTGCTGCCTTTACCCCCTCCCCCTCCCTCTCTACCCCCCCTCTCTACCTCCTGCTCCCACTCTACCCCCTCCATCTGTGTCCCTCTCTCCCCACTACCCTCCTCCACACCTCCTCTCTCCCCTTTACTCTCCCTCCCCCCTACCCCCACTCTCTCCCCCCTCTCTCCCCTATTCTCTCTCCCCCTCCCTCTCTCCCCTCCCCCTCTCTCCCCCATCCTCTCTCCCTGCTCTCTCTCCCCCTCCTCTCTCTCTCCACATCCCTCCTCTCCCCACCTCCCCCTCCCCCCCACATCCACATCTCCCCACTCTCTCCCCCTTTCCCCCCTCCTCTCCCTCTCCCCCCCCTCCCCTCCACCTACCTCCATCTCCCCCCCTCCCCCTCCCCCCCCCTGCGTGTGTGGGAGATGGTTAGTGTGTGTGTGACGCCGCAGGCCTCCCACCCACAACCGCGCGTTAATGGGACGGGACCCAACGGGTCCCCCTTGGTCTAGTCTGTTTTTAAATTCTCCACCCTGGTAAAAATACTGTGAGCGTTCACTTTATCCATGCCCTTCATGATCTTGTTCACATCAATAAGGTCACAGCCTCCCAACCTCCGAAGATAAAAGTCCCAACCTATCCAACCGCTCCCTATAACTCAAGACCGCAGGCCCAGGTAACATCCTGGTGACACAGGGAACTGCAGATGCAGTTTAATAAAAAGAGATGCAAAGTGCTGGAGTGACTCAGCGGGTTAGGCAGCATCCCAGGAGAATATAGATCAGAGATTCAAGAAGTGTTCCAACCTAAAATGTCACCTATCATATTCCCTACGTATGTTGCCTGACCTGCTGAGTTACTCCAGCACTTTCTGTCATTTTAAATCCTGGCAAATATCTTCTGCATTGAACACTCTGAACAGCCATTCCCTGCACCACATGCACACTGTATGTATCAACTAAATCTCTCTGTGTAAAAAAAAATGCCCTGCACATCTCCTTTAAACTTTGCCCCTCTCACCTTAAGCTATGCTCTCTAGTCTTTGGCATTTCAACCATGGGGAAAAGACTCGTGTCTGTCCAATCTATGTCTCTCATAAATGTTCTCATAATTCTATCGTCCCCTCTCAACCTCTGGCATTGCAGAGAAAACAATCCAAGTAGCGTTGTTACAAAACGTACCGTCAGCGGTGCTACAGATCTGCCACTGCCTGTGCGTGCGATACCGGGGGCTTTGGGGGGGGGGGGTGGCGGGATTAAAATGCTGGTTTGTATTGGTTGTCGGAGAGGGATTTCCTCAGGCTGCTAGGTGATGAAGAAAAATCGTTCGCGCTTTTTAAAAATTTGCTGGATGATTGCAATGCTGCATTGAAGTTAAACGTGCCTTCTAACGCCTTCAATGCCTTCAACATCATGGATCACAATATCAGGACAAAACAAAAGGTATGTCGTTTATTTAACATTTTATCTTGCTTTTTGGTGTGGGTTCATTGTAATCTTATGAAGCAAAAAATGTTATTTAGGCCCAGATACGAATTGGCCATGTCTTGCCTGCCGATATGGGCTTAAAATGTATGGCAATGGCAACATTCCAATCGATCACATTCCAGAAACATCCACTCTCAAGATAATCAAATTCATTCTTTTTTTGCACAATCATGTCATAAGAACATCTGCATCATCTATATTTTGTTTTATTGTCTATCCATGATCAATATTTTCATACTAAATATCCACAGCACAGTTTTAGTCAGATGTATTGTGCAAAAAATAATGATTTTGATTATCTTGAGAGTGGATGTTTCTGGATTAATTTATGGGAATTAAACATAAAATTCATTCCATTTGGCATATAAATTCATGACAAATTGAATTTAAAAATCATGTTATATTGTGAATTCTTGTGTGAATGGGATCAGTTTGTTATTTGTTATTTGGATACTTAGGCTATTTAAAGATGTTAGCCTTTTCTCAAGAAATGGATAGATGTTTAGATCTAGTAATTGAATTTTGATGAATGTAATTGATTAGATGAAACTGATGAATATGAATTTGTTGTTGGGTATTTACTATTTGTTTTAGTGTTTAACTTTATCATTTCTACCTTTTTTTCTAAAACTGCAAATAATAACTTGTTTCTGTTAATGCTGTTCAGTGGGGTTTTTTCTTTACATTTTAAACAGATGTCTCCGAAGAAGAAATGCAAAATTGTTAATCTAAATGCCCAGCAAAAGAGACTGATTTAGACAGCATTCGCAGAGATTATCCAAATTTGGACTACTCCAAATGTGATGATCTACAGGACATTCTTAATGGGAAAGTAGTGGGCAGAAAGGCATGTCATGCATGGTTTGAAGAGCAAAAACTTGTAGTTTACAATGCCAAAATTGAAAAGGTGAGAAAAACAAGGTGTACAGAGTTGCTTATTGGTTACAATCTGATGAGTATGATGATGCTACTGATTATGATATGCCAATGTACCAGCTAGCAACTGATCTTCTCCATAAAGACTTGGTCTTTTGCTAGAAATTGTAATTTATTAACCTGTCTGTTACAGACTTACAGCATATAATACAATAATATTCAAATTCTGATCTTGAGAATATCACATTTTTGAATTTTCAAGGCAGTCTCGGTGTTTATTACTATTTCCGTCACAATGGTCAATTTTGTAATTAGCTACAATTAGGTAACTAACTAATTATATACTTTAATTTCAGGTCATCCACGTAAGATGTTTCATATTTGGTTCAGAATGCTTCAATCTATAATAACTAAAAAGTCCATTCAGTTGTCTTAATTTTTAAGAAAGTTATGGGCTTTTGATTGTCCTCGATCACAGCTTTTGTGTAAAGTCAATTGAAAAGCAATAGGGAACAAGATGCTAATTTCAGAGTATGAAAATGACCATAACTTTTTTTAATGCTGAAGATATGAAAATGAATTAGATATCAAATTAAATTTCTTTTTATGCTGCATCTGATGGGATAAATTACAGGCTTGATTTTTAAAATATCAAAATGTTATAACATTCCTAATCCAAGTGTGTCCAATCTTTCCCTGTAGTTAATACCCCCCAATTCAGGCATAATTCTGGTAAACCTCTTTTGCTTGCTCTCCAAAGCCTCCACATCCTTCCTGTAATGGAGTAACCAGAAATCCACGTAATACTCCAAATGCATCTTATGCAATGTTTCAAGTCATTGTGGAAATAGGCCCTTCAGCCCAACTTGTAATTTCTGACTAATATGTCTCATCTACTCTAGTCCCACCTGCTTGCATTTGGCCCATATCTCTCTAAACTTATCCTATCCATGTACCTGTCTAAATGCTTCTTAAGCGCTGTGATGGTACCTTATGAAGCTGCATCCTGATTTCTTTACTGTTACACTCAATGTCCCGATCAATGAAGGCAAGCATATCATACGTCTTCCATCCTTTGTTTCAATTTGTGAATAATTACACCAGAAAGTTGTGGTGATCCCTCAAGTGCTGTTGTCTTGATTGCTTCCCATTGACTGGGAATCTCCTTATCAGATATCCACAAGGCAAGCAATTCCAAATGAGTGTCGTTAAAATCTTATTAGCTCCCAATCACTTGTGGTAATGGAGTCAAGCAACAATCAGAATATCTTTATTTCCAATTAGTCTCTGTGATTAGAAGCAGGGTCAGAAAGGTCATTGGAAATTAAATGAGGTGAGTTGCACAAGAGACCTCTTGAGACTGCCGAGATAAATGGTTATCTTCGATCTCATGTGACAGGAAGAATCGCGGAGCTCCTGACCTCAATGGAGCGTCATAGACTAGCTTGGATCCCTGCTCTGTATTGAGATAAATCGGTGCCACAGTGGCTCTGCAGTAGAGCTATTGCCTTCCAGAGCTAGAGACCTGGGTTTGATCCTAACCCCGGGTGCTGTCTGTGCAGAGTTTGTATGTTCTCGCTGTGACCACGTGGGTTTTCTCCGGGTGCTCCAGTTTCCTCCCACATTCCAATAAAATCGTAGGATGACTTGGGTTGGGGATGGTGGGGGGAGTGGGAAGGTATGCAGTCTCTCTCTTGAAATTAGAGAAATCAAAGTTCAAACTGCTGGGTTGTGAACTGCCCAAGCACTCCAATTGGCACTCTGACATTGGGCGGAAAGGTCAGAATGGAAAGGGGAGTTAAAATGTTTGGCAACCAGGAAATCACGTAGGCCAAGGTGGACTAAGCGTAAGTGTTGAGCGAATAGATTGCCAAGTCTACGCTTATTGGTCTTGCCAATATATAGGAGCCCACACTGGGAGCAGTGGATACAGTGGATGAGGTTGCAGAGAGCAATGCAGAGAGTTGTTGAGAGAAAAACACTTACCACTGTTCTGAATTAAAGTGAAATTTTGATTTGGTGCCATGATGAAGGTAAACCTCGGTCCATTGGCCCTTTCATCCTTGTCCACACCCTTAATGGTCTGAATAAGCTGCAATAGGATGCATAGCGTTAATATATATAATTAACGTTCAGAAATTGCAATTAAGGTTTACTGGCTATTCCCATTCTGAAGGCACAATTTGCAACTTTTACCTTTATTTTTTAAAATCTATGATTATTATACTTTCCAACGCTATGGGATATATCATAGAGCCATACTGCAGAGAAAGAGGCCATTTGGCCCAAATCCTCCCTGCTGACCAAAAAGCCCCATCAAAGCTTTAAACCCTTTATCCCATATCCCTTTAAACCTTTCCTATCCATGCACCTGGCCAAATGTCTTTTAAATGTTGTTATAGTACTTGCCTGAACTACCTCTGGCAGTTCGTTCCATATATCCAACATATGTGTGAAAAAGTTACCCCTCAGGTTCCTCTACAATCTTTTCCCACTCAACTTAAACGTATGTTCTCTGCTTCTTTACTCCCTACTCTGAGTAATAGACTGCACATTTCACCTATCTATTCCTCTCAAGATTTTATACACCTCTATAAAATCACCACGCCCCCCCCCTCCCCCAACCTCCTGTGCTCCATGGAATAAAGTCCTCGTGTGCCCAACCTTTCCCTACGGCTCGGGCCCTCACGTCCCTGGCAACATCCTCGTAAATTTTCTCTATGCTCTATCCAGCTTAATGCCATCTTGTCTATAACAGGATGATCAAAGCTGAACACAATACTCCAAGTGTGGCCGCACCAACGTCTCGTACAACACTATAATGTATATCGTACTGTCAAAAACTGCACCTTGCTGAATTATCAGAGGGGCCGTGATACCGGCCCTCAAAGTTGACCGTGGAAGTCGACCTGCCAGGTTGGCTGTGGAAGTTGGCTCTGGGAACTGATCTGCTGGCTCTGGCCAGGCCAGAGTTCCAGAGCCCCGACCGCAGGGGGCAAATTCGACTCGCCAACCGATCTCATCATGACTCAAAGTCATGAACAGATCGAGATCGGTTGCCTCACCAGGCCTAAATGCCACACTTTCGAGGGGGGGAGGGGGGATTTTGTCCGGATTAAAGGAGAGGGGGCGGACCACCAGTTGCTAGAAAATCGGTGGAGCTGTATTAGAGTAGAAACCATTAAGTTTTTATTATTTCATTCCTTCTAAGGAGCAATCCTGTGGAATGCAATGAGAATTTACTCAAATCTACCCACCTTTCCTGCATTTGCATTCTCACACATATCCGCCTCGTAGGGCTCTGCCAATTCTGGCGCATTGTCATTGATGTCACGGATTTTGATTGCGACTTGAGCACGGGATGTGTGAATGTGGTTATCTGCAAAAGAATCAAGGTTAGACACAGAGTCATACAGCACAGAAACAGGCCCTTCAGTCCAACTCATTCACACCAACGAAGCTACCCCATCCAAGCTGGTCCCATTTGTCCGCATTATGTCCACATCCCTCAGAACTTTACCTCCCACATACTTTTTAAAATACTGTTACGGTATATAGCGGGCAACAAAGTGGTACAGCGATGAAGTTGCTGCCTTAAAGCGCCAGAGACCCGGTTTCATTCCTGGCTACAGGTGCTGTCCGTACAGAGTTTGTATGTTCTCCCCGTGACCACTTGGGTTTTCCTCAGGTGCTCCGGTTTCCTCTCACACTGCAAAGACGCACAGGTTTGCGGGTTATTTTGGCTTCGGTAAAAATTATAAATTGTCCCTAGTGTGAAGGATAGTGCTAGCGTCCGGGGATCGCTGGTCGGCGTGGACTCGGTGGGACTGTGGAAGAATTAACCCCCCCCCCCCAAAACTCCAGGATTAGATTCCAACTAGTAGTTCACTCACATTACAGTTCAGCCACGGTGGAATGTCACGTACTTGTTAAAGTTATCGAAGGGACCAGTATGCGCTGGGGTAATTCATTGAGTTTCACCCAGTTTTTGAAGGACTGATTGTTAGAAATCTCTAGCTTACAGTTCTCTGGAGTGGTCCAAATCCAGGCATAAATCTTCAGTGTTTGCTGCTGTTATGGGAATATTATTTTTCCTCACGGCCACTCACGGTCGTCATCTGTGACCTTGAGACATTAACTCGGATGACAGATGGAACCTGCCGACGGTTTGCTATTTTATACGGAGGGAAGTTATTAAAGAAAATTCACTATTGACTGCCTGAGGTGATTGTAAAGGAAAGTGTACGGTCACTGATTTCAATCTGTTTTTGTTTGAGTATTAAACACTCATCGGCAACAGCAAGGATTGGAAATCCAACCTGCCATGTGTACTGGATAGACACACAAAGCTGGAGCAACAGCGGGACAGATGGTAGCTCTGTGGGGAATAGTTGACGTTTCGGGTCGAGACCTTTCTTCAGACTGAGTCAGGGGAGTCCCAGTAACTCATAATCAACAATGGCAGATTGGGGGAATTCCTCCTCAAGAACACCTCCCTACAGATCCACAGCTTACTGATAGATTCATCTACTATCCCACCCACTCGGATCTCCTTGTTACTAGCTTTTTAAAATATTCCATAGAAATTCTTTTGTAGGTTTTATTATTCTATCTATTGAGTACTGTTTATAGATTTGTTAAACTGCTGCAAGTACAAATTTTGTTGTTCCTTTTTGGTACATATGACAACTAAGAACTCTTGACATGGAAAAAAAACGATTGGTGCATAAGTTCATAAGTCATAGGGGCAGAATTGGGCCATTCTGCCCATCGAGTTTACCCCGCCCTTCGATCATGGCTGATCTATCTTTCCCTCTTAACCCCATTTCTCCTGCCTTCTCCCACAATGTAATCCAACCTCAATGTAAGCTAAAGGAACAGCAACCTATCATCCAACTCTATCTTTCCAATGTATCTGAAGAATCTCTGAAGAAGGGTCCCGACCAGAAATGTCACCTATCCATTTTCCCATTGGGCGGCACAGTGATAGAGTTGCTGCCTCACAGCGCCAGAGACCCGGGATGGATCCTGGCGACGAGTTCTGACTTTTTGGAAAGACTGTTGGATAGGCAGGGAATGGAGGAATATGGGTTATGTGCAGGCAGATAAGCGATGGTCTTGGCATCATGTTCAGCGCAGACATTGTGGGCTGAAGGGCCTGTTCCCGTGCTGCACTGCTCTATGTTCTATGAAAGTGAATGCATTAAAATACTTCATGAGCACTTTAACAAGACCTTACTTTACCCTCTCAGCTCAAGATGAAAGATCTGACAACATCGCAGCAAGAAGAATGGAGAAGACAATTTACGACGTTGAGCTTGCACTCTTAACTTTTACACGGAGAAGAGGGCATGGCTAACTGAATGTTTCCAAATTTTAATTTGTCACTTTCAATGTCAGCCATGCTTGGTGACAGGAACTGCAGATGCGGGTTTACAAAAAGAACTCCAAGTGCTGGAGTAACTCAGCAAAGCAGACAGCATCTCTGGAGGACATGGACAGGCGACTTTTCGGGTCGGGACCCTTCTTCACACTTGGTGATAGGTGTATTTTAATTATGCCATTGAATTTTTATAACAGCAATGTCCAATATAGCTTCTTTAAAATATTCATATTAGCAACCGAGGACAAGCTACTCTAACCTGTTCTGCCTTTCAATAAGTGTGTGGTTGATCTGACTGTAACCTCAACTGTTCAACACCAGTGATTGCTCACCCCCTTGCTTATTATCTATCTATCTTAAAGTATTCAAAGAGAGCTGCCCTGACAAAGGCTCTTCAATGGGGCAGCACAGTGGCATAGCATAGAGTTGCTGCCCTACAGTGCCAGAGACACAGGTCCGATCCTGACTACAGGTGCGTCTGCGTGGGTTTTCTCTGGGTGCTCCGGTTTCCTTCCACACTCAAAAGACGCACAGGTTTGTAGATTAATTGGTTTTATTTCAATTGCAAATTATCCCTAGTGCTAGAATAGTGCTAGTGTATGGGGTGATCATCAGTGCGGAATCGATGGGCCGAAGGGCCTGTTTCCAAGCTGTATCTCTAAAGTCTAAATGAAAATATTAACTCTGTGCTTCTCTCTCCATTGGTATGATCTGATGAGCTGAGTATTACCAGCATTTTCTGTCTTTGTTTTAGATTTCCAGCATCTGTAGTTTTTTCAAGTCAAGAGTCGAGAGTCAAGATTGTTAGAAATATAGAAAAATAGGTGCAGGAGTAGGCCATTCGGTCCTTCGAGCCAGCACCACCATTCAATATAATCAAGGCTGATCATCTAAAATCAGTATCCCATTCCTGCTTTTTTCCCCATATCCCTTGATTCCTTTAGCCCCAAGAGCTCTCTCTTGAAAACATCCAGTGAATTGGCCTGTACAGCCTTCTATGGCAGAGAATTCCACAACTCTCTGGGTGATAAGGTTTTCCTCTTCTCAGTCCTAAATGGCCTACCCCTTATTCTTAAACTGTGACCCCTGGTTTTGGTGGTACAGTGAAAAGGTCAGGATGGATAATTGTCATATGTACCGGCAAGGGGAAAAATAATATTCTAGATCGACCAGCTTTCTTTCTCCCCGTCCCTGCAATCAGTCTGAAGAACGGTCCCGACCTGAAATGTCACCTATCCATATTTTCCAGGGTTGCTGCCTGACCCGCTGAGTTACTCCAGCGCTTCTGCATTGAAGACCCTCGGACTTTCTTTAATCGGACTTTACCTTGCATTAAATGTTATTCCCTTTATCCTGTATCTGTGCACTGTGGACGGCTCAATTGTAATTGTGTATAGTCTTTCCGCTGACTGGATAGCACGCAACAAAAAGCTTTTCACTGTACCTCGGTACACGTGACAATAAACTTCACTAAACACATTGTGCATTTTTATGATATTCTTGCTCTCTGCACCTTAACAAGCCTGTAAATGCAATAACGCAGATAAATAAATATCTTTCTCTTACTTTCAAACATTCAGGAGATTTTTTTTCGTCAGTATCTGTATGAACTGCTTGATTGATTGGTGGAGAGATAAGTACTCTCACACGATTTATGAAGTTTGGAGATGAGCAAATGAATCACCAAGGAATAGACACCCGACTAAGTGCTGCTAAATTGAATCAGTATGGATGAGTTCACAAGTTCATGTCACAGCAGCAGAATTCGGCCATT
This sequence comes from Malacoraja senta, assembly GCA_038087875.1. Classification (NCBI taxonomy): domain Eukaryota; kingdom Metazoa; phylum Chordata; class Chondrichthyes; order Rajiformes; family Rajidae; genus Malacoraja; species Malacoraja senta. The sequence goes on from CM075978.1 coordinate 172,420,726, forward strand.
CAGCCCATCAAGTCTACTCCGCCATTCAATCATGACTGATCTATCGTTCCCCCTCAACCACTCATTCTCTTGCCATCTCCCCATAACACTTGACAGCCTTACTAATCAAGAATCTGTCAATCTCCGTGTTAAAAATACCCAGCCGTCTGTGGGAACGAATTCCACAGATTCACCACCCTCTGGCAAACAAAATTCCTCCTCATCTTCTTTCTAAAGGTATGTCCTTTCATTCTGAGGCTGTGCCCTCTGGTCCTAGACTCTCCCACTAGTGGAAACATCCTTTCCAAATATAATCTATCCAGGCCTTTCACTATTCACTATGTTCTATGTTAATGTTCTATGTATTGTTCCATCTTAATTATAGAACACATAACATAGAACAGTACAGCACAGAAACAGGAACATTGCTGCAGTAAATCAGCAGGTCAGGCAGCATCTCTGGAGAAAACGGATAGGTGATGTTTGGGTTGGGACCTTTCTTCAGACTTCTTCAACTTCTGAAGAAGGGTCCCAACCTGAAACATCAATGATCCATGTCCTCCAGAGATGTTGCCTGACCCGCTGAGTTGCTCCAACACTTTGTGTCTATCCACACGCAGTCTTAAATCGGTTAAGGTTCTTTGCTCGTATGCAGTGGAAAGAAAACTCCTCATTTTTCTTCTGCCATGGAAAATAAACAATGGGGATTTAACTGAGAGAATCCCTGTGTCGAACACACACAGGGGAGATGAAGGGGTACGACCTAAGAATGTGCCAGGAACCCCTATGGGAGCTGATTTGCTGCGCGCACTATAAATCATCTCAACACAACCCTGCTGTCTAAACGTACGTGTGCACTGTAACACCTTACAGATGGGCGGCACAGTGGCGCAGCGGTAGAGTTGCTGCTTCACAGCACCAGAGACCAGGGTTCAATCCTGGCTAAAGGTACTGTCCGCATGGAGTTTGTACATTCTCCCTGTGGGTTTTCTCCAGGTGCTCCAGTTTCCTCCCACATCCTAAAGACGTGCAGGTTTGCAGGTTGATTGGCTTCTGTAAATTATCCTTAAGGCAAGTGATAGTGCTCATGTTTGAGGTGATCACTGGTCAGTGCAGACTCGGTAGGCCGAAGGGCCTGTTTCCATGCTGTATTTCTAAACTAAGCTAAACTATAATTGGCTTCTGTAAATTGTACACTGTCCCTAATGTATAGTGCTAGCATACAGGGTCATCGCCTGGTGGGCCGAAGGGCCTGTTTCCAAACTGTATCTATCTCTCTATATACTATTAAAACTCTGTGTGTGTGTGGGTGTGTGGGTGTGTGTGGGTGTTTGTGGGTGTAAGATTTGGCCTTTGATTCCTTGGTCCGCCAAAACCACACGCGAAAACTCCGGGATTTTTTCCATTTCGCTAGACATTACACTTTTACATACCTTAACACACTCCTTATTAGATTTAGACATTTTTATGTACACATTTTAAAATAAAATCCACCCCCCCCCACTCACTCATTTTGTCGCCTCCTGCTGGCCAGCCAGCATAACGGCTGCTGCCGCCCGGCTCTGCTCCAAAACCGCCGACATTTTTATTCTTTCGCTGGGGATTTTTGCTGCTGCCGCCCCCCCCGGGCCGGCTCTCTCACGCTGGCTCAAGCGCCCGGCTCTCCTCCAAAAACGCCGACATTTTAATTTTTTCGCTGGCCATTTTCGCTGCTGCTGCCTGGCTCTCCTCCACTACCCCCCCCCCCCTCACGGGCCGGCTCACTCACAATGGCTCAAGCCAAACATCGGCTCTTCCCCCTCTGCTTTTCGCCGTCCTCTGTCCGAGGACGCCAAAAAGCAGCAGCGGAACAACCCATCTTTGCCTTCAGCCAGCGTGATAGAGCCGGCGCGTCAACGGCCTGTCGGCCCGCAGCCCCATTGAGGGTGTACGCAGCGTCTCGACGTCGTACGCAGCATCTTGATGGCGTACGCCGCCTACGCCGTCAACACGCTGCGTACGCCTTCAAGACGCTGCGTACGGCCGTCCAGACGCTGCCTATGCCGTCAAGACGCTGAAGCATGTTCGGGAACCAGACCCCGGGGTCTGAAGCATGTTCGGGGACCAGACCCAACGGGTCTGCACTTGGTCTAGTAAAGTCTAAAAGTCTAAATACCTTTATATTGAAAACTCTAGAAGATCAGCAACCTCTTCCATGGCCAGAACAAGGCCACACGCAAACTGAAGGAACATTGAATTTGGAATATCCAATTTTAGGTAACCACCATCCCCACCGTTTGATTTTGACTGGGTTTATGTGTAGTATCTGATTTGATTGAATTGTATATAAAACAATGTTTCCACTGTGCCTCGGTACACATAATAATAAACCAAAAACATAAAACCTGATGTCATGTTTGACATGGACTTTGTGGGCCGAAGGGCCTGTTCCTGTTGCTGTTCTGTCCTATGTTCTATTATAAATGCACACATTCTGAAAGGATCTTGTTGTAGCCATTCCATCATGATAAGGAAGAGGGAGTGAAGTGAAGCGGGCGGGACGGGACAGTGGGTGGAAAGGAACAGTTGAGGAGAAGGGAGCAGGAATCCTTCTGATGTCCATCACACACACTCTCTTACATTTGGAGCAACACAGTGGCAAAGCTGGTAAAGCAGTTGCCTCACAGCACCAGAGACCCAGGTTCGATCCTGCCCTCGGGTGCTGTTGTTGTGGAGACTGCACGTTCGCCTTGTGAGTTTCCTCCAATTTCCTTCCACATACCGACAACGTGCGAGATTGCAGGTTAATTGGCCTCTGTAAATTACCCCTAGTGTGTATGGAGTGGATGAGACAGTGGGATAACATAGAACTAGTGTGAACGGGTGATCAATGGTCGGCATGGACTCGGTGGGCTGAGAGCATGTTTCCATGCTGTATTTCTAAAGCAAACTAAACTAAATGTAATGAAAAGTGCAGTTATTCTCTGAAGTAATTGAAAATTCTTGAGTGATAAACTCGGGAATTTTTTAATTGACTTTCCAGCAAACAAAGCCAGATTCTTATCTCTATTCTAACAAGCAATTGACTTTGGAGTGAACTCATCTTATATTCTACTTTTTATCTTCAAGGGACAGACACCCTGTACTTTATCCCCTCAATAATGCCCTGCAATTTGCAGCATGGCTTTTGAGAAATGTTGGACAATTCAATTTATTAACAGACAAAAAAAAGGACAAAGGAATTGTGAGACCTTAACGGAAGTAGGAAAGGTTTTTAAGTCAGATCACAACTACCCAGTACAAAGTGGCAAAAAAGACCTTAAATTGTGACCTTTCTCCCTCAGAGCCTTTATGTGGGTTCACCAGAATAAAGGTTCTTCCGTAATCTTACATAATGATGGATAGAAAAGGTTCAGGGAGATATGGGTCATTCATGGACAAATGGGACTGCCTTACAAGGGGCATGATAGTCGGCATGGACGAGTTGGGCTGAAGGGTCTGTTCCCCTACTGTATCACTCCATGACTAAGCCCACCGAGTCCATGCCAACCATTGATCACCCTTTCACATTAGTTCTATGTTATCCCACTTGCGTAACCACTCCCCACACACAATTTAGACTACAGCGTGGAAATGGCCCCACTGGCCAACCGAGTCTACACTGACCAGCGATCCCCCTACACTAGCACTATTCTACACACTCGGGACAATTCACAATTTTGCAGAAGCCAATTAACCTACAAACCTGCGCGTCTTTGGAGTGTGGGAGGAAACTGGAGCACCCGGAGAAAACCCACACGATCAGAGTAGGTATGTTACAAAACGTACCTTCAGCGGCGCTGCGGTTCTGTGCGCGACTTTGGCCCCTTTGAGGGGGGGGGGGGGGCAGGATTAAAATGCCGTTTTCTCCTGCCTGTCCTAGATATATTTTCTCGGGCTACTACCTGATGCTGAAAATCCGTTCCGACTGTCGTTCTCGGAAAAAAAATTTAAACCACGGGACAATTTCAGCGCTGGAGTAAAATAAAAAGCGACTTCTAATGCCGTCAACGCCAACAACGGGACGGATCTCACGTACGGGACAAAACATAAGGTAAGTCGTTTATTTTACATATAAACTTGCTTCTTAGGATTACTTTAATCAAAATACCATCGGCGAAAATATGATTATGTAAATATACGATCCGGCAGTGTTTTTCCTGCCGATATGGGGTTTAAATTCACTGCAACCGCAACGTTCCAATCGATCGCGTTCCACCAAAAAACCCACTCGCAAGATGATTTAAATGGCCATTAATTTACGGGAATTAAACACTAAATTCCTTCCATTTGGCCTATAAATTCATGACAATGAGATTTAAAAATCATGTTATATTGGGAATTATTGTGTGAATGTTATTTGGACACTTAGGCTATTTAAAAATGTTAACCTTTTCTTAAGAAATGGATAGATGTTTAGATCTAGTAATTACATTTTGTAATTAGCTACAATTAGGTAACTAACTAATTATATGCTTTAATTTCAGGTCATCCAAGTAAGATTGTTTCATATTTGTTTCAGAATGCTTCAATCTATAATAACTGAAAATTTCACTCAGTTCTCTTAATTTTTAAGAAAGGTATGGGCTTTTGACTGTCCTCGATCACAGCTTTTGAGTTAAATCAATGGAAAAGCAATAGGGAACAAGATGCTAATTTCAGAGTATGAAAATGGTCATAACTTTTTTAATACTGAAGATATGAAAGTGAATTAGGTGTGAAATTAAACTTCTTTTTATGCTTTATCTGATGGGATAAATTGCAGACTTGATTTTTTTTATCTCAAAATTTTGTAACATTGCTAATCAGAGGGAGAATGTGCAAACACTGTGCAGACAGCACCCAGTCAGGATCGAACCCGGGTCTCTTGCGCTATAAGGCAGCAACTCCACTTCCACTGCCACTGCACTGTGCCTCAGTGGCCACTTTACCAATGCCAATTAATCTACAAACCCGCATGTCGTTGGGAAGATCTTTGTTCACCCAACTTCATGCGTGGATCACTCAGATATGCTCGATACTCACTGACTTCAGTTGCAATCACAGAGATGTTCTGCCAGGCCGTCAGCTCCCTGTCCAGTGGTTCTGTGGTCTTTATAACCCCGCTTTGGGGATTGATGATGAAGGATCTATCCGTGTACGACTGCTGCTCAATAGAATATCTGGGAGGAGTGAAACGAGAGAAGAAATAATCTTTGGAAGGAAGAGAGCAATCTATGTGTCTCAGGTGGACATCAGCATAGAAACATTCCCATATTAAATTTACCTCTCTGTACTTCACTTCAGTACTACACTTCACGGTGCCTCAGCAAGGCCACAAGCATAATCAAGGAGCAGTCTCACTCCCTCTTCTCCCCTCTCCCATTAACGTTTGTAAACAGAAGTTTGAAAACGCACACCTACAGATTCAGGGACAATTTCATCTCAGCTGTTATCAAGCAAGTGAACTCTACCTCATTGGAGATGCTCGGACTATCTTTTATCGGACTTTCTCCAGCTTCAATGTTATACCTTGCATTGAGTAGTACCCTTGCACTGAGTAGATAAAGTAGTACCCTTTATCTTTTATCTGGGCACTGTGAACAGCTTGATTGTATTCATATATAGCCCTTTCTCTGTTACATATTTATTTACATATATGTTTACACTTCTGTTGTGCTGCTGCAGGTAAGAATTTCATTGGTCTGTTTTGGGATATTTAACAATATAACATTCTTGAATTCAGTTTAGTTTAATTTAGAGATACAGCATGGAAACATGCCCTTCGGCCCACGTACAAAATCCGCATAGACAGCACCCGAGGTTAGGATCGAACCCGGGTCACTGGCGCTGTGAGGGAGCAACTCTACCACTGCTCCAGTGTGCCGCCCAAGTGTCTGACTCTTGACTGACTGGATCGCACGCAAACATAAGCTTTTCACTGTACCTCACTGCTTTTCACTGTCCTTCACATGACAATAAATAAACTAAACTGGTCACCTTTATCTCTCCACTCTTCCATTCTGGAAGGTGGCATAATACGATGCCAGTCTAAGGAGCTGTACTCAGCTTTAGCTCAAGTTAGCAACGATTGTTGGCTACTGATATAGGGAAACATAAGATGATTAAACGGAAAGTGTTTCACACCCAGGGCGAAACATCCATCAAATGGATTAGCACGCAGATCCCTGCTGCAAGCAAAAAATAAATCAAGAGTCTAGAATGGAGTCTGACGGACCCCATATAGATCGTAACTGCAGCTCTACATTGCCCAGCATTCCTCATTTCCCATCCATTTGATCACATAATACGCTGGTCACCAAGATGGTTCAAAAGGAGCTGTAACAGAGGCCTTTGGGGTGACACAGTTGCGCAGGGATAGAGCTGCTGCCTTACAGCCCCAGAGAATGGGGTTCGATCCTAACCCCGGGTGCTGTCTATATGGAGTGTCCTATGTTCTCCCTGTGACCACGTGGGTTTTCGCCGAGTGTTCCAGTTTCCTCCCACACTTCCAAGACTTGCAGTTTTGTAGGTTAATTGGCTTCTGTAAATATCGTAAATTGTCCCTAGTGTGTAGGATAGTGGTGGTGTACAGGGTAATCGCTGGTCGGCGCGGACTCGGCTGGCCGAGGGGCCTGTTTCCTCGCTGTATCTCTAAAGTCTAAACAGATGTAACAGGAAACGGAAGACAGATGTGAAATTGATGTAAAAAATGCAGATGTTGCAATCTTGAGTGAAACAAAGTGCTGGAGGAACTCAGAGGGTCAGGCAGCATCTGTGGAGGGAATGGACTGATAAGGTTGCGGGTTAGGACCCTTCTGCAGAATGATGGAATGGGGGAGAGAAAGCTGATAAAAAGAGGTTGGGATGGAGCAAAGCCTTGTCTCTTTCCTCTTCCCCTGTCATCTTCCACCCTGTGTCTCTCCAGCTTTACATTTCACTCCTCTTCTTTCCTTTAGACTTTAGAGCTGTCCCGTGCAACAGAGGGGCAGAAGCTGTTCCTGAGTCTGTTGGTGTGCACATTCAAGCTTCTGTATCGTCTACCCCATTGGAGGTGGGGAGAAGAAGGAATGACTGGGGTGGGATGACTGATTGATTATGTTGGCTGCTTTTCCAAGGCAGCAATGCAGTCAGTGGTGGGGAGTCTGGTCTGTGTGATGGACTGGGCTACATCCACAACTCTCCATGTAATTTCTCATGGTCTTGGAGCTCTTCACCTCCCTTGAGGTGAAGGAGGGTCCAGACCCAAAACGTCACCCATCTTCTATCTCCGGAGATGCTGCCTGACCCGTTAAGTTACTCCAGCACTTTTTGTCTATCTTTGATTATAAACCAGCATCTGCAGTTCTTTGTTTCTAACCCTAACCTAATTAGATACTGAACAATAACCCACTGCCCGTTATTTATTAAACTACATTAATCTCATCTAATGAGAGAGATGTTGTGGATATATTTGCAAAAGAACAGAAACTCGGTTCTGCATTATAGGTTGGGGTTCAGAAGGTTTAGGTTTATAGTTGTCAAGTGTACCAAGGTGAAAAGCTTTGTTTTTGTATGCTTTCCAATCAGAGCAGATAATACTATACATAAACACAATCAAGCCAAACTCAAGTACAATGGGTAGAGCAAGTGGGAAGATACAAAATGCAGGATATAGTTCTCAGCATCGTAAGGCACATCAGTTCCTTACATAGAGTCTAATGTCTGCAATGGGGTAGCGGTGAATTGGATAGTACCCTAGCTTATGGAAGGACCATTCAGAAGCCTAATAACAGAGGGGAAGAAACTGTTCCTAGCTGTTTACCCAGAGAGAGCGACAGACAGCCAGGAGCGATTGTGGAAATGGAAGTTCTGCAGAGCTAAATAAAGACCTAAGGTGGTCATTCAGACTCCTTGCTGCTCTCTGAATTATTTTTGAGATCTCTTGAGCTAATCCATTTGATGGATGGTAGTCCTGCAAAACGGAATACTTTCCATTTAATCATCCGTGTCTCCCTGTATCAGCAGGGAACACACTGCTGACTTGAGTTACAAGCAGAGTAACAATAATTACATTATTAGATTCCAGGCTTTTGTTCCATATATAAACCGCTCAGAACAGCTCAATCAGATCTCAGTAAACCACGAGTGCTTGTTGATAAGATACAACTCCCCTCTGCCATTCCCCAAAACCCCTGGATTAGATTCCAGCTTGTAACTCACTCCTATCTAATTTTGGTATCTAATTTTCTATCTATAACTGCCCCAAATTCCTTAATTAGATTCCAGCATGTAACTCACTCAAAGACTCACAGTCATACCACACGGAAACAGGCCCATTGGCCCAACTCATTCATAATGACCATGATGCCCCATCAAAGATAATGTCATTTGCCCATACTTTGGCCCATTTCCTTCTAAACCGTTCCAATCCATGTACCTGCCCAAATCCCTTTTAAATGTTGCTATCGTACCTTTTCTGGCAGCTCATTCCATATACCCACCATCTTCAGTGTGAAAAAGTTGCCTCTCAGGTTCCTATTAAATCTTACCCCTCTCACCGCAAACCCAGGGCATTTTATTCGGCATGGTCATTGACTCAGTGTTACTCCAGCACTCTGTATTTTTTTCTTTGTAAACCAGCATCTGCAGCTACCTCGCGTCTCCATCAGAAATGCGTTAGGACTTGGGAAGGCCGTGCGAGCGGTCACCGAATCCTGACAGACAGCCAGTGGCGGAACCGGGAGACCCCGCCTGGAGTGGGTCCTAGGCTCGTCTCCCGCTCGCCCCCAAAGACTGGGAAGTGGATGGAGGAGAGATGCGGACACTGGACAAAGGACTGGTGGGAGAACCGGCGGGTTTAAACTTTCGCATCTTTAAGGTCGGCTGCAGGAGACGCCTCCACAGAGCACGAAGGCTGAAGGCCTGGAGAGGGGGGAAGGACGGCTCGCTGGCGATCTGAATGAGGGGATGGCTGTAACGAGCTTTTATGACCAGCTGCAGCCTGAACTGTGTAAAAATGACGTCAAAATACGGCAACTCTGATATATGGACTCAGTGGGCTGTTTCCATGCATGGAGTACTCAATCTGGGGTTGTCTTTATGTATGGCAATAATCGCACTAATCTATATGCAAAAAAATGTATTTCACCGTACCTTTGGTACAAGTGACAATAAAAGAACCATTGAACCATGCAACATATTCGAGTCCCGGTGAATCTCTCCTGCTGTTATTCTGCCCTCAGTGGCCTGACACAGAGGACACAGTTACCATTGAACCTACAGGCCATGCAAGGGTTAAACATCTCGGTTGCTTTAAGATAAGATGGTGGAATACTTGGAAGCAGCTGGGAAGGCCAGCTGTCAATGGGGAAGTGGGGGAGTGAGAGGAGATAGAGATGTTGTGCGTGGCACTTCAGTCAAGGTGAAGTGGGAAAGTGAGAAATGGAAATAACGTGTGATTTGGACCAACTGTCATCGATTTGAGAATTAATATTAGCGATAATATATGTGGCAAATTTTCGTGACTATTCATCATGTAATGGAACATTGATATGTAAAATATTCATACGCCTATTAATTTTTAACTGCTCCATCCTCATTTATAGTGTTTGGCAAACTACTTTTAAGTAGTTGGGACAGGAAAGTTTAATGTTGTCTACAGTTTGATTAGTTTATTGTCACATGTACCAAGGTACGGTGAAAAGCTTTTGTTTGTGGGCTAGCCAGTCAGCGGAAAGACCATATATGGTTAGTTTAGTTTGGTTTATTGGCACGTGTACCATGGTACAGTGAAATGTCTTTATGTTGCATGCTTTCCAGTCAATGGAAAAACTATACTTGATTTCAATCGAGCTGTCCATGGTGCACAGATACGGGTGTAAAGGGAATAACATTTAGTGCGAGGTAAAGTCCAGTTAAAGATAGTCCAAGGGTCCCAATGAGGTGGTTGGTAGCCCAGGAATGCTCTCTGATAACAGCTGGGAAGAGCGATAGAGAGTCTGAGGTCTAGCAATTGTCTGATAACCATAAGACTTCATAAGAGCAGCAGAAAAAAATCAGCGATCCACTAACTATTCCAGATCGGTACTTTGTTGACCACAAACCCAACTCTTCACTTCTCAGGGAGACTGCAGATGCTGGAAACACAAAGTGCTGGACAAATTCAATGGGTCAGGCAGCATCTGTGAAGGAAAATGGACTGATGATGTTCAAGGCAGGGACCCTTTTTCAGACTTGACTTTAGAATTTGGAGATACGGTGCAGAAACAGGACCTTCGGCCCATTAAGTTAGCACTGACCAGCGATCCCCCGTACACTAGCACTTTCCCACACAGAAGGGACAACCTGTATGCCTTTGGAGTGTGGAAGGAAACCGGAGCACACAGAGGAAACCCACGCGGTCACAGGAAAAACTCGGTACAGACAGCACTCATAGTCAGGATTGAACCATGGCCTCTGGTGCTGTTAGGGAGCAACTCCGCCGCTGCGCCACTGTGCCACCCTGGAGTAAGAAGGGTGAAAGCTGACAAAGAGAAGTGAGGAAAGGGAACCTCTAAAGCAAGATATTGTTAGGCTGCTGCAAACGATCTCCTCTTCCATTTCGAGTATTTTGCAGGGATCACTGAGCTGCTTGCATTTTGGAAGATTAAAGGCTGCTGTGGATCTTTGAATCCTATGTTGGTGATCGAGGCTTGGCACTTTGCCAGTGCTGGGTATCTTCACCAACCATCAGCTTTGGACCCACGCCCCCACCAAATGGAAGGGGAGGCTGGGCTGCTTTCAATAAAAGAGGAAGCAAGTGTCACTTTAATGAATGGTGCTTGCAGACCAGTTGCCAATGTCGATAGTACCCACTGCACCCGCTGAGTTTCTCCAGCATTTTTGTGTACCTTCGATAGTACCCATGCTGTTCACATCATTATTTTTTCCATAACGTGATTAATATGGAATTACACACATAGAGCATGTTGTTTTGCAAATGCCTCTCACACACTCTCCGTGGGTAGGTTACGCTGCCTAGGGAGGATCGCAAGTCCATGCGCACAAGCACACCTTTAAACATACACACAAAGAGATACACAGACACACATGCACAGTCAAAGACACAAAGATGTAATGCACATACAAACACAATGAAGAATGCGCACGCCGGCACACACTCACACACACACCGACACCGAGACACAGCCACCCATACACAGACACACAAGGATACAATACATATACAAACACACAGACACACTCTCACACACACACAGACACAAAGAGACACACAGACATACACAGACACACGTAAAGACACACATACACACAGAATGTGTACACAGACACTCTCACACAGACACATAGAAACACACAGACAAACATACACAGACACACATAGAGACACATACACACAATGCACATACAAACACACAGAGGAATACACATAAAGAGTCACACACTCACACATAAAGACACAGAGACACACAGACACACAGAGAGGCGTGCACACAAACATGAAGAGACACATGAAATCACACAGATACAATATACATACACACACACTGACATAAAGATGCAATATAGCTGCAAACATATATAAGATGCACACACACTGACACAGAAGCATGCATAGACACACACAACCACACAGACAAGCGCACACCACGACGGCACGGTGGCACAGCGGTAGAGTTGCTGCCTTACAGCGAATGCAGCGCTGGAGACCTGGATTCGATCCCGGCTGCAGGTGCTGCCTGTACGGAGTTTGAATGTTCTCCCCGAGACAGCGTGGGTTTTCTCCGAGATATTCGATTTCCTCCCACATTCCAAAGATGTACAGGTTTGTAGGTTAATTGGCTTGGCAAATTGTCCCTAGTGGGTGTAGGATAGTGTGAATATGCGGGGATCGCTGGTCAGAGCGGACCCGGTGGGCCGAAGGGCCTGTTTCCCGTGCTGTATGACTCTATGACATATCTGTGTGCATACAGACATGAGTGTGCACAAACACACCACACACACACACACACACACACACACGTTGAGTGAGAGCTGGAACCTAGGTAGATATGCCAGTGTGTTAACAGTGGAGGCCTAGCACTTTTGCAGAGAGCTCTCAAATCAATAAGAAGTTCTGTGTAGGATTTGAATTTGTGTACCCAACAATTTTACGGATGGAGCAGCTCTGATTCAATCCACGTCCTTCTGCAAATAAAGCCAGGCTCCATTTTGATTCAGTCAGAGGATATAAGTTAATCTACGTTAGACCGGCTGCCTGCAGACACTCAACATGGTTTGCGAGTCTAGCCGTGACTTCAGCTCCATTTGCATTGGGGAGACAAGGAACAGTCAGTCTTATGACGGAAAGCAATGTGTCCTGCTCTTCGCTGCTTCCCATTCTCCCTCAGGGAGCTTAGATTTGCAAAGCACTGTTGTCAAACAGATCAAATACAGCTGGATTACTGGAGTGCTGAACACACCATGCAACCTGCTAAAATCTCATTCCAAAAGTTTGAAACGAGATTTGTAAAATCCCACTTTGGCAATTCACTTACCTTGAAATGTAATATTCAGCCCTGTTCTACAATTACATTTCCACTGATGTAGAAGTAGAAGTGAGAATGCTAATCCTACATTGCAAATTTGCAATAAAGAGAGATGAAATCTGTCTTCCAGTTTAATTAAAGCCATACTTTACAGCCGCAGAAGACTGAAACTACAAATATCTACTTTGTACATGGTCTGTTTCAGCAGGAACTCATTATCTAAGTGAAGAGGGATTGGAGACTTAGGTGGAGGGAGATTTGTGTGGTCCAGTGTGTTGACAACAAAGCTGGGATACAACACATCAAACGCCAATTGAAGGCGCAGGTAGGCTGTTCAATTGGACAGTTCCATGGTCAGATGTAATGTGCGCTCCCATGGATAACTAACCTTCAGATGCAAAGCTAAATTAAGTTCTTGCCTATCTTCTGAGGTGTGGCTTGGTGTCGCATAGGTAGAGGTGCTGCCTAACGTGCCAGAGACCCCAGTCGGAAACTGACTACGGGCACTGTCTGTACAGAGTTTGTACATTCTCCCTGTGACCGTGGGAGTAAACCAAGTTCTCCGGTTTACTCTCACTCTCCAAAGACTACGGGTTTCTAGGTTATCTGAAGAAAGGTCTGGACCCGAAACGTCACCTATTTATTTTCTCCAGAAATGCTGCCTGACCCACTGAGTTACTCCAGCATTTTGTGTCTATCTTCAGTTTGTAGCCTAACTAGTTTCAATAATAATTGTAAATTGCCACTAATGTGTAGGATAGTGCTAGTGTATGGGGATCGCTGGCCGGGTGGACTCAGTGAACTGAAGGGCTTGTTTCCACACTGTATCTTGAAACTAAACTCAATTAAAATTTAATTTGTCCAATCGACGTCACATCTTGGTGAATCTCCTCTGCGCTCTCTCCAGCAAAATTATGTTGAAAACTTCATCAACCAGGAACCGATGCAGTGTGAGATTATTTTAAACTGCAATTTGTATTTGAAACAATTCTATTTAAGCAGGCTGTGACATATTGAATGTAAAATAACTATCGCAAAATAAAAAAACATTTATAATTGAACATTTAAAATGAATGCAATGCTGGAAGTCTGAAATAAAATCGGATAATGCTGTAATCAGCAAGTCAGGCAGTACTGTGGAGAGAGAGAGAGAGAGAGAGAGAGAAGAGAGAAGAGAGAAAGACAGAGACACAGACAGAGATACAGAGAGACAGAGACAGAGAGAGATAGAGAAAGACACAGATAAAGAGACAGACACACAGACAGAGAGACATACAGCACAGGAACAGACCCTTTGGCCCAACTTGCCCATGCCAACCAAGATGCTCCATCTATGCTAATCCTCCCTGCCCACTTTTGGCCCAACCCCTTGAAACCTTTCCTATCCATATATGGTCCAAATGTGTTTTAAATGTTGTAATAATACCTGCCTCAACTGCTCCTCTGCAGCTCATTCTATAAACCCACCACCTTCTGTGTGAAAAAAGTTGCTCCTCATGCCGATTAGAGAGCCCAATAGAATGCCAAGTTTGCAAAATGAAGTTTTAAATTAAAATTAAGATTTGCAAGATTAGAGAGAGACAGCATGCTGCCTGCCTCACTGAGTTACTCCAGCATTTTGTGTCTATCTTTGATTTAAACCAGCATTTGCAGTTATTTCACTACACGAGACAGAGAACAGGACGTGTACAGAGACAGAGACAGAGACTGTGACTCTAAGAGACTGTGTCTCTGAGAGATAGACAGAGAAACACAGTCAAGAAGCTAGACAGATTTTGCAAAGTTTTCTGCTTTGACATGAAAGCTTAAACTCTGCTTCCCTCCCTCTCCACAGATGCTGCCTGACCTGCAGAGTATTTCCAGCATTTTGTTTTTATTTCTTAAAAATTAATTGCTTTGTCAATCCACCATCTGTGATTAACCCAAATTTAAATTAACACATGTTATTAAACCGCCCCCTCTCTTTAATCCATGTTTTGTCAAAGCTTTTGGCCATCTGTCTCTACGTTTCTATCTGTGAGCTGGAGTCAAATTTTTGTTTGGAAACCCTTCTGCCAAATACTATGGAACATTTTAGCAAGATGTATAGAAGAAGTTGGGAGGTCATGTTGCAGTTCTATAAGATGTTGGGGAGGCCGCATTTAGAGTATTGTGTTCAGTTATGGACACCATGTTAAAGGAAAGATGTTTCAAGTTGGAACGGGTGCATTGAAGATTTACAGGGATGTTGCCAGTTCTCGAAAGTCTGAGCTATAGGGAAAGGTTGAGCAGGCTGGCACTCCATTCCTTGGAGGATGAGGTGTGTAAAATCATGAGAGGAATAGATCGGGTAGACGCACAGATTCTCTTGCCCAGAGGGAATCGAGAACTGGAGGACATAGGTTTAAGGTGAAGGGGAAAAGATTTAATAGGAATCTGAGGGGGTAACTTTTTCACACAAAAGGTAGTGTGTGGGTATGGAATGATGAGGTAGTCGAGGCAGGTACAATTGCAAAGTTTAAGAAACAATTAGACAGGTACATGGATAGGACAGGTTTAGAGGGATATGGGCCAAACACAGGCAGGTGGGACTAGAGATGGGACATGTTGGTCGTTGTGGGCAAGTTGGGCCGAAGGGCCTGTTTCCACGCTGTATGACGTTATGATTCCCTGACTATGTTGGTACCAGATAAATATAAGTTGTTGCTGAAATTATGTTAAGGTATTGTATTGTTTTCTGGCAAGATGGATGTAGAGGCATCTGAAGAAGGTACTACATAAGAGACAACAAGGAACTGCAGATGCTGGGATCTTGAGCAAAACACAAACTGCTGGAAGAACTCAGCGGGTCAGACGGCATCTGAAGAGGGAATAGACGACAGGTGACAATTCGGATCGGGACCCTTCTGCAGACGTGGATTGGACGGAAGCTGGAAAAGAGAGGTGGGGGCAGGCAAAGCCTGGCAGGTGATGGGTGGATACATGTGAGGGGGTGTTAGATTGGTGAATTGACATCTAAACCTCTCCGATCCACATACTTGTCCAATTATGGTGGGTATGTGGAACAAGCTGCCAAAGGAAATGGTGGACAAGTACATGGACAAGGGAGGGTTGCATGGATGTGGACCAAATGAAGATAAATGGGAAGGGCATCTTGGCCAGCATGGACCAGTTGGATGTAAAGACATGCTTCCATGCTGTATAACTACAAAACTCTATGAAGCTCTATTGCCATAGCTGTACAGTGCCGGAAATTGGGGAGGGGGGAAGGTTGTTAGTTAGAGGTTAGGAGAATTTGATGTTCATACCCTTGGGTTGCGAGCTACATAGTGGAATATGAGGAGCCGCACAAGAAAACCATTACACACAAGAGCGAAATTATGCCATTTGGCCCATACTCCGCCATTCAGTTACATTCAGGTCTATTTTTCCCTCTCAATCCCATTCTCGTGCTTACACCCCATAACCTCAAACACCCTCCCTAATCAAGAACCTAACCAGAACATAGAACGAAACATCACCCAATCCTTCCTTCCATAGATGCTGCCTCACCCACTGAGTTACTCCAGCATTTTGTGTCTACCTTCGATTTTACCAGCAACTGTAGTTCTTTCTTACACATAGCACAATGCAGCACAGGAACCAAATGATTTTGACTTCGACCCAAATGATTTTGCCAAACATGATACCAAATTAAACTGATCTCTCTACCTGTACATGATCCATATTCCTCCATTTCCTGCATAACCAGGTGCCCATCAAATAGCTTCTTAAATGTCACTGTTGCATCTGTCACCAAAACTACCCCTGGCACCGTGTTCCGGGTCCAATCCCTTCTACGTTGCTTGTGGCTGAAGCTTATAGATAGGAATGTCTCTTTACCTGATGGGGCTGCGCCCCAGATCGTGATCCATGGCGTGCACCTGCCCCACTGGGGTGCCGGCCGGGGCACTCTCGTTGACCTTCATGAAGTAGATGGACTGGGAGAATATGGGAGGTTCATCCGCATCCTCCACCGAGATTTTGACGGTGGTGGTGTCTTGAACGGGCCCCTGCTGACGAAGCGCGTATCGAAGAACACATTGGCTGCCTCCACCTTCAGAGAATAGGACTTCTTGGCTTCGTAATCCAGGCCCAGCTGAAGCAAGAGACAGAGATGGATCATTTGACAATGGGGAAGGGCTGATCTCAAGGCACCACTGATGGATGGGGAGGGTGTGGGAGCAACACCATGATAGCTGCTAATATATCTTCCAACAAAGTGTCTTGAGATGAAATATATCCTGCGGTACATCACATGAGCTGGAGAACCAAGTCAAGCAACACCACTTCCTCTGCCTATCTGCCGCACAACCTTCTGAATTAGTCTACTGCCAGGGCTGTGCAGAGCTGATTGCTTTTCAAACGCATGCATAAAGTTACACGCCCATTCAGCCTAACTGATTGAGGTGGCACAGTGGCGCAGCGGTAGAGGGTGGTGTGTATATGGAACGAACATATTAAAAAGACACTTGTACAGGTATAAGAGTAGGAAAAGAAAGGTTGTAGAGGAATATGGGCCATATGCAGGCAAATGGGACTAGCATGGAACTATGGGACTAGGGCGGCACGGTGGCATAGCAGTGGAGCTTACATCGCCAGATATCTGGAGTTCGATTCTGACTATGGGCGCTTGTCTGTACGGAGTTTGCACGTTCTCCCTATGACCTGCGTAGGGTTTTCTCCCAGATATTCAGTTTCCTCCCACAACTCAAGGAGTGCAGGTTTGCAGGTTAATTGGCTTGGTAGAAATGTAAATTATCCCCAGTGTGTAGGATAGTGTTAGTGTGCGAGGATTGTTGGTCGGTGTGGACCGGTGGGCCTGTTTCCACGTTGTATCTCTCAACTAAGCTAAACTAAACTTAGATAGGCCATCTTGGCTGGCATGGACGAGTTGGGCTGAAGATGGGTGGGAAGGTGGGTTGTAATTGGGAGAAGGGTGGAAAGTAGAAGGAAGGGGTGGTGGCAAGCAGGCTTGTGTGCCGCATGGATGCTAGCACATCCCCGTTGGGCTGAGTGGCCATTTTCTATACTGTTTCAATTATTTTATAATTCTGATTGTGTCCCAAAGAGAAGGCGGTTAAACAAAAATGAAATGGAAGAGAAGCCTGTGAAATTAGTCTGGTAGCTATCATGACTAATCAGGAAAGTTTTAAAAAAAAGCAGATGGTAAGATAGCATGATTTTACATAGCGACTGACAGGCCTAATTAGGATGATGATGTGAGGCACTGAATAATGGATGGCACTGCGTTTGGGGCCCAGACATCATTTTCCAAGGTCAGGCGCTGTGTTAAAGCTTGTTCCAGCTGATTAAATAGACTTGGCAGAGGATTAGCTGCACAACTATGAGAGATAATACCTTACATCCCCAAGCCTATCCATCAGGTCTGGATGGACCCCAAGTTTTCAAGCAAGTTTGCATATCAGAGAGATAAACTGGAGGGTAGAGATTTAGAGCAAAGGGTAAGATATTTAGTGGGGACCTGGGGCGGCACAGTGGCGCAGCAGTAAAGCTCTTGCCTTACAGCGCAAGATACCTGGGTTCAATCCTGACTACGGGTGCTGTCCGTACATTCTCTCTGTGACCGTGTGGGTTTCTCCCGGTGCTCCGGTTTCCTACCACACTCCAAAGACGAACCGGTGTATAGGTTAATTATCCCTTGTGTGTAGAATAGTGTAGTATACAAGGTCGCCCAAAGAAACTGTTCAAAGGCTGCATCACGGACCACCTCCAGCACGCAGGCCTAGCCCCAAAAGAAACCAGGAAATTCTGTGCCAGTGGCAGGAATGGTTGGCTTACATCCACTAGGAATGCGGTCAGCAGTTTTGAGTTAATTGCCGAAGCCGACTCATTAGTGCCAGAGCAGGAAGAGGCTGCAGCCCCTAAATCCTCCCACAGCAGCCTTCATGTGCCCCACTGCTTCCACGTGTGTGGCTGGCGCATCGGAAATTGTGAGCCGCACTCGATCCCACAAGACATGAGATTGCAAACCATGCTGTCGTCGTTTACGACGGGCCACCACTACAGGGTGATTACTGGTTGGTGCGAACTCTTTAGACTTTAGGGATACAGTGTGGAAGCAGGCCCTTCAGCCACTGAATCCAAGCTAACCAGCAATCACCCCATAAACTAGACTATCCTGCACACACTAGGGACAATTTACAGTTTTACAGAAGCCAATTAACCTACAAGCCTGCATGTCTTTAGAATGTGGGAGGAACCGGAATAGCAGAGAAGAAACCCATGTAGTCTCCAAGGAGAACGTACAAACTCCGTACAGACAGCACTCGTAGCTGAGGATCGAACCTGGGTCTCAGGCGCTGTAAGGCAGCAATTCCCCCGCTGCATCATCGTGCCACCCAACATGGTGAGCCGAAAGACCTGTTTCCGTGATGTAACTCTAAAAGTCTATAAAACAAAAGTCTAAAAGTATCTAAGGTGAAAGGAACTTGTTTCCAAAATCCTTTCTCCAGCAGCTTGCGATCCAAGCCATCGACAAATTATTCCAGAGCAATAAAATAAAGGCGTCTTTTTAAAATTGTCCTGGTGGCTTTGTTTGTGTGAGGCTGAAGGGAGCAGAACGTATCCTGAATATCCTGAGGAGTCCCACTTCCTACCACCGCTTCCACAGCATTGGCTCCGTACCTTTTTCAGCTTGACGATTCCCTCTTGAGTCTGCGAGTAGGTTGTGATCTCGAAGAGATCTTTCGTCCCCGTCGATAATGCTGTAGGTGACCATGCTGTTTCCCCGACGTCCGGGTCTTTGGCCTTGAGCTGTCCCACCACCTCCCCACCTTGGCAGCCCTCCGACAGCGACATCTGGTACACACCTGCAAGGACAAGAGTGGCAAGCATTGCCATTAGAATACAACGTTGAAAACAGGAACCATTGTTTCCATAGTCCATCCGTTTGTTCTACCATTAAATAAAATGGTAAGAGCCTTAGGTTTATATTTATTACTGTCACGTGTACTAAGTACAGTAAAAAGCCTAATTTTGCATGATATCAAACAAATCAGATAATACTATGCATAAATACAATCAGGTCAAACTTAAGTACAGTAGGGGAAGGTACAGAGTGCAGAATATAGTTCTCAGCATTGTTCCATAGACAAAGTCCAATATCACAATGGGGTTTGAGGTGAATTGGGAGAGTATCCTAGCTTCCAAATCACAATCAGTTTTATTCGTCACTTTCACATAAGTGCAAGTGAAATGAATTTGAGGGAGGAATCTTGTGGGAGAAATTCTGTTCAGGAGCCTGATAACAGCCTTGATAACAGAGGAGGAAGAAGCTGTTCTTGAGTCTGGTGGTGTACGTGTGGAGAAACCAATCTTTGGACTTTAGAGAAACTGTGCAGAACTGGCCCTTCGGCCCGCTGAATCTTCGCCGTTCAGCAATCACCCCTACTCTAGTACTATCCTAACACACTAGAAACAATTTAAAGATGCCAATTAACCAAAACCTGTACAGCTTCGGAGGAAACCAGAGCACCTGGAGAAATCCCACACGGTCACATGGGAGAACGTACTAACTGCGTACCCCTAGTCAGGATCGAATCCAGGTCTCTGGCGCTGTAAAGCAGCAGCTCTTCCCGCTGCTCCACTGTGCCGCACTTTGACAATCTGACAACGTCCAATTTCAAACTCAACCCCATCACGACCAATCTAAACAGCCAATCCAACTATAACCCAGCTCAGTCAATCACATCCCTATACGACAATCTAAAACAGGATACAAAATATCTGAGCATTTGCTAGGCTCTTTCTGTGTCTATTCATCTTTGTTATAGAGTTGTACAACACCCTTTTCCTGCATTTCACACATTCTTCCCTTTCCTATCCATGTGCCTGTCCAATTGCCCCTCAAATGTTGCTATTGTTCCCGTCTCCAACTATCTCCTCTGGCAGCTCATTCAATTTACCCACCACCCTCTGAGTGAAGAAGTTACTCCTCAGGTTCCTCTTAAATCTTTCCATCTTAATTCATTCCCTTTGTTCCATAACATTTAATACAGCGTAGTGTTGTGAAGATATCAAAAGGCTTCCTTACTTTGAGGGAACTTTGGAGGATTGTCATTGACGTCGGTGAGGGTGATTGTCACTTTCGTTGTCCCAGAGAGTCCGCCCATGTGCCCTCCCATATCCTTTGCCTGGATGACCACCAGATATTCCTCTCGAGCCTCTCGGTCCATGTTTGGAAGAGCCGTCCTTATGATGCCTGAGGAGGATGAGAGAAAAAAATGACTCCAACTTCTTGTGCTTCTCCATCGAAAATGATGGAGTCATGGTGTCAAAGAAAGATATAGCACAGAGAGCCCTTCAGCCACATCAAGTCCTCACCAACCATCAACCACCCATTAACACTGATCCAACCTTTATTCCCCAGTTTTTAATTCCCCCACATTCTAACACCCACCAACACACTAGTGGCAATTTGCAACAGCCAAATTAATTTGCTTTCGTTTAGTTTAGTTTAGTAACAGAGCATGGAAACAGCTTTTCGGCCGATCGAGTCCATGCTGACCAACAACCAAACACTACTTCTATCCTACACTCTTGGGACAATTTGCAGAAGCCAATGAACCTACAAACCTATCTAAAAGCCTCCTAAATGCCTATCGCATCTGCCTCCACCATCACCCCAGGAGAGCATTCCAGGCACCCACCACCATGTAAAAAACGTTGCATGCACATCTATATTATTATATAACTCTGATCTTGGATGTTAACTTATTTGTTTCTTTACTTGAGTCTTTTTCTTTGATTCACATCTCCTCGAAAACCCGACTCGCTAATGGTGAAATTTTTACATATTACCGTAGATTTACCTCATGATCTGGAAAATCGCCTCATCTGAAAATTTTGATTCGTTATTTCCCGAGTTTTTACTAAATTTGTTCACCAATGTGAGATCTTTTTAAAATCTACGAGCTGAAGCGAGCTGGATGACGTCACAATGCCTCTGCTCCTCGCAGCCAGCTGCACAGAATTTTCCAACGGGCAGCCTGCTGCGCACTGTTTTCCACGAGCTGCGAGTTATGTGGCCCAGCTCCCTCCCCCTCCCCCCCTCCCCCCCCCCCCTCCCCTCCCCCCCTCCTCCCCCTCCCTTCCCCACTCTCACCCCCCTCTCTCTCTCCTCCCCTCTCTCCAACCCTCTCCTACCCTGCCCACCCTCCACCCCTCACCCACCTCCCTCCCCTCCACCCCCTCTCCCCTCTCCCTCTGCCCCTTTCTCTCTGTCTCTGCCCTCTCTCTGTCTCTGCCCCCTCTCTCTCTGCCCTCATGCTCTAACCCCCCTCCCTCTCTAAGACGCGCCTGCGAGTTGGGGGCTATGCATCAGTGGATAGGGCAGTTATGGGGTAAAATGAGCATATGAATAATATTAGTATAATATCAAGGGGGGTAGAATAATATTAGTATAATATCAAGGGGGTCAGTTAGTGTGTGTGTGCGGGGGGTAGTTAGTGTGTGTATGTGGTGGTTAGTGTGTGTGTGACGCCGTATGCCGCCCCCCCCCTACCACCCCAACACCCCCAAGCCCTCTCCCCCCAAGCCCTCCCCCCCCAACCTCCCCCCCCCAGCCCCACCCCCCCCCTCCCCACAACTGCGCATTGAGGGGACAGGACCCAACAGGTCCCCCTTGGTCTAGTCTCCTTTAAACTTTGTCCCTCTGTCCATATACATAGCATGAAGAGTTGGGCTGAAGGGCCCGTTTCTATGTTTTGTGATTCTAAGAGTCTATTAACTCTGGGGAGCACTGGTGAGGAAATACAACATTAACCACGCCAATCATTGTAGTGTCACTTTTTTTTTAATCCTTGGCAGAGTGGAGTAATCATTCTTCTGGGTTTTGTTAATGCTTGGGACAGGCTATTCAGCCCCTAGAGCCTGTGCACTTTAAAGAGCCTTGGAGGAGTGCTTCACTGCATGTGAAATGTATTGGGGCATTGAGAAGCCATAAGGCATCGAGTGACTCTAATGATATGGAAGATATCCTTCCTTTCAAATCATTCTTTCCATCTCATTTCACCGAAATACGACTGATCCCTGGAGATCGACTTTCTGATGAGTCTAGACAAAAACATAAAAATGTATACTTTCCAGAGCCACAGCTGAAAAGAAAATTAGTCCCTTTCCCACATCTGAATAAATTATGTAACTGAGAGATCGCTCTGCAGCTCCTTGGAGGACAAACTAATATAATGTTTTATAAAAAAAATTTAAAATTGCTTTACATTTGTTCCATAACCAGTTTCAAGTACTTTGAAGCTGCATTTCACTTAATGGATCTAAATGTCAGACAGAAACATGTCCACAAACCGTGCTTGGTGTTCCAAAATCAACTCAATTAGCAGACATCAATGTTCTCTGCAGGAATTTCCTTTTCGGTCCAAAACTATTTTGTTTTGAAGAATGGAATGGGAGAAGGAGAAAATGTGGGAGTTTAGTGTGGGAATGGGGAAAGGGGACAGAGCGAGAATTCAGGAATAAGGGAGGGGATAGTTGTGAGGGCACAGTGGGAAATGGGTGAAAGGCGCTGAAGATCAGGAAAAATTGTGAGTGAAACACAAAGCAATATATAAGGTTTAGCCCACTGAGTCCGCGCCAACTAGTGATCACCCCATACACATGCACTCGCCTACACGCTAGGGACAATTACAGAAGCCAACTTACTTACAAACCTGTACGTCTTTTATTTAGCATAGTTCAGTTTAGGGATACAACAGGCCCTTCGGTCCACCGAGTCCACGACGACCAGCAATCACCCGTACACTGGCAGAATTACCTACAAACCTGCGAATCTTTGGAGAGTGCGAGGAAACCGGAGCACCGGAGAAAACCGACGCAGTCACAGGGAGAAAGTGCAAAGTCAGACAGCACCGGTGGTCAGGATCGAACCTGGGTCTCTGGTGCTGTAAGACAGGAACTCTACCACCGTGCCACTGTGCTGCCCCTAAACCTTGTACTTCAATCTTATATTTTTTAAAAAGGTGCTTTCCCATCTTTCTGGCAACTTTGCACAAATGTTGGATGCGGAACTCAAATTGTCAAATGTAATTCAGACTGTCTGCACCAACCAAATTGCCCCTAGGGTCAGTGATTGACAGAAGAATTGTGGGTGAGAGTTATAGAGTGACAAAGCACAGTAACAGGCCACTCGGCCCATGACCTCTTTGTTGACCATCATGTACATATGAACACTAATCCCATTTATCAGCACTGATTCCACGCCGACCATCGATCACCCGCTCACACGTTCTGTGTTATCCCATTTTCGCATCCACTACTTTAGACTTTAGAGATACAGTGCGGAAACAAGCCCTTCGGCCCACCGAGTCCACACCGACCAGCGATCATCCATACATCTACACACTAGGGACAATTTTTACCAATTAACCTACAAATCTATACTTCTCTGGAGTGTGGGAGGAAACTGGAGCACCCGAAGGAAACCCACAGGGTCCCGCAGATAGTACCCAAGGTCAGGATCAAGCCCAGGTCTCCAGCGCTGTGAGGCAGCAGCTCTAGCAGCTGTGCACTGTGCCACCCTTCAGTTTCTATATAACTGGAGCATAACAATCTTCCTTCAGTAACACCTCCAGATTCAGGGGCAGTTTCTTCCCAGCTGTTATCAAGCAACTGAACCATCCTATCAACAACCAGAGAGCGGTCCTGAGCTACTGTCTACCTCATTGCAGACTCTCGGATTATCTTTAATCGGACTTTACTGGACTTTATCGTGCCCTCAACGTTATTCCCTTTATCCTGTATCTGTACACTGTGGACGGTTCGATTGTAATCAAGTATAGTCTTTCCACTGACTGGTTAGCGCGAAACAAAAGCTTTTCACTGTAGCCCAGTTCACGTGACAATGAACAAAACAAACTAACATCGACTCACTGAGACACGCAACATGCCGCTGTCCTAGGATGTTGGTGTTTGAGGCAGGCAGGCAGGCAGGCAGGCCAAGGAGAGGTGGTCTTGACGGAGAATAAAGATGGACGCGGCAGGGGAGCCGCTGAGAGCAAAGATGGACCCAGCAAGGGGAGGGGTTCGAGAACAGAGAGGGACAAATATGACTCAATTGAGTGCTTTTGTAACTTTGTCAGCACAAGAAACGTGGTGACGATTTGTGTACTTTATGTGTTGTATGCTAAACCAAGAACATTTCACTGTCACAATAAAGTATAAATTAAATTGTATATGTCGCCTTGCTTAGAGGGGCTGGCGTTCCTACCTGTCTGAGGTTCGACAGAGAAGTAAGGCTGACCCTCGAGTATGCTGTAGACCAGCCTGGCACTGTTCCCATACGATGGATCATCTGCATCGGTGGCCGTGACTTGAATCACAGACGTACCTGAAGAGGAGAGGAGATGATCACATTGTCAGCGCGAGTGAGGGAGTGATGAATGGAGCCAGCGCGTGAAGAAGCGGCACAACCCAGGGCTGAGCATCTCCATCCATCATGCTGTCAAACCCCTGCACCTCCACCTGTCTTCGCTGCAAGATAAGAGATTCTGTTATGAAAGGTTTCGGAATGTACACCACCCGCAAGTTTGGCTGCGCTTAACAAAAGATGTAAAAGCACTGGAGTACCCACAGAAAAGATTAACCGCAATGATATCAGTAGTCTTAAGCAGGAAAGAGTGCAGAGAGGCGCCACTGCGACCCAAAGGTTAACTGAGGACAGAGTTTGGCCGACAATGATTCTACTTTGGTGCGGAGATTTGGTTATGATACTGAGTTTCGAACTTAAACCGACACCAATGCTTGGGAATAGAAGAGTGAAAAAGAGGGATTTAATTTTTTTAAAGTGGCGGCACGGTGCTGCTTGACAGCGCCAGAGACCCGAGTTCGATCCTGACTATGGCTAACTGTCTGTACGGAGTTTGCACGGTCCCCCTGTGAGTGTGTGGGTTTTCTCCAGTTGCTCCGGTTTACTCCAACACACCATAGACGTACATGTTTGTAGGTTAATTGGCTTTCGTAAAAATTGTAAATTGCTCCTATTGTAGGGATCGCTGGTCAGCACAGACTCGGTGGGATGAAGGGCCTGTTTACACTGTGTGTTTCTAAAGTCTAAAGCCTAAAGATTTACGAGCATGTTGTCAGGATTGAGGCCCTGAGCCACAGGGAGAGATTGGGATGGCTAGGACTTTATTCCTTGGAGCACAGAAGGACGAGGGGTGATCTTATTTATCTATCCCTCTCATGCTCTCATTACCAAGATTAGGGGAATCAAAAACCAGAAAACATTTGTTTAAGGTGAGAGGGAAAGATTTAATGGGAACCTGATAGGCAGCCTTTTCACACAGAGGGTGGTGGGTGTATGGAACCAACTGCCAGAGGAGGTAGTGGAGCTATGTACAATAACAGCATTTAAAAGACATTTAGGCAGGTACATGGATAGGAAAGGTTTAGAGGGATATGGGCCAAA
This sequence comes from Malacoraja senta, assembly GCA_038087875.1. Taxonomy (NCBI): domain Eukaryota; kingdom Metazoa; phylum Chordata; class Chondrichthyes; order Rajiformes; family Rajidae; genus Malacoraja; species Malacoraja senta. The sequence continues at coordinate 172,446,673 of CM075978.1, forward strand.
CGCAGGCAGAAGGGACTAGTATCGATGGGACATCTTGGTCAATGTGGGCAAGTTAGGGCGAAGAGCCTGTTTCCATGCCGTATGACTCTAGTTGGAGAAGCAACAGAGCTCAGTAAAGGCTGGTGTTACCTGCAATTTATCTACACTGTGTAGGAAAGGACTGCAGATGCTGGTTTAAATCAAATGTAGACACAAAATGCTGGAGTATCCTCACCGGGACAGGCAGCATCTCTGGAGAGAAGGAATGGGTGATGTTTCGGGTTGAGACTCTTCTTCAGACTGAAGTCAGTTGAGTGGGTGGGACAGAGATAAAATGTAGCCGGAGGGCAGTGAGAGGATGTTGCTGAACTCTCGTCGGAGAGAGGAGGAGAACTTCTTCAAAGTAGACATACTTTGAGATTTCGCAATGCAGCGGACAAAATGTGTGGGAAAGAACTGCCGATGCCGGTTGAAATCGAAGGTACAGCACTAGTCCCTCCTGCCCGCGTTTGGCCCACCTGCCTCTCTATTTCAGATTTCTGGTATCATTCGTTATTGTATTTTTGTTTGTTTTTTTCCATAACCATAACTCTGACAGGGATCTACCACCCACTGAGTAATAGTTATGGAAAAAAACAAAAATACAATAACAAATTATACCAACAATCTGAAATGCAGATAGAAAATATTGGAACACACTGCCTGGGGAAGTGGTGGAAACCAATAGCATGGCGATATGTAGGGGGCAGTTACACAGGCACCTGAACAGACAGGGAGGGACAGACAAGTGCTGGCAAATGGGATTAGTTCAGATTGGCATCATAGTCAGCATGGGCAAAGTGGGCCAAATTTCCTGTTCCTGTCCTATGGTGGAAGCATCCTGTTTAGATTAGTTTAGTGATACAGCATGGAAACAGGCCCTTCAGCCCACCGAGTCCACGCAGACCATCGATCACCCATTCACACTAGTAACTATGTTATCCCATTTTTGCATCCTACACACTAGGGGCAATTTACCAGAGGCCTACAAACCTGTATGACTTTGGGGTGTGGAAAGAAACCAGAGCACCCAGAGCACAGGAAACGTACAAACTCCACACAGACAGCACCGGTAGTCAAGATTAAACCCGGGTCTCTGACTCTACCGCTGCGCGACTGTGCCGCCCTGGAACATTTGGAGCAAACTATGAGTATTTGATATTTTTTTGTGAACTCATGGAGAACAGGATTTTCAATGAAGAATCAATGTGAATTGGGAGTAGGGAAATTGGAAGAACAGTGAAGGCACTCTTGTCTCTTCCAGCTCAATCAGCCCCCTTTATCCTTCAACCTCTCCTGCTTTACACAGATACTCCTTCATGTGATTGTATTCATGTAAGGATGATTCACCTGGGTTTCACACTAAACATTTATCACTGTATCTCAGTCCACTTGACAAGACTGAACCAATACCCAATGCCAAACCTAATTCCTCACACCATCAATTTCCTCTCTCTGCTCATTACTTGATCTCCAAATTTTCTTGGTGTGATTCAATTTTTAAAAAACGACCTGAGCTGTTCACCTCCCCACGGACACCACTTCACCTGCTGAGCATTTCCAGAATTTTCTATTTTTATATCAGATTTTCATAACCGGAGATTTTTCTTTTGCTTTCTGAAACAAATGCGGGAACTCAATATTAACTAACTTCAATATTAGGTTTGGAGATACAGCGTGGAAACAACACATTTGGCCCACAGAGTCTGTGTCGCTCAGCAATCACCCCATACACTAGTTCTATCTCACATACTAGGAACAATGTTTGACAGAAGCCAATTAACCTACAAACCTGTACGTCTTTAGAATGTGGGAGGTGCTGTCTGACCCGCTGAGTTACTCCAGCTTTTTGTGTCTATCTTCAGCGCAAACTGCAAACACAGATAACCCCCGTGGTCAGGATCGAACCTGGGTCTCTGGGGCCGTGAGGCAGGATTCGAAACGTCGACAGCCCTGTTCCTTCCATGCTGCCTAGCCCCCAATGTTGTTATTGTGAACTCATGAAGAACTGGACCTTTCAATGAAGAGTCAACATAAGTTGGAGTAGGGAAGATGGATGAACAGTAGGAGCACTCACCCACGTTAGACATCTCCGGGACAGTTGCATGATGAGGTCCGTTCAAGAACTCGGGAGGGTTGTCATTAATGTCCTGGACTTTAACGATGAACTGCGACGGGGCTTCCAGGGGTTTGTTGGTTATCCGGTCAACAGCCTGGGCCATCAGAGTGTACTGAGCTCGCTCTTCCCGGTCCAACGTCTTGGTGGCATGGATGTTTCCTGTTTTCTCATCGATGACGAAGATGGTGCCTGCGCCTTCGCCCGAGAGGATGTACCTGATCTTCCCTCCTCCACTGTCCAGGTCAGTGTGAAGCTACAACAGCAAAGGAGGCATGGATCACAGTGAATAGCAGGGCCATGGGAGGTGCTGTAGAGCAGAGGGATCGTGGAGTTCCCTGAACATAGTTCCCTGAAAATGGGAGGTGTTGCACTTTGGGAGGTTGAATGTAAGGAGAGAGTATGCAGTTAAAGGCAAGATCTTTAACAGCATTAATGTGCAGAAGGATTTCAGAGTCCATGTTTATAGCTCACTGAAGGTGGCAGCACAAGCAGATAGGGTGGTAAAGAAGGTACCCTTGCCTTCATTGCTAGGAGCATTGTGTATATGAGTTAGGAAGTCATGATACAGCTTTAGAAGACTTTCATGAGGCTGCATTTGGAGTATAACATGCAGTTCTGGTTGGCCTATTACAGGAAGGATGTGGAGGTTTTGGGGAGGGTGCAGAGGAGGCTTGGATTGCCTGGATTCAGCTGCAGGGAGAGGTTAGATAAACTTGGGTTGTTTTCTCTGGAATGCCAGAGATTGAGATATAAAATCATGAGGCATAGATATGGTCGACACAGAACCTTTTAACCAGGATGGAAATGTCCAACACTAGAAGGCATACCTATTAGGTGAGGGGGGGGGGGGGGCAGTTTAATGGAGGTGTGCAGAGCAAGTTTTTTTACACAAGGAGTGGTGGTCCTGGAATACATTGCCAGGGGTGGCGGTGATGGTGGAGGCAGATACAATAGTGGTGTTTACGAGGCTTTCAGATAGGTACATGGAAGTGCTAGAAGGATATGGATCATTTACTGGCAGATGTAACTTGGCATGTTAAATGTTCCTGTGCTGGTCAGTTCTATGTTCTATGAAAGTGGTGTCTCAGGTAGATTGGGTGGTCCAGAGGCTTTTGGTATATTGGCATTCATCAATTAGGGTATTGAATATAGAAGTTGGGATTAACTGGGGAAACAAGGAACTGGAGATGCTTGTTAACAAACAAAAATAGGCACAGAGTGCTGGAGTAACTCAGCGGGTCAGGCAGCATCTTGGGAGAACATGGATAGGTGATGTTTCGGGTGGGACTCTTCTTCAAACTGTTTGTGAGGGGATTGGGGAAACTGGGAGAGGTGGGGCAAGTGGCAAGTGATAGACAATAGGTGCAGGGGTAGGCCATTCAGCCCTTCGAGCCAGCACCACCATTCAATGTGATCATGGCTGATCATACACAATCAATACCCCATTCCTGCCTTCTCCCCATATTCCCTGACTCCACTATCTTTAAGAGCCCTATCTAGTTGATACAAGTGGGGGTGGGGGGGGGGAGGGAAAGGGGGGGGGGTTGATAGGCTGATGATTAGATAAAAGAGAAAAGGTCCCAACCTGAACCATCACCTATCCATTTTCTTCAGAGATGCTGCTAACCCGCTGAGTTACTCCAGCATTTTGCATCTATCTTTGGCATAAACCATCATCTACAGTTGCTTTTTATTACATTATTCTGCAGTTAAATGTTTGTTGTTTGATTCTCTTCTGGTTCCTACATGTAGAGTAATCATCAAACCTCGGCACGGTTCTAAATCAGCAGATGTTTAACTGAGAAAGTGTCTCTTGCCAAAGGAGAGAAGTTGCTTCCCCTCACGAAGCACACAACAGGGGCTGGCAAGATGAATCTATCATAATCCCTGCTGCTTTTGTCCCTAACTTCTCTTCTTTTAAAACTTCTAAAAAGGTGTGGGTGCAAATGGAAAGGCCACTTGAAGTTAGTGCACAAAGTAACAGGATTTAATAAATTAATTCAATTTAGTAAGTGCCGATTTATTAAAACTGGTGCGAACCAGGAGATCGGTCGAAGCTGATCAGCTTTTACATTCTCACAAAAACATGTTTAACAGTAAAACTAGGTCTTGATTACAGAATGGAGGTACAGAAAGACAAACTGGGTCTTGGTTGCAGAATAAAATGATCACCCACAAATCTAACTTTGTTGACAGAAGATCGAATTTCCTGTTACAACGATAGATAGAGCTCTAGGGGCCAGCAGAATCAAGGGATATGGGGAGAAGGCAGGCACGGGTTACCAATTGTGGATGATCAGCCATGATCACAATGAATGGCGGTGCTGGCTCGAAGGGCCAAATGGCCTCCTCCTGCACCTATTTCTATGTTTCTATGTTTGTATGACGATGCGTGCAAGCTGAAGTTCCTGAAACTTGGGTGTCGTCACATTTGATGTCTCTACTTCTATCTGCGGTTCCCTGTCACCACATTAGCACAATCCACATCCCTATTTACTAGTTATTAAGCCCTCACTATTCCTTCCCCTGCAACAGAAGGTTTTGGAGGGAATTGGGACAAATACGGGCGGGTGGGCCTGGCGTAGATGGGCATGGACGAGTTGGGCCAAGGGGGCTGTTACCGCGCTGAGCGACTCTGACTTACCCTGCCCACCAGTACAGGATCGGGGCCCGTGTACTCCTCGATCACGAAGAACTGATTCCACACCCAACCTCTCTTGGATCTGTGAAGCACTTGTCCTTTGATCCCCATCCCGTGTCGAGATCGAGACGATACCTGGGAGCCGGTGGAATTCCTTGCGAGCGCAGAACTGTTCCACTGAGCAAAGCTCAAACACGCCAGGAGTAGATGCAGGTAGAAGTCTCTCCCCATCCTGTAGTGGTATTTTTCTTGGATCAGATGCAGGGATTACAATCGCAGCTAAACTGCCTTGCTCCGGACACAACAGGAGATTTACTGTCAATGTTCCTTCATGGAGCAGCCACACTGTTCACTCCGAGCTTTCATTACCTTCCACAGGTCACGATGCTGCAAGTTTACAACCTACAAGATCACAAAGAGAGAAATCAGATTGTTAGATCACCCTGAAGGGGCAACAGTCAATCTTCCCTGCGATTTGCTTAACATGCTGTGGATGTAGCCCAGTCCATCACACAGACCAGCGGTAGAGTTACTGCCTTACAGCGCCAGAGAACCAGGTTCGACCCTGACTATGGGTGATGTCTGTATGGAGCTTGCACGTTCTCCCTGTGTCCACGTGCATTTTTTCTGGGTGCTCTGGATTCCTCCTACATCCCAAATACGTGAAGGTTTGTAGGTTAATAGGCTTCTATTAATTGTCCCAAGTGTGTAAGACATAGAATTAGTGTGTGGCGTGATCGCTGATCGGTACCGACTTAGTGGGCCGAAGGACCCGTTTCCACACTGTATCTCTAAACTGAACAAAACTAAATAAACTAAATACTCGCAAAGCAGAGACACCACGGTATGGTCAACATTGATTCATCACCAAATTACAATTGGACAAGAACAAAACTACTTAAAAATAAATAACTGTCTGTCTCTATTCTATTTTTATCAATTCATTTAAATTGGTTTTGTATATTCACTTGCTCTGATTCTCTGAGGGAAATTGAGGGTCAGGCTTTGATATTGAGCCAGCCACCATGTGTATTCTGCATTGTGATTAAATTTCCGTTCACCTATTATACAACAAGTCTGGACAGGATGGGTAAATGTATTAAAAGGACACAGGTTACAGATAGGTCGCAGTTGGCGCGTGTCGCAGTAATGATATTTATTCATTTAGACTCAGTTCACATTCACACCTGCAACTGTAATATCTGCTCATGAATTATGCAAGTATTGTACAACACCAACGCTGTTCAACGTTCCAGCATCCCGATGCTAACATGAAACTTTACAGCAATATAGTATTGACTTTGTTCTTAATTGCTTTAACAAGAGATACCCCATTAATTGAAAATGGGCATCCACAGTATAAGGAGGCCGCACAGTGGCACAGCGATAGAGTTGCTGCCTTACAGCACCAGAGACCCGGATTTGATCCTGACTATGGGTGCTGTCTGTATAGAGTTTGTTCGTTCTCGCCGTGACTGTGTGGGTTTTCACCGGGTGCTCGTCCCACACTCCAAAGACGTACAGGTCTGCAGGTCAATTGGCTTTGGTGAAATTGTTCCTAATGTACAGGATAGTGCTAGTGTACAGTGGTTGGTTCAGACTTGGTGGGCCGAGAAGGGCCTGTTTCTGCACTGTAACTCTAAAATCTAAAGTGTAAAATCGCTTCACGCAGTAGAGAATCAACATTCAGCGCAGGTCTGCGTGAGATTTTTGCAGTTGCAATTGTTCTCTTGCTACCTCTCTGCACCTTTTCTTTTGCAGGCACAGTCCTGCAGGGAGTCAGACTTATAAATATATGCAAATAATGCCGTCTCCAAGACTAATATGTGATGTACTGTTCAGAGGATATTAATAAAAAAAATAAAAATTCAATTTTCTTCCAGAAGCAATGGACTTGCCGCCTGTGGATAAATGTTCAGTTAATCTCCATGGATTATGTTGGAAAATGATAATTCTCTCTTAATTCTTCACATTACTCTTTTTTTTTGATGTGCCAGAATTCTAAGTTTCCTTCTGAGGCGAGAAGGCAGCTAACCCTAGCAGTAGAGGCAGATCTCTACCTGAAAGAGGCTTGGGTGTGGAGATCTAAGAGTCTGGGCAATTCTGCATCATTTGTGCTGTCCCCCTTCAGATACTAAAGTGGATACAGGGCGGCACGGAGGTGGCGTCGAAGGACGAGAAGCCGAAGCAAAGAAGTGGAAGCCAAATAACCGAACGGAAACAAAGCCAAAACGCCAAATAACCGAAAGGCTGCGTCGCCTATAAGCCAACTCACCGAATGGCCAATCAACAGAAAAGTCAACTAACGGACATGACCTCGCCGGGGCGGGACTTGTCAGTGATTGCTCCAGACCCCCACATCCATCCCATCGCTGGCCGGTGGAGACGGGAGGGTGGGGGTCATTTTCCAACACAAGCCATAGGTGACTGGGCACTCTGAACCCGAGCACCAAGTTGTAAGTGGCCGAAGGAGCACATCCCTCGGGACAGCCCCCACGCTCACACATGGCCACGGCCGCCCTCCGCCTTGTCTCCCCCATGTGGCCGCACTGTGACGGGCTGTGTGTCGGCAGTGCTGGGTGGAGCAGAGGTGTGGGACAGGCTGGTCCCTCTCAGTCACTGACCACGCTGCACCGCCATCGGACCCCAACCCCCACACCAGAGTGATTCCCTTCCCCCCCCCCCACCCGACCTCCGGACCCCAACCCACACACGGGGTGATTTACCCCTTGACACCCACAACGGGTGATTCACCCCCACCCCGGCCGCGGGGACACTCGCTCGGGGCATTGGCAGCCATAGTAAATCGCTTTTAAAACATGGGGGGGACACAAATTCCCTGGCGAGCTGATGACAAGTGTGCATGACAACGAACAATCTTATCTCCTCCCACTCCACCCCCCCCCCCCCCCCCCCGCTTGACAACAAGAAGCACGTTTTATTTATTACCATCTGGTTGCCTGCGTAACGTACACAAGCTCCCACGCATAAAACACCAGATAATCTGTAAACTGCTTTAACCGAAGATGGACACAAAAAGCTGGAGTAACTCAGAACAAGCAGAATCTCTGGAGCGAAGGAATTCGTGACGCTTCAGGTCGAGACCATTCTTCAGACCAGAAGACTGTGTCTGAAGGGTCTTGACCCGAAACGCCACCCATTCCTTCTCTCCAGAGATGCTGCCTGTCCTACCGAGACACTCCAGCATTTTGTGTCTATCTTTGGTGTGACAGTTGTCTCATTTCATCAGCTTCATGGAAGAGACGCTTTACATGCCGCTTGCATCTATTCATTTGCGAGGGAGGGATGGAATGGATGTGACCACCGGCTAAAGCAAAGGCTTAGTTAGGACAGGGAAATAATCCCACCACTTAATTAACCAGGTTCCCGAATGTAAGAACTATTTATACATGTAACATTTTTGTTTTTAAATCAATGTAACTCTTTTTTGATTTTTAATGCCGAGTTAAAACCCCGTCCTGTGGGAAGGGCTTGCGGCAGCTGGTTTCATAGTGCCTTCATTGTTGGTAGGTGCTGTCCTTTCACATGGACCGCTGTCAGTGCCAGTTTTCTCAACTTCCATAGCCGCTCTGCATAAATGTAGTCAGACGTGATGGACGCGGGGGTCTGGACCAATCACGGACAAGTTCCGCCTGTCCTGGCGATGTCATGTCCGTTATTTGACTTTTCGGTTGAGCACCATTCGGTTAGTTGGCTCGTAGGCAACGCAGCCTTTCGGTTAGTTGGCATTTCAGCAGAGCAGCCATTCGGTGAGTTTGTTTTTAGGCAACGCAGCCTTTCGGTTAGTTGGCTTTTAGGCATCCCGCCCTTTCGGTTAGTTTGCATTTAGGCGTCCCCCCATTCGGTTAGTTGGCATTTCGGCTTCATACGCTTTCGGTTATTTGGCATTTCAGCTTAGTTTCCGTCCGATTATTTGGCTTCCACTTCTTTGCTTCAGCTTCTCATCCTTCGACGCCACGTCCACACACGGGGGCAGCACAGTGGCGCAGCTGGTAGAGCTGCTGCCTCACAGAGTCGGACGTAGCCCAGATCATCACGCAACCCAACCAACCTTCCTATACTTCACGCTGCCTGAGTAAGACCACCAGCATAATCAAGGATCAGGCTCACCAGACACTCCAACCTCTCCCATCAGGCAAGAAGTACAGAAGTTTGAAAGTGCACACATCCAGATTCAGGTACAGTTTCTTCCCAGCTGTTATCAGTCAACTGAACCACCCTATTACCAACTGGGGTGGGAGATTGCAACCTTCACATGGTCCACCCTGTTTCGACTAATGCAATCAACCCGACGTGCACAAACAAATGGATCAAATAGAACAAGTTGTCCTTCAACTTTAGGCTGTGCACGGCATATGCAAGAAGAAGTAGATTACCAACTAGAGTGCTCCTGACCTTCCATCTTACTCATTGGAGATCCTCGGACTATCTATAATCGGAATTTATCAGACTTAATCTTGCACTAAATGTGATAGCTTTTATCCTTAGCTGTACACTCCCACTTATCCCCTCTCCCATCAGGCAAGAAATACATACGTTTGAAAACACACACGTCTAGATTCAGGAAGTTTCGTCCAAGGTGTAATCAGGCAACTGAACCATCCTCTTGCCTGCTAGAATGAGGTCCTGACGTCCCATCTACCTCATTGGAGACCTTTGAACTATCTTTAATCGGACTGTAATGTTATATCTTGCACTAAATGTTATACACTGTTGACGGCTTGAGTGTAATCATGTATTTGCTTTGACTGGATAGCATGCAGCAAAAAAGCTTTTCACTGTACCTCGGTACACATGGCAATAAACTAACCTAAACTAAACAGAGACTCGGGTTCGATTGTGACTTTGGGTGCTGTTTGTGTGACAAGGTGCCAGGTGGGGGAGGAGGAGTTAGGGATGGGTTAGGAGACAAGGAGCCAGGTGGGTGATGGGGGAGAGCAGAGAAAATGAAAACAAAAGTCATATAGGGATAGATCAGACAGCCACACAGGGTCTCTTGCCCTGAATAGGGTTATCGAGAGCAAGAGGATATAGGTTTTAGGTGAAGCGGAAAAGATTTAATAGGAATCTGAGTCGTCGCTTTTTCACACAAATGGTGGTGGGTGCATGGAACAAGCTGCCAGAGGAGATAGTTGAGGCAGGGACTATCGCAACATTTTAGAAACAGACAGGTACATGGATAGGCCAGGATTAGAGGGAAATGGGCCAAACGCAGGCAGGTGGGACTAGTGTAGATGGGGCATGTTGGTCAGTGTGGGCAAGTTGGGCCGAAGGGCCTGCTTCCTTGCTGTATGACTCTTAAAATGTAAAGTGGTGCCAGATGGGGAGATGTGGGTGGAGACATATACTGAAAGGCGATTATATTTCCGATGAAGGGTCCTCGGCACGAAACATTAACTCTGTTTCTCTTTCCACGGATGCTGCCTGACCTGCTGGATGTTTATTTCAGATTTCTCTACTACCTTTGGCAATATCTACACCTCAAGTTATATCATCTCAAAGGAACAGTTTATTAAGATGGTATATCATTGCTGCTTGCGGGAGCTAACTGTGAGGAATGTGGTCGGGAGGTTTCAATGGAGCAGTGGCTACATTTCAAAAGTATTTCAGTGACTCGAAAGCATATTGAAACCTCCCATGGTAATACAAAGGGCTGTTTGATTGCAAATCTTTCTCACAAGGTCTAGGGTCCACTGTCATCATGGGATCTAATCAAATTTGCCGCAGTAAGTCATCCATCTGAATTGGAAGGGCAGATAGACACAAACTGCTGGAGTAACTCAACAGTTCAGGCAGCATCTCTGGAGACATAGAAGAGCTGACGTTTCGGGTCGGAACCTCTCTTTAGACGAAACGCAGAAGTGGGGAGAGGAGGAGGAGTGGATATTCCCTAGTCTTTTTCTCCAGAGATGCTGCCTGACCCGCAGTGTTACTCCAGCATTTTGTGCTTATCTTGAGTATAAACCAACATCTGTAATTCCTTCCTACACACTGAATGGGGTGTTTCTTGATTAGTATGGGTGTCAGAGGTTATGGGGAGAGGGCAGGAGATTTGGGTTAGGAGGCAGAGATAGATCAGCCATGATTGAATGGCAGAGTAGACTTGATGGGCTGAAAGGCCTAATTCTACTCCTATTCCTTATGAATGGGAAGTGATCTGTAGAGACCTGAAAGGTTCCGGTTTTGGTGGGTGTTGCTTGCCGGTCAGTTGACCTCACACTAAATGAGGGGCAGGCATGTGGTAAAGGAATTCCTTTGTAAATCTTTGACTGGAAGTTTTCAGTGTGGCGCTGGCTACATTTCCTCTGCCTACATGTGATTAAGTTATGCCCAACAGTCTTTGACATTTCCTCCCTGGTAAAAAAGTTCTGTCTAACTTATCTATGACTCTCAGAATGTTATATAATTCTGTCAGGGCTCCCCTCAACCTCCGACGCCCCAGAGAAAAACAACCTGAGTTTGTCCAACCTCTCATTAGGGCTAATATCCTGTATGGAATGAGCTGCTGGTGGAAGTAATTGAGGCAGGTACAATAACAACATTTAACACTCATTAAAGTACATGGATAGGCAAGGGGATAGGCAAGGCTTTGAGGGATATTGGTCAAATTCGAACAGGTGGGGTATCTTGGCTGGCATGGATGAGTTGGGTCAAAGGGTCTGTTTCCGTGCTGTATGACTCTAAATGCAGAGTTGCTGGTCAGTGCAGTCTCAATGGCTGAAGGGCCTGTTTTCCTGCTATATGACTCTATTTGACCAAGGTAGTGAATATCCCCCAGTTCACTCAACTGTTCCAACAAGGGCTTGTGTTCCTCAGGTTTAGGTGTAGGTTTATTATTGCCACGTATACCAAGGTACAGTGAAAAGCTTTGCTTTGCAACCTATCCAAACAAATCAAATATACCATACATAAATACAATCAAGTCCAACTCAAGTAATAAATAGAGCAAAGGGGAAGATACAGAGTGCAGAATATAGTTCTCAGCTATCAGTTCAATAGACACAGCCCAATGTCCTCAGTGGGGTGGAGGTGAATTGGACAGTACCTCAGCTTATGGAAGGATCGTTCAGAAGCCCGATAACAGAGGGAAAGAAGCTGTTCCTGGGTCTGGTGGTGTGCGCTTTCAAGCTTCTGTACCTTCTGCCTGATGGGAGCAGGGAGAAGAAGGAATGACCGGGGTGGGACAAGTCTTTGATGATGTTGGCTGCTTTCCTGAGGTAGCGTGAAGTGTAAATGGAGTCAATGGTGGGGAGTCTGGTCTGCGTGATGGCCCTGGCTACATGCACAACTCTGCAATTTCTTGTGGTTTTGGGCAGAGCTATTCCCAACCCGACGGTGTGCTTTCTACGGTGCGCCTGTAGAAGTTGGTAAGAGTCACTCTGCAGAGACAGTAGGAGAAAACTGGGAGCGGTGAATGTTGCAAGGGGGGAGAGAGAGAGAGATCTGGCTGAGCCCAAGTCTGACACACACAAAAAAAAAACTTAACGAACCACAAAATTGCAGAGTGGGAGTCAAATGGCTGGGAGTTCTGGGTCTGGAAAAATAGAACCCCCGAGAAGGGTCACGGCAGGAATGAAGTAACATTGTTATTACAGCAATAGAGTAAGATGAAACGAACCTAAAATATAAACATGGCCGACAGTTAATCACACTTCTTGAAAGGAGAACTTGGACAAGTGCGTGTTTGGATATTAAACAGACTAAACATTTTCATGAGATGGTGGGTGATTGGAATTTTTGAGGGGTGATAAATCATTCTCATTATCCTCAATGGAGTTTGTGAAATTCCTGATCATAATTATATTAACCAGCTTTCCAAAGGCTTCTGATGGCTCCAAATAAGTCTGAACCTTGCAAACAACTAAGTGGTGATGAATGGTCTCGAGTTCTACAAAAAGCTTGAAGACATTCAGGTCTGATGGAGGGTCCAGACCCAAAACGTCGCCCATTCTTTTTCTTCAGAAATACTGCCTGACCCGCTGAGTTACTCCAGCATTGTGAGGCCATCTTTGGTGTAAATCAACATCTACATTCCTTCCTAAACAGCTTAAAGACATTGATTTCTGAAGAGCGTTGTTGAGAAGTTTTGATTTTTTGCTCCCTCAAAGTCAACGGCAACTTGTATTTAATTAGTACTTTTGAAGCGGTGAAAGGTTCTAAAGGTACAGCTTTTATGTTGACTGCTTTCCCCAGGCAGCGGGAAGTGTTGATGGAGTCGATGGTGGGGGAGGACGGGTCTGTGTAATGGTTTCCCGGAAATCAATCCCCAGCTCACCTTCAGAACCAATGAGTGTCTTTTACCCAGAGGGGGGGGGGGGGGGGGGGGGGGAACATGAACCAGAGGACGTAAGGTGATAGGGGCAAGATTTAGACTTTACTTTAGACTTACGGCATGGAAACTGGCACTCTCAGCCCACCGAGTCCGCGCCAACCAGCGATCACCCCATACACTAGCACTACCCTACACACTAGGGACAATTTATGTGTGTGTGGAGTCCATGTTGTTGGACCCGGGTCTGACTCGGTCAAGGACCGTGCGGTGGCTGTCTCCTCACGGGAAAACATGTCACCCACAAACATCCATCTAGAGGGACATAAAGTCTGTGGCTCCAGGATCAGCCTCTACTGGGCAGCACAGTGGCGCAGCAGTAGAGTTGCTGCCTTACAGTGCCAGAGACCCGGGCTCCATCCTGACTACGGGTGTTTTCTGTACAGAAGTTGTACGTTCTCCCCGTGACCGTGTGGGTTTTCTCCGGGTGCTCTAGTTTCCTCCCACACTCCAAAGACGTGCAGGTTTGTGGGTTAATTGGCTTCTGTAAATTGTCAATTGCCCTTAGTGTGTAGGATAGTGCAAGCGTATGGGGTGATCACTGGTCGGCACAGATACGGTGGGCTGAAGGGCATATTTCCATGCTGTAACTCTAGTCTATAGTCAAGACTATAGAAACATAGAAAATATGTGCAGGAGAAGGTAATTCGGCCTTTCGAGCCAGCAATATGATCATGGCTGATCATCCCAAAATCAGTAACCTATTCCTGCTTTCTCCCATTATCCCTTGATTCATTAGCCCTAAGAGCTATATCTAACTCTCTCTTGAAAGCATCGAGTGAATTGGCCTCCACTGCCTTCTGTGGCAGTGATAGGCTTGTGGTCTCTCTTTGCCTCGGTCTACAGCTTCAAGCTTGCTGGTCTGCCACTGCCTTGTTGAGCAACACACTGCTGGAAAATGTGCAACGTTGCTCTCGTTCGCTGACAGAGCAGTCGAGAATCAGCCGTCCTGCTTAAAGCTCCCTCTGTAGTAAATCAGAGTCAGTGTGATGCTTGCAGGAGTGCTGACTGAAGTTTAACTGCTGTGTGAGCTTGGGCCAATCCAGCCCCAGATAATGGGCTGGAAACAGCAACCGTGTGATAATCCAAAGACTTCAATTGTTTAGAAGAGATGTTCTTTCTTAAAGCAGCGAAGCTGCGAGAGACACATTCAAAATTCTGAAGGGCTTTGAAGGTGTAAACAGGGAGAGCCCGTTTTCAGTGTCAGGATGGTCAGTTGTCTGAAGAGCCAGGGACAAGATAAGGACGAAATTCTTCAGTACAGCAGGCTGTTATGATCGGCAGTGCGCTGCCTGAAAGCAAATTCAGCAGCAACTTGTATAAGGGAAAGTGGATGAGCACTTAAAAAGGAGGTGACTTCAGTGCTGTAGATAAGGATAAGGGAACAAGGGCTAATTGGAGTCACACACAGGGTGGAAACAGGCACTTCGGCCCACCAGGTCCATGCTGACCATCAACATGGTGGCTGGCGCAGCAGGAGAGTTGTTGTGTTACACTGTCTGTATGGAGTTTGTACCTTCTCCCGGTGACCGCGTGAATTTTTTCCGGGTGTTCCAGTTTCCTCCCACACTCCAAAGACTTACAGGTTTGCAGGTTAATTGGCTTTGGTAAATTGTAAATTGTCCCTAGTGTATGGGATAGTGTCAGTGAACAGGGGTGATCGCGGGTCGGCGTGGACTCGGTGGGCCGAAGGGCCTTTCTTTGTGCTGAACCTCCCAAGCAGCTGTGAGATTCTGCCTTTAAGAGAGAATGATTATAATAGAGTTCTACTTGGGGTTAAGATGCCTGCAAGCTGATGCAGCTGTCTAAACCACCACTGTGTAGCTTCACAGGCATGAGTGACAGGACTACTTTAACCAGCCAGACCCACAGGCTAGTAAAAAACGCAAATAGACTAGAATTGGCAGAAGCCAAGAGAGCACAGTCAGCCTCTGATCAATCTGTCAATCTCGACGTAGTATCGACCACCATCAATCCACCAAAGGAAAAGGAGAGAGACGTAGAAATAAAGAAAATAAAACCAGCTCTTAATGAAATTCACATCGCCATCCGTGGAATCAGATTGCGTTGAGTGATGTTTACATTTGTACACACACGTTCCTAATGGAAATCCTTTATCAGGTGAGAAGGGAGCGTAAGGCAGGACAGTGAGGCAGTGGTAGTTGCGCCTTACAACGCCAGAGACCAGGCTTCGATCCTGACTACGGGTGCTGCCTGTATGGAGTTCGTACGTTCTCCCTGTGACCATGTGGGTTTTCTCCAGTTTCCTCAGATTTCAAAAGCGTGCAGGTTTGTAAGTTAATTGGCCTCTGTAAATTGTCCCAGAGATGCTGCCTGACCCATTGATGTTACTCTAGTACTTTGCATCTAATTTAGCATCATGTTCTGCACAGATATCATGGGCTGAAAAGCCTTTCCTGCGCTGTGCTGTTCCATGTTCTATGACACCAATGGGGTTTTTACAACAAAATAGCAGCCTCACAATCGGTATCATCACCAGGACCATTTTAATATAACATTTATTTACAGCTAACTTTAAGCTCTGAAAGTGGGAGTAAAGGAACAGAGCTCATCCATTGAGGGAGGAAAATATAAAGTGTGCAAGCCAGCGTACAATGTCATTTTCTTCTTCAGTAACCACAAGTTAACAAGGTAGATGTTTGACGACATTGATCAGCTCGAGCGCCTCGCTTCTATTTATATTTGTGTGTGCGCCTTTCCCCAATAATTTAACACACGATCATTAATCTGCCACTGCTGGCTAATTTATTTCTTCGGTTACAATGAATGAGATTTAGATTGAAGCCGGGAATAATAATCCCAGAGGTCGCTGGCAAAGCGGGTACTCGGCAAGAAATTGACAGTTGTAGAAGTGGGAAGTTCTGTCCACTCACTCTTTAATAACACGGCACAAGAACTGATTACAACCAAGGTACGTTAAGTCCACTGGAAAGCAGAGTGGTGAAGGCAGAAGGATTGCCTTATGGATTTATCTATCCGGCTGTGACACTTCCTAATTAACATTTGCCGTAGGTTTTTCAATACATTTTGTCCTAATTATATTGTCCCTGAGATGTGGATTCAGAGCAGCCTGGCACTTACCTTAGCCCGGTTATTCCCTCTTCTCCGCTCCCTCATCAGTCAAGAAGTACAGAAGTGTGAAAATGCATACCTCCAGATTCAGGGACAGTTATTTTCCCAGCTGTTATCAGGCAACTGAACCATTCAACCAACAGCTAGAGAGGTCCTGACCTGCCATCTACCTCATTGCAGACCCTCGGACTATCTTATATTGGACAACTGGACTTTATCTTGCACTAAACCTTATTCCCTTCATCCTGCATCTGTACACTGAGGACAGCTTGATTGTAATCATGCATTGTCTTTCCGCTGACTGGATAGCACGCAACAAAAAGAGTTTCACTGTACCTCGGTACACGTGACAATGAACTGAATTAAACAATATGTTCTACACCAACGGAATGGTGTTTGAGGGGGAAGATTCGTGCACAGCAAGATCCCACTAACAGCAACATGATTGCAGTTTTTAGGAAGTTGATTGGTTGTGCTACCAGAGAGAACTTGATGCAGTGAATGTTTTAGTTTAATGTAGTTTAGACATACAGCACGGAATCAGGCCCTTTGGCCCAACGGGTCTGCTCTGACCAGCGATCCATACATATTAACACTATCGTACACACACATTAGGGAGAATTTTTACACATACCAAACCAATTAACCGACAAACATTGGAGTGTGGGAGGAAACCGAAGATCTCGGAGAAAACCCACGCGGTCACGGGGAGAATGTACAAACTACATACAGACAGCATCCAGAGTCGGGATCGAACCTGGGTCTCTGGCACTGCAAGCGCTGTAAGGCAGCAACTCTATTGCTGCGCCACCATGCCGCCCATAGAGCGTAGAATGTGGTCCACCTCAAAAAGTAGACATGTTCTCGGTTTGACGTCTCCCATCTAACAGAGCAGCAATCAACCGTTACTAATACCAGTCCCATTGTGCTGCATAGATTTCATAACATAGCTCCTGGAGTGGGATTTGAACACTTAACTCTTCTCCTCATACCTACCCACTGAACCATTGCTGACATTTACTGTAGGAAGGAACTGCAGATGCTGGTTTAAACCGAAGATAGACACAAAAAGCTGGAGTAACTCACTGGGTCAGACAGCATCTCTGGAGAAAAGGAATAGGTGACGTTATGGGTCAAGACCCTTCTTCGGACATTTAGTCATCTTCAAGTTATCAAGCAAGATTTGATGGGGACAAAACAGTCCCTGTGACACCTTTTGCTGTGGAATCATCTTTCTGAATAGTATGGAAACAAGAACCTGCCCACCTTGTCCATACTGACCAAGTTGGCTCGCCCCAACTAGTTCATGCCAACCAAGATGCCCCATCTAAGCTAGTTCTGTTTGCCTGTATTTGGCCCATATCTAACTAAACCTTTCCCATCCATATACCCATCCAATTTTCTTTTAAATGTTGTTACAGTACCTGCCTCAACTATCTCCTCTGGCAGTCTCTTCCATACACCCACCATCCTCTGTGTGAAAATGTTCCCCCTCAGGTTCATGTTAAATCTTTCTCCTCTCACCTTAAACATTTAGTGATATACTTGGGCTGTCTTTCACATCTAATCGATTACTTGAATGCATTGAATCTTTTTTTAGTTTAGCTTAGTTTAGAGAAACAGGCCCTTTGGCCCACTGAGTCCGTGCCGACCAGTGATCGATCACCCCGTGCATTCGCACTATTCTACATACTAAGGACAACTTATAAGTTTACCAAAGCCAATTAACCTACAAATCTGTACGCCTTTGGAGTGCGGCAGGAAAGTGGAGCACCAAGAGAAAACCCACGTGGTCACAGGGAGAACATAGAAATTCCGTACTGACGGCATTCGAGGCTTGGGCTTGGGAGATTTGGTTGTCTTTGTCTGACTTTTGTTTAGCAATTAGGAAGCTTCAGCATTTAATTTAATGTAATAAACACTTCAGAACATTCCTTTATTCTCCATGCCATGTGACCCCCATTTCTACATTTTCTTGCTTCTATATGACGTGCAAATTAGAACCTCAATTAATTTTACCGTTTGATTGAAAATCCTTCATTAAAATTGTGTCTCTTTTCATGTAAAGCAATTCTGTTCATTTGCAAATCCTCCTTTTAAATTTTAATTGTACTGATAATGCTTGATTAACATTGCAGTTTGTCACACTTTGAAGAGGTGTCATTTTGGTCACGTCATGCGCCATAGAAATGTTCTCTTTAAGACTGAGTCAGCTATTTTACGACTTCAGCCCTCCTGGTATTACTTGGTTTAAATTTAGGCTTATTATTGTCATGTGTCAGGTGCAGTGAAAAACCTAATTTTGCGTGCTATCCAAACAGATCAGATCTACCATACATGGATACAAATGTCAAACTCAACTACAATAGGTAAGACCAAAGGAGAAGATTCAGAAAAGGCCACAAAGAGCTGGAATAACTCAGCAGGTCATGTCTGGAGAACATGGATAAATGACGGTTCGGGTCGCGACCCTTCTTCAGATTGTGATCTGAAGATACAGAGTGCAGAATATAGCACTCAGCATTGTAGCAACAGTTCCAGTGACAAAGTCCCATATCCACAATGCGGTAGAGGTGAATCGGACAGTACCCTAGCTTACGGATGGACTGCTCAGAAGCCGGATAACAGAGGGGAAGAAACTGTCCCTAAGTCAGGTTCGTTCGCTCGTGTGTCAGACAACATTCTGCCATCGCTTTGCCACAGCCAGTGCCACCTAAGTCTAGTGATACGCGCTTTCAACCTCTGTATCTTTTGCCTGACGGGAGCAGGGAGTAGAAGGAATGACTCGGTTTGGACAAGTCTTTGATTATTTTGCCTGCTTTTTCGAGGCAGCATGAAGTGTAGATGGAGTCAATGGTGGAGAATCTGGTCTGTCTGATGGACTGGGCTACATCTGCAACTCTGCAATTTCCTGCAGCGTTAGGAGCATGTTGTTGGCTGGGGAGGTGTTATTAGAGTGGCACGTAGCAGTAACTGAGTACCAGAAACCCAAAAGAGTGGATTAATAATCCAAAATAGACCAAGAGTTCAAATCCCACGATTGGAGTTGAATTTGAATTCAGGTTACCTGGGCTTGACACCTATCAAAAGAGAATGAACCCGAGGATGACTGGGATAACATATGAGGAGCATTTGACGGCTCTGGGTCTTTACTCGCTAGGGTTTAGAAGGATTAGGGGAGCCGTCATTGAAACCTTTGTAGGAAGGTACTGCAGATGCTTGTTTTCACTGAAGATAGACAAAATGCTAAACTCAAAGTAACTCAGGCAGCATCTCTGGGGAAAAAGGAATGGGTGACATTTCGGGTCGAGGCCCTTCTTCCGACCCAGGATCTTTTATCCAGAGATGCAGCCTGAGTTACTCCAGCATTTTGTGTCCATCTCATTGACACCTACCAGATAATGAAAGGCCTAGATGGAGTGGATGTGGGAGAGGATGTTTCCACTAGTGGGGGAGTCTAGGAGCAGAGGTTACAGCCTTAAAATAACAGGATGTACCTTTAGAATGGAGATGAGAAGGAATGTCTTTAGCCAGAGGGTGATGAATCTGTGGAATTCATTGCCACAGACGTTGCTGGAGCTGGTCATTGGGTATTTTGAAAGCGGAGATTGATGGGTTCTTCACTAGTAAAGGCATCAAAGGTTATGGGTAGAAGGCAGGAGAATGGGGGGAAAGAGGGAAAATTAGATCACCCACGATCAAATGGCAGAGCAGACTCAATGGGCCGAATGGCTGAATTCTGCTCCTATATCTTATGGATATGATCTAATGGAAAGCTGGAAGGAAGACAGAAGGGAGAAAGGAATGGAGGGATATGCTGTTAAATTGAGGTGAAGGAGGGTGGAGAAAGGATTAGCTGAAGCGTGACTCTGGTAAGGACCAGAGGATTAATCGCACTGTCCGTAGGCTGTAAATGTTGTGAAATATAAATAAAGGTATAGAACTCCCAGGGCTTTGAATACACCACATAACCTTGCTCCTGTTAGTCGGCAGTACGTGATGTAAATCCCTGATATTTAACTGAAATGTGCTACAGACCCACACAAACCTGTCAGCTCCCAATTTATTTCCACTGAGTCTCATGAAAGAAACACTCAAAGGAATTGGTGAGGTTAGGCTAAAGAAAAGAACGTGGAAATTAGAATCCTTTTCCCTTCAAAGCATTTACAATTAGTTTGATTATGGATTTTGTGCCTGATGACTAACTGTCGGCTGGTGATCTGGTGGCAAAACCAGGCCAGCAGGCAGTTCATGGAGTTGAGAGGTAATTGTGCGGAGCTGGCAGGTACACACACTCCACATGTGCTTCTCACACACTTAAATACACACACACACACACACACACACGTACTACTATGCGCATGCACACGCAAACACTTGCGCTAACTATGCACACTCAAACATACACATATAACCATGTACACACACGCATGCACTAACTATGCACGTTCACACACACACATGCACTAACTATGCACACTCAAACACACAGACATACACATACTACCATACACATGCACTAACTATGCATGTTCAAACACACACTCATTAATTATGCAAGCTCAAACACACACATACACATACAACCATGCCCGCGCATACACACACATGCACTCATTAATTATGCACACTCAAACACTCATACATTAACTATACACACTTAAACACACAAAAAAACATGCACACACACACAAGCATGCACACTCAAACGCACACACAATTACACACATAAAGAAACATATATACACACAAAATTGTCCTGGCTGTCAACTCATTTCACACACACATATGGAATTATGCACATACATACAGGCAGAGATACACATACCTAGAAACACACAGAATTATAAACACACACACATGCAAAATTGGACTCTACTGGACTTTATTTTGTGCTAAATATTATTCCCTTAATCCTGTATCTGTACACTGTGAACAACTTGATTGTAATCATGTATAGTCTTGCACTGACTGGATAGCTCGCAACCAAAAGCTTTTCACTGTACACGTGACAATAAACTAAACTAATACACAAAAATACACATTCACACACACATTTCGATTGAAGGTTCCCGACCCAAAATGTCACCTATTCATGTTCTCCAGGGATTCTGTGTGAGCCAGAGTTACTCCAGCAGTTAGTGCCATTTTTTGTAAACCAGCATCTGCAGTTCCATGTTTCTCCTTCAAAACTTTTTCCTGTCGACCAATCTGTACAAAAACAATTCCCCTCAAATCGTGTTAATACCTCCCACTGAACCATGGTGTTTAAAAAAACGTACCCTTATGGTCCTGTCCCACTTAGGCGATTTTTCAGGCGACTGCCGGCGACTGTCAAGTTGCCGGCAGTCACCTGAAAAAACGGCAACTGGAACACCGACTGTCAGAGTGGAACACACAAACACACATTGCTTCCTTCACCAGCCCTTTATGCAGGCAGGGTACAGGGCAAGCGGGGGGAGTGTCTGAGTGAAATTCACACGGTGCAAAGCCAAGCTGATACAGACACACATCACTATGAACAGGTGTACGGTAAGTCCTTTAAAAGTGTGGGGGAGGGGGGGTGAGAGGGGGGGGGGGAAGGAGGGAGAAGGAGGGAGAAGGAGTGTGAAAGAGTGAGAAGGAGTGAGAAGGAGTGGAGACAACTTTTAAGAAGCCAGAGATACACGGCTGTGAAGCTTGGCAGACATTTAACATTACCAGTCGGTTATCCGTGGTTCTAAAAACGACCAAAGAGGATAAATGTCTAAAATTTCCTGATTTTAAATTGTCTAACAATAATCTTAGTGTCTGTAATAAGGTAAAATATCTTGGGCGTTTTATTACAGAACAAATGACAGATGATGAGGATATTTATAGGCAACGATGTATGCTGCATGTACAGGCGAATATTCTCTTGTGTAAGTTTGGTGCGTGTACAGATGTGGTGAAGATGTCGCTGTTTGGAGCATATTGCACACCACTCTATACTGCGCACCTGTGGTCGAACTATGGAAAGACAAGTTTGCAGAGACTAAGGGTGGCCTATAATGATGCCACTGCTAAGGAAACCTAGATGGTGTAATGCTAGTAAAATGTTTGTGGCTGCAGGAGTCAGTACTTTAGAAGCTATCCTAAAAATCATATGTATAAATTCATTTACAGGATAAATGACTCTAAAAATGTAATTATTGTGGCCTCGTCAAACATAAAGTTTAGCACTACACACTACGAATCCCAGTTGTGGAGACACTGGTATCGTTGTCTCATTGTAGGACACTGATCATTCCTTTTTTATTCTGGATTTTAATTCATATATTGTGTTTTTTTAAATATATTTTATGATGCTTTTATAAGTGATATACTAAGATTTTATATGTATTTTATGATGTTTTTATATGCAATGTATTTTTATGTAATGTTGTCCCTTGTCTGGACCTTGAGTCCGAAATATAGATGGTTATTATTATTTTATTATTACTCCTTACGTCTTATTTCCCCAATGAGCCAATGAAATTCACCGGTCAGCACCGGCTACAACCTATGAGAACCTTCGAGAACCTTCGACTTCCTGGCAACCCACTAGGACCTCCTGGCGACCCACCTACGGCACGGGAATTCTCGCTACTCTCCATGGCGGCTTCATTCTAGTCTCCGCTAATTTTTCAACATGTTTGTGGCGACCATAATGAGGCCGCAACTAGTTTCCAGAATGCGGGAACTCCTTTCGACCATGAAGGCGACTCCCCGGCAACCACTTGCGAACATGTGGCGACCATGTGGCGACTGCGTAGTCTCCTGCAGTCGCCTAAAAAGTCGCCTAAGTGGGACAGGCCCATTACAATCCCTTTAAAATGCTGCCCTCTCAACCACTGTGCAAAACTCTGAACCTCTCTGTTTAAAAAATACTTCACCCATAAGTCCCCTTTAAAGCTTAAGAAAGACAAAGTGCTGGAGTAACTCAGCGGATCAGGCAGCATCTCTGGAGAACGGGTCTGAAGAAAGGTCCTGACCCAAGATGTCACCTATCCACGTTCTTCAGAGATGCTGCCTGTCCCGCTGAGTCACTCTCGCAATTTGTATTTATCTCTGGAATAAACCAGCATCCGCAGTTCTTTGTTTCTACATTTCCCCTTTAAAACGTCTTCCTCTCACCTAAAACCTGTACCCTCTTGCTTTCGATGCTCCGATCATGGGGGGGAAAAATGGGTCGGCATGGAAGTGATGGGCCGAAGAGCGTTTCTATGCTGTGCAACTCTGCGTTGATCAAGAGATAAATCTCTCAGCTTGCACCACAGGCTCTTCTTGCAGAGTGGGATGAAGAGAGGAGTCTTAATGGGAGCTGACCAGTGTGTCGTCACGAGCCAAACCTCACCAGCACTAACTGATGCAACTGACCCGAGGCAATGAATACATTTCCCCAGCCGCTGTCAGCCACATCAGCTTGGTGTCGAGAGGTGTTCTGCATAGTTGGTACTCCCTCCAGCTGTAATGGCTGATTTAATGATTCTCCAGGATGTGACAAGCCAACTTCACTTCCAGCAGCTTATTATACAGGGACCCCCGCACAAAAAGCCTTGAGGAATCCTATAAATATAGACAGGCGAAGGAGGGGGAAGGGGTGGGGACGTGCAGGGCGGTGTGCGAGGAAGGGTGTTGGATGAACATTGATGGAGGAGGCTCTCTATTCTCAACATAAAAGGACGTACCATTAGAAAGGAGATGAGGAGGATTTCTTTAGTCAGAGGGTGGTGAATCTGTGAAGTTCATTGCCACAGGTAGATGAGGGGGAAGAGGGGAAGCTCATTGAAACCTAGTGAATGGCCTGGATAAAGTGGGTGTGGAGAGGATGTTTCCACTAGTGGAAGAGTCTAGGACCAGAGGGCACAGCCTCAGAAAAAAAGGACGTACCTTTAGAATGGAGATGAGGAGGAATTTATTTAGTCAGAGGGTGGTGATTCATTGCCGCAGACAGTGGTGGAGGCCAAGTCATTGGGTATATTTAAAGGAGAGATTGACAGGTTCTTGATTAGTAAGAGTATCAAAGGTTACAGGGAGAAGGCATGAGATTGGAGTTGAGGGGGATAGATAGATCAGCCATGATTGGATGGCGTAGACCTGATGGGCCAAATGGTCTCATTCTGCTCCTATGACTTATGAACTTATTCACCAATTGGCTATTGCTTCTCTACCAGCCCTGTCCCCCTCTCTACCAGATGTGTGCTGTCAGAAGATCTCAATATACATGGGGTGCTTCCAGCTCATGTATCCAAGCCTCACCATGGCAACAGAGGAATTTAAATTTGGTTCATTAAATAAAAAAGTACAAACTTTTCAGATCGTGGCTAATTTGGGTCAATAATGCCCTTCAGGGATACAAATCTGACTATTTTCCCACTCTGACCTGTGTATAGTTGACTTTCAAATGTGGCACACCAGACTGTTCAGCAGATCAATGCTGCCTTTAGTTTAGTTTAGTTTTAGAGATACGGTATAGAAATAGGCCCTACTGCCCACCGAAGCTACTGCGACCATCAATCAACGTTAAACGGAGAACATAGAACAGTATAGGATATGAAAAGGGCCCTTCAGCCCACAATATCACTGCCGAACGCGATGCCACGTTAAACTGATCTCATCTGCATGTACATGATCCAAATCCCCTTATTCTGTGCATTTCCAATGTGTCTGTCTAAAAACCTCTCAAATGCTATTATCTCCATTAAACATCTCCATTAAACTTTCCCTCTCTTACCCTATAGCTATAATACCTTATACCACTTTCTCATCCATTACCTACACACTAGGGACAACTTATAGAAGCCAATTCATCTACAAACCCGCACGTCTTTCGGACGTGGGAGGAATCCGGAGCACTCGGAGGAAACCCAGCACAGAGAGAATGTGTAAACTCCACACAGACAGCAGCTGTAGTCAGGATCGAACCCGTGTCTCTGGCGCTGTGAGGCAACATCACTACCGTTTCAGGTCAAGACCCTTCTTCAGATTGACCATGTTCTCCAGAGATGCTGCCTGACCCATTTAGTTACTGTGTGTTTCTTTCGACTTAATGTGTTGATAGGAAACACCATTTCATGTTCACAGACTACCTATTTGCACACCACCGGAGCCAATTGCAGAGCAAAACTGAGATTCCCTCGGCAAAGCAAGGCAAAGGAATCCACACACAGAGCGCCATGGAGATTCACTTCTCCTGGTCACGCCTGAGTTCTTGTTCAGGCTAATCAGAGAAGATCCAGTACTGCCTTGGTCCCAAATCACAACGCATCCGTTGTTAGTGCAGCCATGTGGAAACAGCCCTAAAGCATTCCCACTCCCTAATCGCAATTCAACCAATTGTACAAAGCACGTTGAACACAGCTGCACATGACTAACAGTTAACAATGCCTCGTCTTCCTCTGTGACAAATTCTTAAATATGAATGCCAAAGCTACCCGTGAGTTGTCTTCACTCTATTTATAGAGCCATTATAGAGCCAGACAGCACAGAAACAGGTGCGACCCATCCACGCCGACCAAGATGCCCCATCTAAGCTAGTCCCTTTTGCCCACATTGTCCACTCCTCAGCCCACTTGCCCAGCTGATCAAGGCCCTGCTGTCATTCTTGATAACCACTGTCTACAATACCACCTATTTTGGTGTCATCTGCATATTTACTACTCATGCCTTGTACATTCACATCCAAATTATTGATTTAGGTGACAAACAGCAATGGGATCAGCACTAATCCTGGAGGCATACCACTAGTCAGAATCTAAGACAAGTGTCGCCCCGGTCACTCCCTCTTCTCCACTCTCCCATCTGGAAAGAAGTACAGAGGTGTAAAAATGCTCACCTCCTGATTCAGGGAAAGTTTCTTCCCAGCTGTTATCAGGCAACTGAACCATCCTGTTACCAACTATAGAGCAGTCCTGACCTACCATCTACTTCATTGGAGACCCACGACCTATCTTTAATCGGACTTTACCTGATTTTATCTTGCACTAAATGTTATTCCCTATATCCTGTATCAGTATACCGTAGACAGTTTGATTGTTATCATGTATAGTCTTTCTGCTGACTGGATAGCTAGTAACAAAAAAGCTTTTCACTGCGTACCTCGGTACACGTGACAATAAACTAAACTAAACTATCCCACAAACAGCTCCCCATCTATGGTTCCTGGGATAAGGTGAGATCCGAACCATGGATTCATATACATCCAAAGATGTTTGAATAATGTTTTTAAGAAGATGTTGAAATATGCTTTCCGTTGAACTATGTTAAGAGTGACAAGAGTCCATGACAATGATCCATTAATTCTACCGTTTTCACTACTGTAATTAAAATTCCAAATTAATACCGTTACTTAAATTTTAATTCGCCATCTACATTGGTGGGATTTGAACATGCATCTCCAGAGAAATTATTCCGAACTTTGTCCGCTGATCCATTAAGTTAACATCTATGCTACCATATTACACCCAACCTTTACCCATTATTTTCCTAGCAGGGGCTGGGATATTGGCCGTGGTAGGAAGATAGATTCAAATGGGAATATAGATTGTTTTCACAGCCAGTTGTCTGTCCCTTCACATTTTACAATGTTCGTACGCTGTGTTGATTGGATCCATACATAGATTTAAAATGAGAAAATTAACGTGTCTCACAAGAAACTAAAAGTACACAGCATTAATGCTATTGAAACAATATTATAGGTTTCTTGCACAATGCTTTGTCTCCCTCAAATTCCTTACCAGCAGAGCTACCCCATCCCTCAACCCACCTGTCCTTCTTTTCAATGGGATGTGTAACCTTGGATGTTCAGCCTCCGTGATGCCCACAATGTTGTATCTACCAATTTCTAACTGCGCTACAAGCTCATCCATTTACAGCATGCATTCAAATATAACATCTATCGTTCTATATTCACCATCCTTCTTCTCACATTGGTCCCGATTTTGCCTGATTCTTATCCCTTCTTAAACTATCTGTCCTTTTACTCCTGGAGACTTCAGTAATCTCTCCTGCATGCCCCTTCCCTTTAACTTCATCCGTACATTTCCAATTTGCAACCCCTGTCCCTATACCTCCTCCCTCGACTTTATTCAGGGACCCTGCCAGTCCTTTCAGGTGAGGCAGAAGTTTACTTGCACCTCCTCCAACCTTATCTACTGCATCCGGTGCTCCCATTTCTACTAGTTCCAGTGTTCGTACCCTTGTATCCCTGTCATTAGCACATCTTCCCCAGCCAACAATGGGCCATTATGGACTCCACCTTTCCTGAGGTCACCTGTTGCCGGCCCTGTTTTGTTCTGGCCTTATCTATCTTTCAGTTTACCTGAAATGTCACCAATTCCATTTCTCCAGATGTGCTGCCTGACCCGTAGAATTACTCCAGCATTTTGTGTCTATTTTCAGTACAAACCAGCTTCTGCAGTTCCTTCCTACATGTTATAGTTCCGTTTTTCTCTTTGTCACAGCCCAGTGCTGCTTTATAAAAAGATCACTTGCCCCGTTTTTCACACTTTCTTCTCACAAGTCAGCTGCCGTTTGTTCAGGAGCATCTCTGTGTACGTTGCTGGCAAAGCAAGCTTCTCAATTCTTTGAGTCTTAGAATACTGCTTGTTAATCTTTTATTAAATGGGGACTGGAAAGTATCCAACAGCATGGGCTTGCAGTCATGGCAATTGACGGAGAGGCTATCTAGGGGGTTAGTATCAAGCAAATTAATCGCACTTTAAGTTTGTCGGAATGCTGCCTGGATTAGAGGGTATTACCTTGGAGAGGTTGGACAGACTTGGATTGTTTACTCTGGATACCTGACAGAAGTATGTAAAATGAAAGGTGCAGATAGAGCAGATAGTCAGAACTTTAAACTTTACTTTAGGCTTTAGAGATACAGCGCAGAAACAGGCCCTTCAGGCTATCGAGACCATGCTGGCCAGCGATCTCCCCGTACTCCAAGACACACTAGGGACAATTTTTATCAAAGTCAATTAACCTACAAAACCTGTATGTCTTTGGAGTGTGTGAGGAAACCGGAGCACCCGGTGAAAACCCACGCGGTACACTCCAAAGACATACAGGTATGTAGGTTAATTGGCTTGGTAAATGTAAAAATTGTCCCTAGTGGGTGTAGGATAGTGTTAATGTGCGGGGCTCGCAGGTCAGCACGGACCCTGTGGGCCAAAAGGCCTGTTTCCGCACTGTATCTCTAAATAAATAAACGACTATCGGTGATAGTGGCCCCAGTCATCCAGCTGTCAACATCTGGTCATCATTGGCATAGCCAGCATTCATTGCTCATATCCAATTTCCTGTAACTGCGTAGGTGTTTGATGAGGCAGTGAAAAAAATTCAGTATTTGATAATCCAGTGCTTTTTGGGATCATTGTAATTTACAATTAACCTCTTTTTTTGTAAAAATGCCAGTTGGTAAGACTTGATCTCTGAATTGTTCGACCAAGCCTTTTTACAGCCGAAATTAATGTTGGAAAGGGTGCAAAAGAGATTCACCAGATGTTACCTGGGTGTGAGTTACAGGGAGAGGTTGGATGGGCTGATACCTATTACTTTAGAGCATAGGAGGCAGAGGGGTGATCTTATAGAGGTGTACAAGACCATGGGGGGCATGGATAAAGTGAACGCTCACAGTCTTTTTTTCATGGTAGATTCTATAACTAGAAGGAATTGGTTTAAGGTGAGATGAGAAAGATTTCAGAGGGATCTCGGGGACCTGCAAGGGGAGAGAGTTGGGGGGGGGTGAGAATTAAAGAGTGAGGGGGATGAGAAAAAAGAGAGTTGGGGGCAGGGAGAGGGAGTTGCGGGAGGAAGAGAGAGGTGGGGTGGAGAAGAAGGAAAAGAGGTGTTGGGGGAGGGGGGGTGGAGAGGAAGAGGGAGATATGGGGAGGGGAAGAGAGCAGTGAGGGAGAGAGGCAGGGAGAGAGAGGATGGGGAAGAAAGCGAGAGTGGAGTGATGGGGAGAGAGAGAGAGAAGGGAGAGGTGAAGAGGGGCCAGAGAGGGGAAGAGTGGGAGGGAGGCATGGGAACAGAGGAGGAGGGGGAAAGGGGGAGAGGAAAACTGAAGACAGAGAGAATTGAAGAAAATCACTCCGTTTTTTAACACACCATTGAAAAGCACTATTGTTCACCATTTCACATTCTAATCTCCTCAGCACTTAATTACCCAAGCCCAGGACAATGGCAACCTTGTCCGGAACAGAATGACCCTTGTCAAGAAATGGTTTGTTGCACAAACACATTTAATTTTGTTTAAAAAAAATCCCTCCCTATTAGTGGAATGATGAAAAATGCATTGAGGAAATCTGCCTAAGCCGTCTCAAGAACACAAGGATTTTCTTTGAATGAAATGTCTGTCAGTCCGTCCCAGGCAGATATTAACAGTCAGCTTGTTTATGTGACATCTTGTTCGGTTTTCATTTTCCCCCCAATTATCTCCCATCTCTCATCTCCAGAAAGAAAAACATCTAGACCTTGGGGTCAAATGCTCAAATACAATATTATCCATTCAGGACTGTAGAGAATTGGTGGAATTCCAAGTCAAGAGGTCTATGGAGGCCAAGTGGATATATTTAAGGCAGAGATAGATAATTCTTGATTCATACAGGCATCAGGGGTTATGCAGGATAATGGGGTTAGGAGGAAGAGTTAGATCAGCCATGATTGAATGGCGGAGTAGACTTGATGGGCCGAATGGCCTAATTCTGCTCTTATGGTCTTATTAGGTTCAACAATTTGATTTTTTGATTTTGATTCAATTTATTGTCATTGCACTTTTCAGTGCAACGAAATGGTTTAGCCTGCAGTCATAACATAGAATAAATAACAAAAACACACACTCAACACAGTTTAACATCCACCACAGTGAGTCCACCAGGCATCTCCTCACTGTGATGGAAGGCAAAAAGTCCCAAAGTCCATGTCTCTTCCCTCCTTGCTCTCCCTCTGCGCTGAGGCGATCCAGGCCTCCGATGTTGTGACCCCGCCGGGTGATGGTAAGTAAGTCCCGCGGCTGAATCCGAACGGGCCGGTTCAAACTCCGCGGCCCAGGGTGGTTGAAGCTGCCGAAGCTGCCGCCCTCCAGTCCAGCGGACGCAGCTGTTGTTGCGGAAGCTACGGAAAAACAGGTCACCAACCTGTGACCTGCGAGCTCCCGACAATGTCGTCCACTAGCCCTCGCCGAGCCTCCGAGGCTCCGAAGTCGGGTCGGAAGTCGGGTCGCAACGCCACCACAGCCCCGAAGTCGGCCAGCCCCGCGCTGGCAAGTCCCGGCTGGCTCTGCCTCCCGAGCCCCGAGGTCGGTCCCAGATGGAGGCCGCCAGCTCCGTGATAGGCCTCAGCGCAGACGGAGACGGAGACGGGGGATACGGCAAGAAAGGTCGCATCGCCCCTGAAAGAAGAGCCAAAAAACATGCTTCTCCCACCCCCCCACACATACACAACTAAAATAAACCAAAACAAACCGCAACAACGGGACAAAAGAAAACAAAAAAAGAAAAGACAAACGGACTGCAGGCGAGCCGCAGCTGCAAGGCAGCGCCGCCACTCTGCCATAGATGTCCAATTGTGGACATCTATGGCAGAGATCAAAACCATCAACAGAATTGAGAAAAATTGGTTGATTAAAGAAACAAGAAACTGCAGATGCTGGTTTACAAAAAAAAAGACACACAAAGTGCTGGAGTAACTCAGCGGGTCAGGCAGCATCTCTAGAGAATATGGATAGGTGACATAGACCCTTCTTGGGTCTATGTTCTCCAGAGATGTTGCCTGATCTGCTGAATTACTCCTGCACTTTGCATCTTGTTTAAGATTGATAGATTGATGAATTGAATCATTGATTGATTGGAAAGAAGTCCTTCAGTCCACGTCGACCATCGATCACCTGTTTACACAAATTCTATGTTATCCCACTTTCGCATCCACTCCCTACACCCACCTACTTACCCGCCATCTTTGGGATTTGGGAGGAAACCAGAGAAAGTGGTACACAAAGAGTTGCCATGTTTCTGATTTCAAGTATCGTTATAAAAAATATTGAGTCTTCATGTGATATGGCTGGGGTATGTGAAGGGATGACTTTGCATCAATAACCAGGTGCTCCATCACTCTATAACAGAAGAACATGGACGGCACCCGTGGCACAGCCAGAGAGTTGCTGTCTTACAACGCCCGAGATCCAGGTTCAATCCTAACTACAGATGCTGTCTGTACGGAGTTTGTACGTTCTCCCCGTGACAACGTGGGTTTCCTCCCACACTCCAAAGACATACAGGTTTGTAGGCTAATTGACTTCGGTAAAAATGGAAAATTGTCCCTCGTGTGTAGGATGGCGTTTATGTACAGAGTGGTCGCTGGTCGTCGAAGGGCTCGTTTCTGCACTGTACCTCCAAAGTCTAAAGGATCAGGCATAAGTCAGAAGATCAGCCATAAAACAGTTACAGGATGGGTCCAAACACCAAAGAAACATTGAACAAAAAGTTTACAAACGCAACTTTTGTTTTCATTTCATCGAAAAACAAGAGTCGAATCTCTCTTTGCCTCGAAGCAACCAATAGGAATTATCCCATGCTCATTTGTCTTTGTGATTCTCGCTGCTGGGTGTCTGTGAAATGCAATGTCTCAGGCACTAAGGGGCACGAGCTATAAAAATGTAACCAGGAGCAGACACTATAACGGGTTGCCAGCACAGTACCAATTTTAAAATGAGCTAGCCTGGAGTGGGAGAGAAGATGAAGAAAAATATTTTCCTCAGAACAAAGGGCCGAGCTCACTGGCACAACACCATTAGCTCCTTCACAAAAAGTGATGAGATCAAAAGCAACAGAAGAGGGATAAACGTTTTGGGATACGCAGGCAGTGGTTTCCTCCGGCTGCTCCGGATTCCACCCACATCCCAAAGATGTGTGGGTTTGTATAGATAATTGGCCTCTGTAAATTGTCCCCTAGTGTGTAAGGTATGGATGTGAAAGTGCGATAACGTAGAATTAGTGTGAACGTGTGATCAATGGTCGGTGCGGGACTCGGTGGGCCGAAGGGCCTGTTTCCATGCTGTATCTCTAAACTAGGGTGGCACAGTGGCGCTGCGGTAGAGTTGCTGCCTTTCAGCTCCAGAGACCCGGATTTGACCCTGATTACGGGTGCTGTCTGCATGGAGTTTCACCCAGAGAGTTGGGAATCTGTGGAATTCTCTGCCAGAAGGCAGGAGGCTAATTCACTGGATGTTTTCAAGTGTGTTAGATTTAGCTCTTAGGGCTAAAGGAATCAAGGAATATGGAGAAAAAGCCGGAACGGGGTACTGATTTTGGTTGATCACCCATGATCATATTGAATGGCGGTGCTGACTCGAAAGGCCAAATGGCCTACTCTTGCATCTAAGTTTCTATGTACTCCCCGTGATCTGCGTGGGTTTTCTCCGGGTGCTCCGGTTTCGTCCCACACTCCAAAGACTACAGGTTTGTAGATTAATTGGTTTGGTACAATTGTAAATTGTCCCTAGTGTGTAGGATGGTGTTCATGTGCAGGCATTGTTCGTTGGCACGGACTCGCTGGGACAATGAGCCTGTTTCCGCGCTATAACTCTAAACTAAATTAAACTAAACAATAATAATAATCCAATAACAACACTAATACCAGGTTCAATATGCGATGATTAAAGTAGAATATTCCCAAGGCCAGTCCCACTAATCTAGACCTTGTAAATCTGTCTTGAAACTCAGCCTGGGGGTCCATTTTTCCTGACAAGAAGATGCACAACTGACAGGAGGGATCAGGGAGGTGGGGAGATGGGGCTAATTTTCCTTTAAAATAGTTCTGAATTCCAGAGCACTGAGATTTGTGGAAGCAGATCAGTAGCAACAGTCAAAAGCGAATTAAGTATGTAATTGGAAAAGCGAAAATTGCAGGTCTGTGGGGAATGTGACTAATTGGAGGACCCTTTTGAAGCGCTGAGGCAGATGTAATGATTTTAAAACCCAACCGTAGAGTAA
Source organism: Malacoraja senta (assembly GCA_038087875.1). Lineage (NCBI taxonomy): Eukaryota > Metazoa > Chordata > Chondrichthyes > Rajiformes > Rajidae > Malacoraja > Malacoraja senta. Next base: position 172,479,885 of record CM075978.1, read on the forward strand.
GATTCAATTATATGAATTACGTTTTGCCGAGCGAGATTATTTTTTGCTCCATAATTTACCAGCATTTCAAACATTCAAGGCAACAGAATTAAATTAATAGTTTGTGTTGGCAAAACATATCGATGGTATAGAATGCAATCTAAGGCTTTCCACCAGTGCCACATCATAGCTACGTGTTAACCTTGATACAAAAAAAAGACATCAACTGACATCCCATTATATTGACGATTTCTTTCTCCCTCGCCTACAGACCCTGCAGAAGGGTCCAGACACGAGAAATCAACTATCCGTGTTCTCCAGAGATGCTGCCTGACCCACTGAGTTACTCCAGCTTTTTGTGTCTTTCTACAATTGAAGATCTCTGTTAACTTCCACAGATGCACCATAGAAATGATACTTGGCTTGGTTTGGGAACAGCTTTGCCCAAGACTGCAAGAAATTGCAGAGAATTGTGGAGGTAGCCCAGTTCATTACACAGACCAGACTCCCCACCATTGATTCTATCTACACTTCACGCTGCCTCGGGAAAGCAGCCGACATAATAAATGTCCTTCTTCTTTCATTTCATCCTTCATCCCTTCTTCTCACCGCTTCCGTGGGGTGGGGGATTGCAACTTTCACGTGGTCCACCCTGTTTTGACCAATGCAATAAACCCGACATGCACAAAGATCAAATAGAACAAGGTGACCTACAACTTTAGGCTGTGCACGTCATACACAGGAAGAAGAAGAAGTCCGCTTCTGTCTGGCAGAAGGTACAGAAGCTTGAATGCGCGCACCGCCATCTCAGGAACAGCTTCTTCCCCTTTGTTATCAGACTTCTAAACAGACTTTCCACAAGCTAGGCTACCAACCCCTGGGATACCATCCTGATTTTCCAACCTATCACATTGCAGACATTGGACTTTTTCTCTGGAACTGCTATGCGAAAGTATATTCTGCACTCTGGTATTTTTCTCTTTGCACTACCTTTTGGACGTGTGTGGCTTGATTGGACCCATGTATAGCATTGTCTGATGTTCCTATAACATGATGCCCAAAACGGAACACAATGTGGCCTCGCCAACGTCTTATATTAACTGCAACATGACCTCCCAATTTCCAGACACAAAATCTCTTACTAACCTGTATGCAAACAATGTAAGATGGACACAAAAGGCTGGAGTTACTCAGTGGGTCAAACAGCATCACTGGAGAAAAGGAATAGGTGACATTTTGGGTCGAGACCCTTCTTCAGACCGAGAGTCAGGCATGCCCGGGATGGTGGGACTGTCAAATGTTGATAAAATGGAGTAGCTGGGCTTGTATACTCTGGAATTTAGGATGAGAGGGCATCTTATTGAAACATATAAGATTATTAAGGGTTTGGACACGCTAGAGGCAGGAAACATGTTCCCGATGTTGGGGGAGTCCAGAACCAGGGGACACAGTTTAAGAATAAGGGGTAGGCCATTTAGAACAGAGATGAGGAAATACTTTTTCACACAGAGAGTTGTGAGTCTGTGGAATTCTCTGCCTCAGCGGGGTGGTGGAGGCCTATTTTCTGGATGCTTTCAAGAGAGAGTTAGATAGAGCTCTTAAAGATAGCGGAGTCAAGGGATATGGGGAGAAGGCAGGAATGGGGTACTGATTGTGGATGATTGTGGATGGCGGTGCTGGCTCGAAGGGCCGAATGGCCTACTCCTGCGCCTATTGTCTATTGAAAAGGGAAATGAACGATATACTGTAGATGGTGATGTAGAGAGAAACAGAACAAATGAATGCAAGATATGAAAATAAGTAACAATGATAAAGGAAACAGGCCATTCTTAGTTGTGTGCTAGGTGGGACGAGTACAGACACATGTACAAAAAATGTATTTCAGTGTACCTTGGTACATGTGATAATAAAGAACCATTGAACCACTGAACAATTTAAAGTTAGATCTTCCAACATCTTCCCTGTGGGTCGGCTGCCCCTTTAAAGCCTCCTGCTGTCTGCTGCTGTTTACGATCAGCTCATTTCACCTTTGACACTCTTGCGATATGAAAGATACTCAAAATAAACATCTCGCATTTTTAGACCCAACTCCAAAGCCCGAGCAAGAGGCGAGACAGGACTAGGTTTGTCAGTTAAAAGCAAAAGATCCCCTTTGTTTCATAACCTGTCACTTCTCATTTTCTCCTGACTGTTCAGACTCCAGAGTTGAATCTTCAATTTTTTATGCACTTTGTTTGAGTTACACAGAAGCCCGAGCTGAAAGAAAATTTAAAGGGCACTCGCTGTCAGCTATAAAATATTAAGTCCTGGTATCTCATATTTTACTCCCTGTAAAATGTTATCGATTTTGATAAAGTGACGCTTGACTTATTTAATCACATGTTATCACATCAACAATGAGAAGATGGGTAATTGGAGTGGAATTGGCAGGAGGGACTGGGTGTGTGGAGCAATGCACGGCTTCAGAGATGGTTCTACCACTGACAAGGTGGCAAGTGTTTGGGTTAGTTCAGTTTAGAGATGGAAACAAGCCCTTCGGCCCACCGAGGCCACACCGACCATCGATCACTCATTCACATGAGTTATATGTTATCCCACTTCCGCATCAACTCCCTACACATTAGGGGCAATTTACAGAGGACAATTAACCTATAAACCCAGAGGTAGAAAGGAAGAAAGCTCCCAACCCAAAACACCACCTGTCCATGTTCTCCATCACTGCAGACGAAGGTCCAGATGCAAAACATCACCTATCCTTGTACTCCTGACCCTCTGAATTATTCCAGCACTTTGTGTCTATCTTTGGTATTAGTCAGCATCTGCAGTTTCTCTTTATTACATGAGGCCAAATTAAACTAATTTATTTTAATGTCTATGTGATCCCTATCCCTCCATTCCATGTGCCCATCTAAAATCCTCTTAAACATCATTATTGTATCTGCCTCCACCACCAGCTTCACCCCCGGCAGTGCTTTCCAAACACCCACCACACTGCTTAAAAATAATTTTGACTCGCACATCTCTGTGAAAATTGCCCCTCTCACTTTAAAGCTATGTCCTCTACTCTTTGAAATTTTCACCCTGGGGAAAAGAACTTTGTTTTGGGAATACGCACAGCCATTCTTTTCCACTGGAGTCCAGAGATCAACAGGGGGCGCTACACTGAGGGCAGCCTCTGCCTGCAGCCTGTTCATTTTTTCCATCTTTTTTTAATTTTTAGTTAGTTTAATGTTTGTTTAGGGGGAAACTTTAACTTTTCTATGTGGGGGAGGGGGGTAGGGTAAGGGGGAAACTGTTTCCCAGTCGCTTCCTGGCGGGGACGCGACTATTTCTCCAAGTCGCGTCCTCGCCCCCCTCCTCGCGGCCTACCACCTGGATCGGAGTGGCCTTTCCTGCCGGGGACCGGGAACTGGACCAGAGCAACAGCGGCGGCGCGGCGCTGAATTCACCGCGGAGCGGGCGATGCCGACCTGGATCGCCGTTTGGAGCTCGTGGAGCTGCGGTTTTGGAGAGCTTCCAGCGTTTGGGAGAGCTCCAACATCGTGGAGCTGCGGTTTGGGAGAGCTTCCAGCGCGGCCGGCGCTGAATAACATTACGGAGTCCTGGGGCCCTTTGCCGAGGGCCGCCAGCGCTGCATCTCTGCATCTCTGCCCGGCGGACTTTGTGAGCCGTGGACTCCGGTAGGAGGTGGCCGACTCTGATGTCCAAGCCACTGAGGAGGTCACCCAGCCCCGACATTGGACTTACATCACCCTGGCGAGCGGGCCTGAACATCGGACCGCCCGTAGCGGCGACTGCGGTGGGCTCGGGGAGGCCCCGACCACGGGTGAACAGCGGGGAACATTAGAGGAAGACGACTGACTTTGGTGCCTTCCCTCACAGTGGGAAAATTTGATTCTGCTGTGTGGGGATGTTTTATGTTGAACTCTATCATGTGTTGTGTTCTTATTTTTGATTGTATGGCTGTATGGTGACCACACATTTCACTGTGCCAACTGGCACATGTGACAAATAAAATAATTTCAATTTCAATTTCAATTTCAATTTCATTTCAGAGTCACAAGCGTTGAATTGTCATATAGGAACCAACAACAGAACAAAAAAAACTCTACTTTTGACAGTTAAGCATTATTGACTCTTGATTCTTGAAGAGATAGAAAAGGCATTTTGGTCAGGGAGTGTGTTTATGAGAATGATTCCAACAATGATTGGGTTAACATATGATGAGGGTTTGATGGCTCTGGGCCTGTACTCGCTGAAGTTTAGAAGAATGAGGGGGTATCTCGTTGCAGGGCTGCCAACTCTCACGCATTGAGCGTGAGAGTCACGCATTTCACAAAATTCTCACACTCTCACGCTGATCACAAATTTCTCACGCTCAAAAATCTGCAGGTGCTGGAAGTTCAAAATAAAGCAAAAATTGTTTTAGAGGTGAGTAAAAACCATGAGGGGAATATATAACGTGAATGCATTGTCTTCTTCCCGGGATATGTGATTCAAGAACTAGAGGGATTCAAGAACTAGAGGGCATTGGTTTAAAGCAGGGCTGTCAAACTACCGGCCCGCGGGATGAAAAAAAGTAGTTTAATTTCTCCCGTGCAGATGGTGTGATAGGTGAGACACGGCAGTGGTCCCAGCACCGACCCCCACCCCAAACGTCCCCCCCCCCACCCCCCAAGGCACCGCTCACACCTCCCACCCTCACCTCCAGCGGCTCTGTGTCCATCGGCCGCTCTGTCCACACCCCATGGAGTTTTAACCTCGGCCTGGAGCCAGGAGCGGACCGGGTGAGTGAGGGCGTCGGTGCCGACTCAGGAGCTGCGGGGATGAATCTCGGGCTAAGGCTCCGCTCCGATGCCCAACCCCGGGTCACTGACCCTCACCTCCCCCGGACCCCGGCTGGACACAGAGTACCTGGGCCGGCCTGCATTTCCAGGAGGGGGGGGGAGGGAAACGCTCCCCGGGCATCACCAAGTCTCTGCTCACTCCGGAGGTTGTAGCCGCTTCACTGACACACACTCTCACACACACACAAGGTTTAAAGGAAGATGGGCCAAATGCGGATAAATGGGACTAGTTTAGATGGGGCGTCTTGATCTGCATGAATAAGTTGGGATGAAGAGCCTGTTTCCATGCTGCAAGACTATGACACATTGTAGAAAGGGTGCAATTGCTCTGGAGAGGATCCAGGGGCGATTTATGAAGATGTTGGCAGGGCTGGAATTTTTTTTTCACTTTGAAGAAAGATTTGATAACTGGCATTGTATTCTCTGCAGCAACGGAGGTGAAGAAAAAACTTAGTTGAGGTGAATAATATTATGAGAATAGGACCTGTTTCGCTTAACAAAGAGTGTAGGAAGGAACTGCAGATGCTGGTTTAAACTAAACACTAAAAACTAGAAAAACTCAGGACAGGCAGCATCTCTGGAGAGAAAGAATGGGTGATGTTTCGGGTTGAGACCTTCAGACTGAAGAGGTTGAAAACTAGCCATAAAACACAATGACTGGAGATGTGTGTTATCCAACTAAGGGCAGAAATCAGAATCATGTGATCATTAAGCGACTTTGAGTCCTGAAAAGCGCTATATAAATAAAATGTATTATTATTATTATTATCTTTATTGATGTGACACCATAATAAATATATTCCAGAAAAAAGAATTTAATGGGGTGACACAGTGGCGCAGCGGTAGTGTTGCTGCCTTACTACCACATGGGTTTTCTCTGGATATTCCGGTTTCTCCCACATCCGAAAGAAATGCAGGTTTGTACGTTAATTGGCTTCTGTAAATTGTCCCTGGCGTGTAGGATGGAACTGGTGTATGATAGATTGCTGGTCGGTGTGGACTTGGTGGGCTGGAGGGCCTGATTCCATATATATGTTTCACATATATATCTTAATTTCATTGAACCATATACGATTGAATATGTAGCATTATTTTTGTCTTGTTTCTATAGTCAAAGGGTAAGGTTGATTGGTTTATTTGTGCAGGACAGTGATGGAAGTCCGACTCTTGCCTTGTTTCTCTGTTTTTTTCTCAATATATATGCATAACAGCATGAATTATAATCTGATTTCCATACATGAATATAGTCATTCATGTGCTGCACCTGTTGATCAGAGCCTGGCTCTACTGTGCAATGTAATTAGGAATGTAATTTAACCTAACCTTATTCATACCTAATCCAATTTAAAGCATAAATGTTGCATTCAGGTGCAAGTTAAAAGACTCGCTATAGTATGCACCAGATTGTACAATTTCAAGCTAAAAAATGCGAAAGCTTCCTACCGTGGGAGGGGGGCACCCCCCTCCTACACCCTCCCCCGCTTGGTCGCTACACTCCCTTGCAATTTCTCACACTCAACTCTCACCCAATGTTGGTAGCCCTGTCATTGAAACTTACCGAACAAAGAAAGACCTGGATAGAGTAAATGCGGAGAGGATGTTTCCACTAATGATAGAGTCTTGAACCAGAGACCATAGCCTCAGAATAAAAGGACGTACCTTTATTAAAGAGATGAGGAGGAATTTCGTTAGTTGGACAATGATAAATCTGTGGAATTCATTGCCACAGATGGCTGTGGAGGTCATTGGGTATTTTAAGGCTGAGATTGACAGATTCTTGATTAGTAAGGGCGTCAGGGGTTATGTGGAGAAGACAGGAGAATGGGATTGAGAGGGAAAGATAAATCAGCCATGATTGAATGGCGGAGGACTTGATGGGGCGAATGGCCTAATTTTGCTCCTATCACTTATGAACATGAATCAACCTTCTTTTCACCTCTGCAGTGGGCGATGCAAAGCTTGAAGTTCTCCCTTGCTTCCTTGTTTTGGATGCATTCAATTAGGGGTATACTTGGGCTGCCCTTCACATCTGAACATCGATTACCTTAAGTGCAGGGACATCGGGTTTGGTTCTGTCAAGCAAAAGGAATATGCTTTTATTTTGTGTGTAGTTGATCATGAATGATCGTCAACCACGGAGGAATATTGACAGTGGTGGCCAACAGACTTTTAGTCCTTATTTAAAAGTTTGTTTTCATGTCAGATGAGACTCCTCCACCTTATTTGTTCCACAGCTGAAGGGCATTGGACACAGTTGAAAGACACGAGGAGGAATTGTGCAGGGAGGCAAGCAATGTATTAATGCATTAACTGAAGGTCAATTGTCAGGCCACCTCCTTTGGGGAAAGTCTGTTGGGATGTTACATCAAGTGCTTCATAGTTACCCAGGCCACTGATCCTCAAGGATAGTTATGGGTGAAAGATTAAGATATGGGCAAAGCACAAAGTTTCTTCCCAGCTGTTATCAGGCAACGGAACTGTCCTCTCACCAACTAGAGTGTGGCCCTGACCTCCCATCTATCTCATTGGAGATCTTTGAACTATCTTTAATCAGACTTTATCTTGCACTAAATGTTATTATCCCTTTTCTCCTGTCCACTGAGGACGGTTTGCTTGTAATCATATACTGTATAGTCTTTTCTTTGACTGGATAGCATGCAAACAAAAGCTTTTCATTGTACCTTGGTATACATGAAAATAATAAACTAAACTGAAGTGCCGGAGGAACCCAGCGGCTCAGGCAACATCTGTGGGACGGACAGATGACAATTCGGGTCGGGACCCTTCTTCAGACGTGGGCAGTTTTGGTGACTGGAGATGTTATTTTCTCCTGAAGACACAAAGTGCTGGAGTGCTGGTCAGACACGATCTCTGGAGAACATGGGGAGCTGACAATTCCCCATGTTCATCTGACATGCCTGTGATGCTCTTCAATGATTCAATTCAATGATACTTTATTGTCACGTGCACCTAGGTACAGAAAATGCTTTGTTTTGCGTACAACCCAGTAAAATCATGTAGCAGACCTCACCTAGGTGGGACACAAGTGTCGCCACGTTTCAGCGCCGACAAAGTTACAAAAGTTCACCAACCAGTCTATCTACTGCCTGCCACCGCACATGGCAACAGGCATCCTCCCCACCTCCATGCCGGGCTTCCTCTTCGTTGCCACCAGGTTCCCCCTTTGTTCTGTGGCCAGTTAACCCTAAGATTTCTGTCACGTGGGGAAGTGTGATTTAGTTTAGAATTACAGCACTGAAACAAGCCCTTCGGCCCACCGATTCTATGCTGACCATTGATCACCCATCCACACACTTGTTCTACACACTCCCTGCACACTAAGGGCAACTTAAAGAGGGCCAATTAACCTACAAACACACACGTCTTTGGGATGTGGGAGGAAACCAGGAGAATGTCTAGAAATAGGATAGACAGTCAGAACCTTTTTTCCCAGGATGTAAAATAATCAATTGCTACAGGGCAGTTTGACGGTGAGTTTAAAGGATATGTATGGCCCATGTTTTTTATTACATAGAGGGTGGTGAGTGCCTGGAGCGTAATGCCAGCTGGTGGTGATGGCAGATACAATTGTGGCATTTAAGAAACTTTTGGATAGGCATATTGATATGCAAGGAATTGATTATGTCTTGTTCGGCACATATAATGTGGGCAGAATGGCCTGTTCCTGTTCCTGTGCTGTACTGTTCTATGTTCTATATTCTATTCATAGGGTCATTGAGCGATACATTGTGGAAACAGGCCCTTCAGCCCCTTGCCCACGCTGACTAACATGTCCCAGCTATACTAGTTCCACCTGCTCACGTTTGGTCCATATCCCCTCCAAACCTGACCTATCCTGTACCTGTCTTAAGGGGCTGTCCCACTGCGGCGACCTAATCCGCGAGTTAAGAAGAGTGCCTTCAACCTTCAAGCTCGAGGGCACTCGCCTGGAAAACCTCGAGCTGGATCGACCGTCCACGTTGAAACCGCGAGCTGGATCGACCGACCGCGCACACACATACACACAAACACATCGCAAAGGCGTGGGCCAGGGGAAGCGGGGGAGCGTTGTCTGAAATTCACACCCGCGATGAAGAGGAAGGTAAACGGCTGCCAGTGTACGGTAAGTCCTTTAGAGAGCGCGGAGGGGGGGGAGAGAAGGGGAGAGAAGGGGGGGAGACACTTAAGAAGTACAATAAAGTTTAGCGTGCATTTTACCTACCGGTCGGTTTTCCCTGGTCCTGAAAACTCCAATGAGCCAATCCAAATGCCCGGTCAGCGAAGGAGATTGCCTACGGCTGCCCTCGACTGCCCGTAACTAAATAGCGACCCCACTCCACTGCACTACGAGTCAAAAAGAACCATACCGACAAATCGTACTCGCAGAAAAATTTTCAACATGCTAAATAAAATTCCGCAACCTAGCTGAGGCCACGAGTATTCGGGAACTTCCCTCGAGCATGAAGGAGTTTGAGTCGAGGGCAAACTCGTCTAAACTTGCAGATTAGGTCGCCATAGTGGGACAGCCCCTTAACTGTTTCTTATTTGTTGGAATAGTCCCTGCCTCAACTACCCCCTCTGGCAGCTTGTTCCATTCACGCACCACCATTTGTGTGAAAATGTTGCCCCTCAGATTCCTATAAAATCTTTTCCCCTTCACCTTAAAACTATGTCCTGTGGTTCTCTGGGCAAGAGACTCTGTGCATCTACCCAATCTATTCCTCTCAAGATTTTATATACCTCAATAAGATCACCCTTCATCCTGCTGCGCTCCAAGGAAATGAGTCCCAGCCTGCTCAACCTCTCCCTATAGATCAGAACCTCTAGTCCGAGCAACATTGTTGACCTGGAGAAAACCCACGCAATGATAGGGAGAATGTGCAAACTCCACACAGACAGCATCCGAGGTCAGGATCAAACCCAGGACTCTGGCGCTACGAGGCAGCGGCTCTACCAGCTGCGCCACTGTGCTTGCAATTCCATTTCTGCACTTGTATTAACAAAGTTCAGTCTGAGATTTCCTCTCGCTGATATTAAACCTCACAAGTCGGAAGCCAATTAAGCATATATCTTCAAGAATCTGCATTCATTTCATGCTGGTCCATTCCAAGTTCAGTGTTTATTGCTTACCACTGCGATTCAAGATAAGTTTCTTAATAAAGGTGGCTGACAAGGAGTGAAAGGATTCATTGGAACAGCAACACACTCTCAATGCTAGATTACAATGTACTGCTACGTATTATATTATCATTAATCATAGTCATTTCCCAGCTGACTGACTTCAGAAAGAAGTTATTGTGACAGCAGCAACCTGATGTTGTGAGCTGTTTGAACCACGATACATTCATTCTACATCCCACCCACCCACCCACACAATGCAACCCATCCAGTAAAGACAGACAAAGTGCTAGAGTAACTCAGCGGGTCAGGCAGCATCTCAGGAGACCATGGATAGGTGATTTTTCGGGTTGGGACCGTTCAGACAGTCTGATAAGAGGCCCAGTATGGAGGCCTCAGAGTCATACAATATCACAGATGTGGAGTGGCACAGTGTTGTGATGTTTGTTTGGACATCCTCCTTGTGACCACGTAGTTTAGATAATAAGAACCTTTTCCCAGCATGGAAAATCAAATACTAGAGGGCATAGCATTAAGGTGAGAGGAGCAAAGTTTAAAGGAGATGTGTGGGCAAGCTTTTTAGTTACACAAAGTGTGGGGTGTGCCTGGAATACATCACCAGAGGTGGTGGTGGGGGCAGATACGATCGTTTAAGAGGAATTTGTATAAGCATATGGATATGCAAGGAATGGGGAGATATGAATTATGCGCAGGTACATAATCCAGGCCTTGGCATCATGTACAGCACTGGCACTGTGGGCTGAAGGGCCTGTTCTTGTGTGGTATCATTCTATGTTTAGAAGGTTGAGGGGGGGGACCTCATTGAAACTTACCAAATCGAACCCAGGCCTGGATAGAGTGGATGCGGAGAGGATGTTTCCACTTGTGGGAGCGTCCAGGACCAGAGTGCATCGCCTCAGAATAAAAGGACGTAACTTTAGAAAGGAGATGAGGAGGAATTTCTTTAAGAGCCTGTCCCACTTGCCAATTTTTTCGGCGACTGCCGGCGTCATTTACTGAAGTATCAGGGTCACCAAAAGATTTTGAACATTTCAAAATCCAGCGGCGACAAAAAAAAGTGGTGACACTTGAGGAAACACCGCGCGTCAATACGTCATCACGCCGCATCACGCAGCGACTTTTTCGGTGACCTGATACGTCAGTCAATGATGCCGGCAGTTCCCGAAAAAAATCGCAAAGTGGGACAGGCCCTTTAGTCTTAGGATGGTGAATCTGTGGAATTTATTCCACATAAGGCTGTGGAGGCCGTCAATGGATATTTTTAAGGCAGAGATTGATAGATTGTTGATTCTTAATGCCCCTGTCCCACTTAGGCGATTTTTTAGGCGACTACAGGCGACTAGGCTGTCGCCACATGGTCGCTGGGGTGCCGCCTGTATGGTCTCCTCAGTCGCTCAGACGTACCTTTTTTATGGTCGCCGCTGGATTTTGAAATGATCAAAACTTTTCGGCGACAGTCGACGCCAACAATCGTAGCCTGACGGAGTGCTGTCGCCAGGATGACGTAGGTTGTTACCGGAGCTGACTTCGGTGAATTCCATTGGCGACTACCTACGTCAACCTACGTCAACCGGCGACAGGTACCGGCGACTGAATTGTCTTACTTTGTCGTAGATTGTCGCGGGTGGACGTAGGTTGTCGTAGGTGTAGTCATAGGCGGACATCCTATGGGTCGCCGGTTGTCGGTAGCTTGACGTCGACTAGGAGGTAGGTTGCTGTAGACATTGTCGTAGGGGGGTCCAGTCGCCGGTTTTTCGGTGACCTGCTACGATAATGAGTCGCCTGCAGTCGCTGAAAAAATCGCCTACGTGGGACAGGCCCATAAGGGTGTCAGGGTTTACAGGAGAAGGCAGGAGAATGGTGTTGAGTGGGATAGATAGATCAGTCATGATTGAATGGCGGAGGAGACTTGATGGGCCGAATGGCCTAATTCTGCTCCTATAACTTTCTCTGACTCTACATCAGTCGTCACTGGTTACGTGATCCATTGACTTACACTTTGCACTCTGATTGAATCACCACCAGTCACGATCGGACAGGGCTCCAGCTGAACAGAGTATATCCTATGCTAATTTCAGCATATTTTACTCATTACTCAGACACATTGCTCTTGATAGAATTCCAATTATTGCGATTGAGAAAGTGCAGAGTTAATGAAGTGTGTTATTACTAATCAATCCTCATTCCTCTGAAATGTTTCTTAAAGCACCATTTCACTCCAGCTCTCAATTAAAGGTTCTGCAAAGGGGAGGGGTGATTTCATTAATATCGTTCCCACAATTGACTCCACTTAAGTAGATGCACAACTAGCTAACACTATCGCTAACTAACACTCAAACTAATTTTCAATCCGTTCCCTATTGACCTGCCCTCTGGCAATGCATCGTGTAAGCAGGATATTTCAGTACGGTAGTTACTGACTGCGCTAAACTGAACACAAAGAGATGGTTTGGCCAAGTCTGCTATAGAGTTGCAGCCCAATCTCCTGGAACTTCTTGGTATCCCAAAAAAAATATTTTCAACATGGTTCACTATGCTGAACAAACAGAAAAGAAAGAAGGAAAAAAAAATAGAGAATGTGCAAACTCCACAGACAGTACCCGAGGTCAGGATCGAACCCAGGTCTCTGGCGCTGTGAGGTGGTGGCTCTACCAGCTGCGCCACTGTGCCGCCTAAATCATCACCTATCCATGTTCACCAGGGATGCTGCTTGACCCATTGAGTTACTCCAGCATTCCAGCATCTACAGCTTGTGTCTGCAGTTTATAGTAGACATTGGAAGAAGGGTCCCGTCCCGAAAAAGTAGCGTATCCATGTCCCCCAGAGATGGGGCGGCACAGCAATAGAGTTGCTGCCTTATAGCAGCAGAGACCCTGGTTCGATCCTGACTACGGGTGGTCTCTGTACGGAGTTTGCACGTTCCCCCTGTGATCACATGTATTTTCTCCGGATGATCCAGTTTACCCCCACATTCCAAAGATATACAGATTTGTAGATGAATTGACTTCTGTAAATTGTCCTTAGTGTATGAGTGATTGTTGGTTGGCACGGACTCGTTGGGCTGAAGGGCCTTTTCCACGCTGGACTAAGCTAAACTAATGCAAAGCTAAACTTCCATGCTGGACTATGCTAAATTAAACCAAGATGCTGCCTGACCCACTGAGTAACTCCAGCACTTTGTGCTTAACTCAACTGAGTGAATGTTGGAAGAGTCACTGATTGGAAAAGGTCCAAAGACATGCAATTTTGTAGGTTAATTGGCTTTGGTAAAATTGTAAATTGTCCTTAATCTGCTGGATAGTGCTAGTGTCGGTGGGCGAAGGGTGTGTTTCTTCGCTGTAACTCTATAAAGCCTAAAGTGAGGATTAGATACGGTGAAGGGGAATTACCTTAGTGGAGGGAGCAGAGATTGGAGTGAGATTTAAAAATGAGTTTTGAACGCCACAGAGAGCACAATAAATGCAACCACAATGGAAAGTTCACAGTTGGCATCCATTACAGACATCTGTGAATAATTCTCCCCTTTAATGGCAGGATGTGGCTTGAAAGAAAAGCCATTCTTCCAAATGTATAGGGGCACCACTGGAAACACTCCCTTGCAGCCAAACCAGGGGAGAATCTCTGCAAAACATTCGCCCATGAGTTCTGTGCTGCCTCGCAAGATCTTTATCAAGAGCAACCCTTCTCTGAGTCCCATTGATTTGCACTGGCTTCATGCCACAGTAAACACTATCTTGGTTTTATGGGAGCAATTAATCTGCTGTGTGAATGCGGGTGACAATGCAGTAACTGTCTTGACGGTTTGCTGCTGGCTTATTCCTTTTTCTGTGTAACAGTGCGAAGGCAGATTGCCAATGCCGTTGTTCCTCCCCCTCCCTCGCTCCCCAGCTCGGTCATCTACCGCAGCCTGGATTTAGATTCAAACCAGCCAACCTCCTGGCTCCACGTCCCATTGTCTGCAGGGGTCGGAGTCTCTCCTCCATTCCATCTGGCAACGGACAAGCATAGAGCGAGTCTGCACAACTAGCAAGCTTCCCCCAGCACTCACTCACAGAGAAATCCAACCATAAAACACAGAAACAGGCCCGTTCAACACCATGTCCGCGTAAACCATTAAGCACCCATCTAAATCAATCCTATTTACCAACATTTAATCTGTCCCCTACTATACCTTAATAGACACAGAATGCTGGAGTAACTCAGCGGGACAGGCAGCATCTTTGGAGAGAAGGAATGAGTGACTTTTCTGGTCGAGACCCTTCTTCAGTTACTCCAGCATTTAGTCTATCTTCAGTTTAAACCAGCATCTGCAGTTCCTCCCTACACATTCTCTCAGGCACAGCCTGCTAGATTTTTACTACCCATTGAATAACAAGAGTTTCCTCAGATCTCCTCAAACCCTCCTACTCCTTACCCTGTGGTTTTAGTGTGCTCTGTTTAGTTTAGGTTTAAAGATACGACACAGAAAGAGGCCCTTCGGCCCATCGAGTAACACCAACCATCGGTCACCCTTTCGCACTAGTTCACTGTTATCCCACATACTCTCCATTCCCTACAGACTAGGGGCAATTTACAGAGGCCAATTAACCTACAAAACTGCACATCTTTGGAACGTGGGAAGAAATCGGAGCACCCGGAGGAAACCCACGCAGTCACAGGGCGAATGGACAAACTCCGCACAGACAGCACCCGCAGTCAGGATCGAACATGGACCACTACCGCAACTCTACGGCTGCACCACTTTGCCGCCCAAGATAAGCTGAGCTTCATGTGGAGTATGAAGTCCAGGATGTACTTGTAGGGCTGACCATCTGGGGCGGCACAGAGATGCAGCGGTAGAATTACTGCATTACTGTGGCAGAGACCTGGTTCGATTCTGACAATGGGTGCTGTCTATACGGAGTTTGTATGTTCACCCTGTGACCACGTGGGTTTCCTCCGGGTGCTCTGGTTTCCTCCCACATCCCAAAGAAGTGCAGGTTTGTAGGTTAATTGGCTTCTGTAAATTACCCCTAGTGTGTAGGAGATAACTCATGTATAGGTGATCGATAGCCGGCACATACTTAGTGGGGCGAAGGGCCTGTTTCCGCGCTGTATCTCTAAACAAAACTAATCCTTTCTAGGTGGAGGAGAGTAGTTTGGTGAAATTATATTTTCTTTCACAAGGAAAAGGAACCCAGGAAAGTTTTCCCAGTCTTCTGGGTGTTCTACCAGTCATAGATGGAGCATTCGCACAAAGGTTGAAGCTTCCCTGCACGGATACCCTTTGCAAGAAATGCTGTGAAGCTATTCTTCACAAACAACAAACAGAAAATACATGCGAGTGGTGTAAAGAAGTCATTCAACCAATCGAGCCGACTCCAGCATTGAATGTCACCCATTGTTCTCAGACTCCCACACTCTAGACCTTTACTCTTCAAAATCGATTGATACCCTGATGTGGTCAATGCCCACTCATCCTTTGCATTTACTTTATACTGTAGAGATACAGCGTGGAAACTGGCCCTTTGGCCCACCGAGTCCGCACCAGCCAGCGATCACCCCGTACACCAGCACTATCCTACACACTAGGGACAATTCACAATTTTTTTTACAGAAGACAATTAACCTATAAACCCGCATATCTTTGGAGTGTGGGAGGAAACCGGAGCACCTAGAGAAAGCCCACGTGGTCACAGGGAGAACTCCGTACAGACAGCACCCGCAATCAGGATCGAGCCCGGATCTATGCTACAATTAGCAGCTATGCTACCGTTGTGCCACTGTGGCACCATCAATCTGCAAGGTGGGATTAAGGAGCAGGCCATTCTTCCCGACCAGTCCCTACTGGCGTCTAAGCTCCATTGAGCTCCTCCCATCTTTCCTTATCCGATTCATTCATACAGAGCAAGGATAACAAATATAAGTGAGGCAGTGGGCTCTCGACTCTTTGATCCTGCTTCGATGTTTAATGGAGACCTGTTTGACCTCAAATAACTAGAGGCCATCATTTTAAGATGAGAGGAGCAATGTTTAAAGGAGATAAGCGGGACAGGTTTTTCTTATTTACACATAGAGGTTGGTAGGTATGAGGAACGTTATGCCAGAGGTAATGGTTGAGGCAGATATGATAGTGGCATTTGACACTTTTGGATAGGCACATGGATATGCAGGGAATGGAAGGATATGGATTAATTGCAGGTAGATGTTGGTCTTGGCATCATATTCAGCATAGACATTGTGGGCCGAAGGGCCTGTTCTTGTGCTGTACTGTTCGATGAATGCAACATTGTTCTTATCTATGCAGAAGCCTTTCCAGCACAGCAAAATATCTCCCCATTCATATTTTTGTTTCTATTTTACCCATCAAGATGGACAATTACACATTTTCCCACATGATGCCCTGCTTGCCAGCTTCATGCCTACTCACTGAACCTATTTATACCTCTTTGAAGCCTCTGTATGCTCTCTTCACATTATTTTGCTGCCCATCTTTGAGTCATCAACAAATTTAGCAACCAGATCTTTGATGCCTTTATCCATATATTTGCAAGAGTCAAAGTTTTCAAATTGGCATATGTACTGGCAACAGAACAATGACATTCATACTTGCTGCAGCTTAACAGGCCCATTAAGACAATAACACACAAATATCTATGTTAATAATCAATAATGCTAGGTAACCATATAGTGCTAAAACTAAATCCATAGTGCAGCCAGAAATAATGACCACAGAAGATCATGGTTGCTGAGGTAGTGGTTAGTGTTATGCAGAGTTCTGGTGGTTGCCAATACTGGGTAACTAGACCCTTTTAGTTTAGTTTAGAGATACAGCTTGGAAACAGGCCCTTCGGCACACTGAGTCCATGCAGACCAGTGATCCCACTACACTAGCACTATCCGACACACTAGGGACAATTTACAATCTTTATCAAAGCCAATTAACGGACAAAATTGTATGTCTTTGGGACTTTGGGAGCTCCCGGAAAAAATCCCATAAGGTCAAAGGGAGAATGTACAAACCACATACAGACAGCACCCGTAGTCAGAATTGAACCCGGGTCTCTGGCGCTGTAAGGCCGTAACTCTACTGCTGCAGCAACGTGCCACCCTAATAGTGCAAACCAAAGTATGTAGTGCAACTAAAACAAAGTCCCTAGTAGATCGGTTCAGAGGTTAGAATTGTGATGAGGGTTGTGCAGTGTGGTTCAGGAGCCTGGGTTGCTGGCAAGATGGGATTCTTGAACCTGGAGGTCGTGGTTTTCAGGCTCCTGTACTTGTTAGAAGTCAAAGCCCAAGAAACATTACCTGCGGCAAACAGCTTGTAACATCTTGCCAACATGTTACCTCCTACGCACAAGCTTTTTTTCTCAACAATAAAAACTGGAAGCTTTGATGTGGTGCCTCATCAATTGCCTTCTGGAAATCTAAATATGGCACGTGTACTGGTTCCACTTTTCCAAACCACATGTAACTTTTGCAAACAACACTGATAAATTGGTCCAACGTGGCTTTCCTTTCACAGAAGCCTGCTGACTTGCGCCCAGTTAGTTTAGTTTAAGTTTGTTTAATTTGGTCTACGCTTGGTCTGTTTGCTGTGTTTATTATGACTGTCACATGGACTGAGGTACAGTGAAAAGCTTTTTTGTTGTGTGCTATCCAGCCAGCGGAGGATTATACATGACTACAATCAAGCCATCCACATTGTACAGTTACAGAATAATGGGAATAATGTTCAGTGCAAGATAAATTCCGATTAAAGATAGTCCACGAGTCCCCAATGAGATAGATGTTAGGTCAGGACCACACTCTATATGATAAGTTGCCCGATAACAGCTGGGAAGAAACTGTCCCCAAGTCTGGAGGTGCACATTTCCCACTCTGTACCTCTTGCTTGACTGGAGAGGGGAGAAGAGGGAGTGTCCATGGTGAGACCCATCCTTGATTATGCTGGTGGCCTTGCTGTGGCATCATGAAGTGTAGATGGAGTCAATGGAAGGGAGGTTAGTTTGCGTGATGGTCTGGTCTGGGCTGCATCCACAATTCTCTGCAATTTTTTAGTCTGGATGGAGCTGTTCCCAAAGCACAGTGTGATGCATGTTTTGTACGACACTTCTGTAGACCTTGGTTGGAGTTGTTGTGGACATTACAAACTTCCTAACCCTTCAAAGGAAGTAGAGGCATTGGTGTGCTTTCTTGGCCATTGCTTCAATATGTCTGGTCCAGGACAAGTGGCTGGTGATATTTACTCTTAGGAACTTGAAGCTTGCACTGTCAATGTATACCAGGGTTATTTGTACCACATCGCTTCCTGAAGTTGATCACAAGCTCCTTTGTCATGTTGACATTGTGGGGAAGGTTTGTCTTGGCACCAGGTTAAGAGGTTCTCAATCTCCTTCTTATCATTATTTGATATCAAGCCCACTACAATGGTGTTGTCTTGAGAATTTGTAAATTGAATTGGATTTGTATTTGGCTGCAGTCATGGGTATATAGGGAGTAAAGAAGGAGGCCGAGAATGCATTCTTGCAGAGCACCAGTGTTGAGGATTATTGTAGAGGATGGTTTGTCCTCTATCCTCACTGATTGGGGTCCATTGGTCAGGAAGTCAAGAATCCAGTTGCAGAGGTGAATGCTGACTCCAAGTTCCACAAGTTTGAAGATGAGCTTAGATGGGATAATTGTATTGAAAGCAGAGCACTAGTCTATGAATAGGTGTCTCTCTTATCCAGGTGTTCCGGATAGGTGTAGGGCCAGGGAGATGGCATCAGCCATGGACCTGTTGTAGCAGTAGGTAAACTGCAGTGGATCAAGGCTGCTTCGTAGGCTGGATTTAATGTGTACTATAACCAGCGTCTCAAAGCAACTCACGATGGTGGGTGCCAAGGCCACTGGACGGTAGTCATTTTCTTCCGGACTGGGATGATAGTGGTCTGCTTGAAGCAGGTGGGTACCTCAGAGGTGTGTACATTTGTGTGGAGTTTGCACGTTCTCCCTGTGACCAACTGGATTTTCTCCGGGTGTTCTGGTTTCCTCCCACATCTCAAAGACGTGCGGGTCTGTAGGTTAATTGGCTTCTGAAAAGTTACCCTAAGTGTATAGAGCGTGGATGAGAAAGCCGATTTAACAGAGAACTAGTGGGAAAAGGTGATTGATAGTCAAGAGTCAAGATTGTTTTATTGTCATATGTCCCAGATAGAACAATGAAATTTTTACTTGCTGCAGCACAACAGAATATGTAATCATAATTAATAATATAACAAAAACTCAGAAAAAAAGAACAAACAATAATAATAATAATAATAAGTCTACTGTAGTTCATAGCTTATGAGGTTGTAGAATTTAATAGCCTGATGGCTGTAGGGAAGAATCTGTTCCTGAACCTGGACGTTACAGTTCTCAGGCTCCCAGTGGACTCGGTGGGTCAAAGGACTTGTTTCCATCGAAAATAGACACAACATGCTGAAGCAACTCAATTGGGTCAAGCAGCATCTCTGGAGAAAAGGAATAGGTGACGTTTCAAGTCGAGACCCTTCTTCAGACTGAGTCAGGAGCAGGCCAGTCATAGAACCGGTCCTGTTTCCATGCTGTATTCCTAAACTAAACTCAACACTGAATGCAAGTGAACATGGCCAGGACTCATTTTAATGCTACATTAATAAAAAGCAATTTAACATAAGGGCTATGCACCAGATTTAAACAGCAGACCTAATATGGAACAGCAATCATTCCGTAAGATAGATATATGCCCAGAAGGAATGTTTACTAACACTTCACTGAAGACTTAAGAAGCTCAGCGGCAATTGTGAAGAATTCAATATCATCTATCCAGGAATCTCTTTTGACTCCAGTTCAAGCGAAGTTAGAGCTGTCAGGCAAGCAAGGTGGTGCATTTCATATAATAGAGATAAGTTACACTTTATCACATGTCTCATGAAATATTTCAAACCACTTCACGAGCAATGAATTAATCTAGCCCATGAAAATCAACCAGACATTTTTTGCATGCACTACAACCTCTGATGCGGCAAAATGAACAGTGGATAATTAATGTAGACACAAGGCATGTATAAGCTGAGTTTATTGTAGTATCATGTGTACCGAAGTACAGTGAAAAGCTTCATGTGCATGCTTTCCAGCCAGCGGAAAGACTAAGCATGATTACAATCGAGCCGTCCACTCTGTACAGATACAGGATAAAAGGAATAACGTTTAGTACAAGATAAAGCCTGTGACCTGTGACTCTACACAGAGGTCGGGATCGAACCCGAGTCTCTGGCGCTGTGAGGCAGTGGCTCTACCAGTTGCGCCACCGTGCCGTCCACATGTTAAGCATGTTAGCTCCAAGTGATTAATGACATGCTGGGCACAAAGTGCTGGAGTAACTCAGCGGGTCACGCTGCATTGAGTGACAGAGTGGCGCAGCGATAGAGTTGCTGCCTAGGGACAATTTTTACCAGAGACCCGGGTTCAATCCCGACTACCGGTGCTGTCTGTGCAGAGTTTGTACATTCTCGCTGTGACCCCCGCGTGGGTTTTCTCCAGAGCACCGGATTTCTCTCACATTCCAAAGGCATACAGGTTTGTAAGTTAATTGGGTTCTGTAAATTGCCCTAGTGTGTAGGATGCGAAACTGGGATAACAGAACAAGTGTACGGGTGATCGTTCATCAGCGCAGACTTGGTGGGCCGAAGGGCCTGCTTCCACACTGTATCTGAAAACTAAACTAAACATCTCTGAAGAACATATCTGCTTCTTCAAGAGTCATAAGAGTCATGCAGCGTGGAAACAGGTCATTCAGCCCAACTTGCCCACACCGACAAACATGCCCCATCTACACTTGTCCCACCTGCTCTCTTGGCCCATATCCCTCTAATCCTATACATGTACCTGTCTAAATGTTTCTGAAATGTGCGATAGTAACTACCTCCCCTGGCAGCCTGTACCATACACCCACCACCCTTTGTGTAAATAAAGTTGCCCCTCAGGTTCCTTTCAAAGCTTTCCCCCCTCACCTTAAACCTATGCCCTCTGGTTCTCGTTTCCTCTACTCTGGGCAAGACACTCTGTGCGTTTACCTGATCTATTCCTCTCATGACTTTGTACACCTCTATAAGATCACCCTACATCCTACTGCGCTCCAAGGAATAGCCTTATCCTTCTTTAACACTCCCTGGAGCTCAGACCTTGTGTCCTGGTTACATCCTGGGAAATATTCTCTGCACCCTTTCCAACCTGACAACATCTTTCCTGTAACATGGTGATGAAAACTGAGCACAATGTTCAGTCTCGATTGATAACGCTGTAAGCCACTAAAATTCATCACTGATTCTTCTGGCACCCCGCAAGTAACAAGCTGTCAATGTGAAATGGAACAGTTTACTCCTTCTTTCTCCATTCATGCTAATATATTAGCAACAACCCCGCAAGCCTTTCTCTCACACAGCAGCCTGTTTGTGATACCTTATGTAACACCTTTTGAAAAGCGTTTGATAAAAGATGCACTTTGTCCTAATTTCTCCGTATGTGGCTTGACATGCTATTCTTGAGGTTCCTTGGCATATTTTATTACATCTTTGACGCTATGAAAATGCAGTTAACAAAGTAGTAAAAAACGTTGAAGGGTCCCAACACCAAACTGACTTTTATTGTCACATGTACTGAGGTACAGTGAAAAGCTTGGTTTGTGTGCTATCTAAAGAGGTCAGATATACCATAC
The DNA here is from genome assembly GCA_038087875.1 of Malacoraja senta. Taxonomy (NCBI): domain Eukaryota; kingdom Metazoa; phylum Chordata; class Chondrichthyes; order Rajiformes; family Rajidae; genus Malacoraja; species Malacoraja senta. The sequence continues at coordinate 172,501,548 of CM075978.1, forward strand.
ATAAATACAAGCAGGTCACACTCAAGTACAATAGGTAGAGCAAAGGGGAAGATACAGAGTGCAGGATATAGTTGCCAGCATTGTAGCGCACCGGTTCCATAGATAACGTCCAATGTCCGCAATTGGGTAGAGGTGAGTCGGACAGTACCCTAGCTTCTGGAAGAACCATTGAGAAGCCTGATAACAGAGGGGAAGAAGCTGTTCCCAAGTCTGATGATGCGCGCTTTCAAGCTTCTGTACCTTCTGCCGGACAGGAGCGGGTAGAAGAAGAAATGACATGGGTGGGACACGTCTTTGATTATGTTGGCTGCTTTCCTGAGGCAGCGTGAATTATAGATGGAATCAGTGGTGGGGAGTCTGGACTGTGTGATTCGACTGGACTGGATCTTCAATGCTGCCTGATCCGCTGAGTTTCTCCATTAATTTGTGTCTTTTAGAGTCTTAGGGTCTTCAGCCCAACTTGCCCATGCCGACAAAGATGCCCCATCTACACTAGCCCCAACTGCTAGTGTTTGTCCCATATCCTTCTAATCCTTTTCTGTCAATGTATCTGTCAAATAGCCTGTTAAAAGTTGTTATAGTACCTGCCTCAACTACATCCCCAGGTAACTCATTCAATATACCCACCACCGTCTGTGTGAAAATGTTGCCCCTCCTATTAAATCTTTCCCCTCGCACCTTAACCCTATGCCCTTATGTTTCTTGATTCCCCTACTCTGTGCATTCACCTTATCTACTCCCTTATGATTTTATACATCTCTGTTGTACTTGTGTATGACTTGATTGTACTCATGTGCAGTATGGGAGGTGGCAGTGGTGTAACAGTACAGCTGCTGCCTCACAGTGCCCGAGACTACAGGTGCTGTCTGCATGGAGTTTGTATGTTCTCCCTGTGACCGTGTAGGTTTTCTCCAGGTGCCCTGGTTTCCTCCCACATACCAAAGACATACAGGTTTGTTGGTTAATTAGGTTTGTTAAATTGCCCCTGCAGGGTGCAACACTGGGATAACAGAACTAATGTACGGGCGATTGCAAGTCACACTTGTCAATGACTTGATTGTACTCATGTACAGTACAGGGGGATGTGTAGGTTAATTGGCTTCTGCAAAATTGTAAATTGTCCCTAGCGGGATAGTGCTAGTGTACAGGGTGATCAATGGTCAGCACAGACTCGGTGGGCCAAAGGGCCTGTTTCCGTGCTGTGTCTCTTAAAGTCTATAGTATGCTTTGACTGGATACCAAGCTTTTCATTGTATCTCGGTGCACGTGACAATAATGAACCAATACACTAGATGCTTGGTCTCTGTGTTCAAGCATATCACAGTGTCTGCAACACCTCTCTCTGCTTGACCCGCAGGGTTTCTCCAGAATTGTGTTGTTTTTTTGTACACCAGCATCTGCAATCCATTGTGTCGAGTAAAGTGTGCTTATTGGAATGGGATGTGATGGCCATGTCATCTAGTGGCTGTGCGGCAGAGCTGTGACAGTAACTTGGACTGGCAGGCAGGATTATGTGTACCAATCCTGCTTCCCAATTCATGAGCAGAGTTTTGCCACCAATGGAGTACTGCCAACAGACTCCATCTGTCCTGCGCGTTTCAGAAACAACCTTTGCACAGGTCTTTGGCTTTGAGAGCAAGCATATTTGATAGAGAAATTAAAGGACCTATCGATACTGCCATTGTTGGTGTGCTAAACTTACAGCAGCAGCTTTAGACTTTAAGAGATACAGCGCGGAAACAGAACCTTCGCGCCGACCAGCGATCATCCCGTACACTAGCATTATCCTACACACTAGGGACAATTTTTACCAAAGCCAATTAATCTGCAAACCCGCATATCTTTGGAGTGTGGGAGGAAAACGGAACACTTGGAGAAAACCCACGCGGTCACGGGGAGAACGTACAAACTCCGTAGTAAGGATCTAAGCCAGTTCTCTGACGCTGTAAGGCAGCATCTCTACCGCTGCACCACTGTGCCGCCCCTAGAGATGGAATGATGATATTAAGTTGAAATCTCACAGATGTTGCAGGGAAACCTGATAGAAGCTAGAGTGTGTCCTGACCTCCCACCTACCTCATTGGGGACATTTGCACTATCTTCAATGTTACTAACTACAATGTTATATCTTTGTACTAAATGTTGTACCCCGATTCCATTATCTGTGCACTGTGGATGGCCTGATTGTATTCATGTAGTCATTTCTATGACTGGATAGCACAACACGCAAACAAAAGCTTTTCACTGTATCTCGTTAAATGTGACAATGACAAACTAAACAACAACAATGACCAGGACACCAGCGAGAACATCCTTGCTCTTTCCCCAGAATATTCCACAGCCACCTGACAGCAAACAAGGCCTCGTTGTTAATTCACCTTAAACCAACCCCTCCTGACGTACCATCGCACTGGCGTCTATTGTACTCATGGCCTTCATGCTCAGAGATTACGTCTCACAGCTTGAAGGAAATATTTTAAAACCTTCTATATAAGGGCAGGTTTTAAGTAGAAATGATTCAGAGATTGCAGATGTTAAATTTATATATACTCCGATGAAATGTCCCTTCAATTTCTAAATGCTTGCAAATATAACCCTAGTCCACGAAGTCTCCTCAACATTGTAGTAGTAGACAGCAGTCCAACATAAAATACCATTGAATCAATACACATGCCCTTTTACTCCTGCGATTTTAGCAATGGTAGCCTTTAACAAACTAGAAGCAAAGACACATACCAAATTATCGAGTCCATCTGTGTGTACAGTAATCCTTCAGTAAAGACCAAGAATGCTTCTAACGCTTAATCCTCCTGCAGTTCCAATCCTCCATGGTCTGAGAAGTTTTCTCAGGCATCAGGCAAGTCCTTGTTGTTCTTTGCCTGTAGATTACAGAATCAGACTGCACATCCCAAATCAAAGCCTGGAGCTCAACTAAAACACTGTTCACTGCGTCGTAGCTCAGACGAGGTTCTGTTTACCTGTTTGTTCATGGCAAACAGGGGTCACTGGACTACAGGGTAGACCGGGGGAATAGAATGATTAGCGAGAGAATGACGTGGACTCAGTGAGTCAAATGACTTCCTTCGTGTTATAGTGAGTCTGTGCCTCACCAACAAGGGTCTATCAACTTGCTGGAGCCTGGAGCCAGCTGAAGACCAGACCAGAAAAGGTAGCAGATTGCCTTTCCTGAAGAACATGAATATTAAGAACACTAACTTGATAATAGGCTAGTAGGAACCCGAGGGGTAACTTCCTTTACACAAAGGGTGGTGGGTATATGGAATGAGCTGCTGGAGGAGGTAGTTGAGGCAGGTACCATTGCAATGTTTAAGAAGCATTTTGACAAGTACATGGATGGGTCAGGTTTGGACGGAAATGGGCCAAACACGGGCAGGCGGGATTAGTGTAGATGGGGCATGTTGGTCAGCACGGGCAAGTTGGCCAAAGGGCCTTCTTCCATGCTGTATGACTATCGATGAAATGGTTTGTCCTGTAAAGATTCCCCGGTAGTGGAGGAGATATGCAGCAATTTGGATTTCAGTATTGAGCAGGCAAATTATTTTCCTTGTACGACTGACTAAGTACAATGAAGACATGCACCTTCCTGTGCTGAAAATTATACTTCAGAAAGAATATTTAAATCATACACAGATTATTTTTGAACGACTGTGATCTTTCCGATTCTGAATGAATCGCTGGATTTCTCTCCCTCAGTGGGTCATAGTAGTTGAGTGTATTCAAGGATGTTATTGGTATATTTTTGGAATATGTAAAACTGATGTTGGGATAAAATATTGGTCATGAACTTATGGAATGGGGAAGGTGCACGGTTGTCCGCTGCCCGATGAAATGGTTTCTTGCCATTATTATCCTGAGACTGTTCTGAATCTGTATCACATCCCTGACCAACGGGAAGAGATGGAACAGAACAATACAACGGGACAGGCAGCATCTCTGGAGAGAAGGAATGGGTGATGTTTCGGGTGGAGACCCTTCTGAAGAAGGGTCTCGACCAGAAAAGTCACCCATTCCTTCTCTCCAGAGATGCTGCCTGTCCCGCTGAGTTACTCCAGCTTTTTGTGTCTATCTTCGGTTTACACCAGCATCTGCAGTTCCTTCCTATACATAGAACAATACAAGACTGGAACAGGCCCTTCAGCTCAAAATGGCTGTGCCGAACATGATGCCAAGATAAACTAATTGTATCTATCTCCACTTGATCCATATCCCTCTATTCTCTACATTTCTAAAAGCCCCATAAACATCCTATGGTATAACAGCCTCCACCACCTCCCCTGGCAGTGCGTTCCAGGCACTCACCACTCTCTGTATATATTTTTTTAAACTTGCCCTGTACATCTCCAGTAAAGGCTGCCCCTCTCACCTTAAATCCGGGCCTTCCAGTCTTTGACGTTTCCACCCTTGGAAAAGGTTTACCCAATTAATGCTTCTTATAAATCTATCACGTCTACCCCATTAACCTTCGATGCTCCAGAGAATGTTTTTTCAAAGTCTCTGTGTACCTAATACCTTCTAATCCAGGCGTTAAGAAAGGTCCCGACCTATAATGTTACCTATCCATGATCTCCAGAGATACTCTGACCCGCTGATTTACTCCATCACGTTGTGTATTTTTGTATAAACTAGCATCTGATGTTCCTAGTATTTCATCATTCTGGTAAACCTCCTCTGCACACTCTCCAAAGCCTCCACATCCTTCCAGTAATGGAGCAACAATAAATGCATGTAATAGTTCAAGAGAAGGGCCTCGACTCGAAATGACCATAATAAACCTAAAGGTAGACAAAAATGCTGGAGAAACTCAGCCTGAAGAAGGGTTTCGGCCCAAAACGTTGCCTATTTCCTTCTCTCCATAGATGCTGCTGCACCCGCTGAGTTTCTCCAGCATTTTTGTCTACCTTCGATTTTCCAGCATCTGCAGTTCCTTCTTAAACATAATAAACCTAAACCTGTCCTCTCAGTCTCAACCTGAAAGTCGACTATCCCTGTACCTCCACGGATGCTGCTCAACACTGGGTTGTTCAACCTGTTGATATTTTTTGGCTTCACATTCTGAGGGAGTTTGATGGGGAGAACATATTTCCTGATGGGGGAAAATCCAATCCTGGGGCATTAGCTCAAGATAACAGAGTGAGAGTTGGAGGAATTTTCACCTCCCTTTGGTTGTGGAGGCCGAAACCGACAGCTTGTTGGACGACAGGGGAGACAAGGATTAAAGGGAACAGGTTGGCCGTGAACTGAAGCCAAGATCAGATGGGTTGGCTTGAATGGTGACACAGCCTCGAGGACCATATGGGGGACTCCTGATCCAGTTTTGTTTTGCTCCACAGTTGACCTTCGGCTGACATTGCTGAGATTAACATTAAAGCATCATTTGGGTGGTACAGTGGCGCAGCAGTAGAGTTGCTGTCTTACATTGCCAGAGACCCAGGTTCTATCCTGACCAGGGGTGCTGTCTGTACGGAGTTTGTACGTTCTCCCTGTGAACCCGTGGGTTTTCTCCGGGTGCTCTAGTTTCCTCCCACACTCCAAAGACATACCGGTTTGAAGGCAAATTGGTAAAAATTGTAAATTGTCCCTTGTGTGTAGGATAGTGTTAGTGTACAGGGTGATCACTGGTCAGAATGGATTGGGTGGACCGAAGTAATTATTTCCGCACTGTATCTCTGAAGTCTAAAGTAAATCATCTCAATGCTTTAGGAAGCATGTATACAAATTGGAGGCTACTTTTCATATCTTGCAGCTCTTCAAGTGAGTACTTAATTGTCATAGAATCATACAGCATAGAATCAGGCCCATCGGCCCAACTTGTCCACACTGACCTAGATTCCCCATCTGAGTTAGTCCCACCTGCCTGGATTTGGCCCATATCGCAAAAGGACAAATCAAAGCCAGCAACGATCATCAAGGAAAGGTGACCATGATGGTCCATTATTGGCTGTGGAGAAGGTGATAATGAGTAACACAAACAGTGAAACCAAGCAGAACGATAGTGAAACTAATACGACAATAAGGATGTGGGAGGGACGGAGAGAGAGGGGATGCAAGGGTTACTTGAAGTTAGAGACATCAATATCAATACAACTGGGTTGTAAGCTGCCCAAGCAAAATATGAGGTGCTGTTCCTCAATTTGTGTTTGGCCTCACTCAGACAATGGAGGAGGCCCAGGACAGAGAGGTCTTTATGGTCCTAGACTCTCCCACTGCTGGAAACATCCTCTCCACATCCATTCTATCCAGGCATTTCACTCTGTTGTCAAAACCTCATTAAACGCTCACCCAACCTAGGCGCCACATTTTTAGAGGGGGGGGGGACATCTGGAGGGAATGTTGACTAGATTAAACGAGGTGCCAGACCATCAGTTGCCAGAAAATACAGTGGTGGACCTGTATTGGAGAATTCAGCATTGACTAAACATTTGCACACTATTCCCAGTGCATTGAAACTGCAAAGAGGACAATTCCTTCGCACCTACTTCAATTATGCAGAATGAGTCCAAAAATGTTCAGTTCATTTCCACTATAAATTGTTTCCAAGAATAAAATTTTAATTCAAATAATATAAAAATTGCAATCCAACCCTGAATCATTGCTCAGTTTTACAGTCTATAACACAGAGACTATCTAAATATAGTCCAACCACTGACACAACTAACCTGGAGCCTGAGGCACTTTAATAAATCTAAATGCCTTATATAAAATATTATTTTATTTGGTTATGAATCTGCTTTATACTCAATAGCTGAATGAATAGTTAGGTGTGAAAGGATTTGGAAGGAGCTGTTTGTATCTGTAGTCTAGAAATCAACGGTAAACAGACAGCATGTGTAGGAAGGAACTGCAGATGTTGGTTTATGCCGAAGATAGGCACAAAATGCTGGAGCAACACAGCGGCATCTCTGGAGGAAAAGAGTAGGTGACGTTCCGAGTCGGAATGCTACTTTCAGTCTGAAGAAGGGTCCTGACCTGAAACGTCACCTATCCTTTTTTGCCGCCAGAGATGCTGCCTGACCCGCTGAGTTACTCTCGCACTTTGTGTCTATCTTTGGTATAAACCAGCATCTGCAGTTCTTTATTCCTGACATCCCTGGAGAACATGGATAGGTGACGCTTCGGATCGGGACCCTTCTTCAGAAGTCCGAGAAGAGTCCCGACTCGAAATGTCACCTATCCATGTTCTCAGGAATGCTACATGACCCACTGAGTTACTCCAGCACTTTGTGCCTTTTTTGTAAACCAGCATCTGCAGTTCATTATGTCGCCTTGCAAGTAAAGATGGGTTTAAGCGAGTATCCCCACTTATACTGTCCCGTTACTCATAATATCGGCGTGGCGAATAGATATTTTAAAAATATGATACACTATAGTCAGTCAGCTGGGATTTAAGTTTCCCAGCCAAAAATGCAAAGTTTGAAAGTTATCCCAAATGGTCCTACATATGTGTCAACTCCAGCTTCATGCATGCTTGTCCTCTTGCTCACAAGTCAGAAGGTTTCTGACTAACTTCATCTGATAATCCAGTGCCTTACTGGGTTAGGGGAGATATTAACTACAGGAGGAATATCTAATGTAATCAATCTCATGAAACATTGTTAGGAATAAAGGGGGAGACGGAAGAGACTGCAGATGCCCGGGATCTTGAGCAAAAAAGTGCTGGAAGAACTCAGCAGGTCAGGCAGCATCTGTGGAAGGAATGGACAGATAACGCTGTGGGACTGATGGGAGTAGGTGGGAGAAGGCTGGTGAGGAAGGTGGGGATGTGGCAAGTGATAGGTGGATACAGGTGCTGCGTGGGTGAGAGGCAGATAGCTGGAGTAAGTGGCAAAGGCCACTAAACGTTATTCCCTTTATCCTGTATCTGTATACTTACAATTTTGTAAGCACGTAGTCTTTCCACTGACTGGTTAGCATGCAACAAAAGCTTTACACTGTACCTCTGCACAAGTGACATTAAACTAAACTAAACTAACTAATGGGGAGACACAAGGGTGTCAGATAAGAGGAAGAGTGAAATGTAAAGCTGGAGTGAGGGATATGGGTGGAATGGGATGGGTGGGGAGAGAAGAAAAGGGAAAATGGGGACTCCGGGAGAGGTTGGGGGATGAGCGGAGGAAGCAGGAATTTCCTGGAGATGTGTCCAGTATTCACTCCTCTTCCAGCTCCACTGAAGCACATAGAGTCACACATCACAGAAACAGGCGCTTGAGCCCGCTTGACCATCAACCACCCAGTTACACTAATCCTACATGAATCCTATTATAGTCTCCATCCATTCCATCACCTCCTCCCAGGTGTTCCATCCAAAGCAGCGTGCGAGGTACTAGTTGGTTGCATTTCTTTCCCACGCCACTAACTGCACTTAAAGAACTTCTTTGAATGTGAAATGCTGAAAGACGTTCCGGGTTAGTTTCATAGACTTGGCAGAGCAGACCATTCGGCCCATTGAATCTATTTTATTTTCCAGGTGTGAAATTCTGACACTCCCTTCCTCTCCCAAAAATATCCCTACATCCTTGCAAATTGTATTTTCTCAAGGGACGATCCTGTCCCAAAGGTCCGGACCGATCCTTCTTCCATCAGCCTTACAGGTAATGAGTTCTAGATCATCATTAATAGGGTCATGGAATCATGCGGCACGGAAACAGGCCCTTCGACCCAACTTGCCCATGCCAACCTAGATAAGCTAGTCCCTTTTGCCTGCATTTGGCCCATATCCCTCTAAACCTTTCCTATACATGTACCTGTCCAAATGTGTTTTACATGTTGTTACAGTATCTGCCTCAACTACCTCCTCTGGCTGCTCGTTCCTTATACCCACCACCCTCTGAGTGAAAAAGTTGCCGCTCGGGTTCCAATTAAATCTTCACCCTCTCACCTGAAAACTACGTTCTCTGGTTCTCGATTCTCCTACTCTGGTTAAAAGCCTCTGTGCATTCACCCTACCTATTCCCCTGATGTTTGCAAGATCATCCCCCAGCCTCCTGCATGCCAAGGAATAAAATCCTAATAAAATCCGAGCCACCCAACTTTATCCATCAAGTTGTGCTAACATGCTCTGATGTGTGACTTCAGCACATAGCCTGATTTGGAGAGAGGTTCCCTTCTAACTGAACCACGTTCAATGCTAGATAATTAACTTCCATCTGCCGGGATCACAGAAAACAGATACTGTACATCTCACTTTCTCTTGTGGACTTTGTTCTCTCTCCAATTCATCTTCAACCCCAACTGAATGCCCCCCTCTATTGACCTGTCTCTCTAAATCACAGAACAATGAGAACCAATTGGTCCATTGGCTCTCGTCAACTTTTTGAAATCAATTGGACCAATGCCCCCTGCACTTGAATGAAATTTTTCCTCTATGAAGCATTTATCCAATTCCCTTTTGCAAGTTATCACCGAATCTCCTGTAAGGCAGACCAAACCAGGACACAGCCAATTGTGTGAGATGATTGATTCTATTATCTCTGCTTCCTGCTCCAGATGATGATACCCACAGGGTTCATGAATGCACCAAACATTAAGCCAAGTGCACGTCCAAATTGGCATTCTGAGAATTTTACTGGGAATCACTGAACCTTTCACAGAAGGACCATTTGTGTTTGCGTTAAAAGCCTTCAAAGAACTATTAATCTCATCGCAAACGGAACCCTGTTCCCTCCCTATTGTCCTTGCTAATTTTGCTCTTCAATTTCTTCACTAGCTTTAAATCTACTTCCATCCTTCTTTCCATTGCACAGTCACATTTCTCAGTTCAGATACAGAACCCAAACCATCTCCTGTTTCGCAGTGCAATTCATCATAAACAGGGTTTATCCAATCTGATTAGACACTCTAGGGCAGGATAGCCTTTTTGAGGTTTGCATTGCATTTTGCACTCCCTTTTTACATTACTGTCATCTCTGGACAGTATTACCTAGATTCAAATCCCACCATGTCAAAC
>CM075978.1:172511711-172563119 GCA_038087875.1 Malacoraja senta
GACTCCAACCAAAATAATGTTTAATATATGCATCAGCCCAGTACTCCAGGATCTTGCTGGTGCTGCCTGTGCAGAGTTTGTACATTCTCCCTGTGACCAAGTGAATTTTCTCTGGGTGCTCCGGTTTCCTCCCACACTCAGGTTTGTAGGTTAATTGGCTTCTGTAAATTAGACCATAGTGTGTAGGATGGAACTAGTGTAAGGGTGATCGTTGGTCAGCATGGACCAGGTGGGCCAAAGGCCCAGTTTCCACACTGTATCCCTAAAAACAACTAATCTTGAATTGAATCTAATTGAATTGAAAGATACGGCGTAGAAACAAGCCCTTCGGCCCACCGAGTCAAAACCGACCATCGTTCACACTAGTTCTATGTTATCTCATCTTCGCATCCAATCCCTACAAATTTGGGGCAATTTATAGAGACCAATTAGCCTCCAACTCACGTGTTTTTGGGATGAGACGGGAAACCGGTGCACCTGGAGAAATCCCACACGGTCACGGGTACAGTGTGCAAACTCCACACAGACAGAACCCGTGGTCAGGATCAAACCTGGGTCTGGTGCTGCGAGGTAGCAGTTCTACCAGCTGTGCCATTGTATCGCCCTTCTCTCATTCGCAGATCTGCTATAAAGATCAAGGGAAGACCTCACTTCCATTATTTATACCTGCAAGTAGTTAAGCAAATAGTTTAGTGTAACCATTCTCTACAACTGGCAAACCTGCGATGCAAGAGGAGGAATTGTGAGATTGTGGGACGATTAATCAAAAAGCAAAATGAAAATTGGCTGACAAAGACTTTTACAGAACACAATCCTGTAGGAAGGAAGTTTTATTTTCCTTGCTGACAATCTTGAGGTGGAATTTATTTATTCCACATTTCCTTACTCTCCTCGAACACAGCAGTGTCTTAAATGGGGAGAAAGTTGTTTCCAAAGAGAGGCAGCTCGCACACACACACATATACAGACACACACATAAACATGCATATGGGCAGCACAGTGGCGCAGCGGGTAGAGCTGCTGCCTCACAATGTCAGAGACCCGGTTCAATCCTGACCACGGGTGTTGTATGTGTGGAGTTTGCACCTTTTCCCTGTGACCATGTGGGTTTCCTCCGGTGGTCCTGTTCCCTCCCACATGCCAAAGACATGTGAGTTTGTAAGTTAATTGGCCTCTAAATTGCTCCTAAGGTGTAGGGAGTTCATAAGTTCGAAGGTTGTAGGAGCCGAATTATGTCATTTGGCCGATCAAGTCTACTCCGCCATTCAATCATGACTGATCTATCTTTCCCTCTTAACCCCTCTGTCCATGAGCAAGTGGGATAACATGGAACTTATGAACGGGTGATCGATGGTCGACATGGACTCGGTGGGCCGAATAGTCTGTTTCCATGCTGTATCATTCATACAGACACACGGGCACATACAAGTTCTGACTGTTCGGCCTTTGTACATGATGCATTAAATAGAAAACTGTGTCTAACTGTGCATCAGAGGCTGAAGAGGGCAGAAAGTGCTCACACTGGGAAAGTAGCCAGGTGTCAGATATTGTGCTTGGCGTCTGCAGTGTCTCATAGAGTGACTGTGCCCTCTAGTGGTGAGATGCACAGCAAGACCTGGCAACAAGGTGGGGACCAGTTTCCTTCCACAGTGAGCTTACCATCCTCACTCAGGTTCATCCAGTAAGTGCCAAGTGGCCACCCATTTCTCTTCAGAAGACATCTGTGATCGGCAGGATGAAGAACAGCTTCTTCCCAACAACCATCGGGCTCTTATACACTGCACCACACTAACCTCATCTATGACCTTCTCTGGACTGTCTTTGCTTGTACTAAAGATTTTTTTTTGCGCTTGTATTGTAGTTTAGTTTTGAGATACAGCATAGAAAAACAGGCCCATCGGCCCATCAAGTCCCCACCGACCAGCGATCCCCGCACACTAACACTGTCCTACCCACACTGGGGACAATTTACAATTTTACCAATTGTACGTCTTTGGAGTTGTTCTTTTTAAAAATTATTTAAGTAGTTAATTTTTTGAATTTTATACATTAAATGTTGTCTATGTGCATTGTGTTTACGGGCCTATTAAGCTGCAGTCAGTAAGAATTTAATATTTCCATTGTTGGTGCATATGACAATTAAAGTCTCAACTCCTGCTTTGGAAGGATCCATATTTTGAAAACCCTCCTCGATATCATTTACTCTCAGAGCAGACCGAGAGGCTGTTCAGCCTGCTCTGAAAATGCAAGCTCTTTGGAAAAGCAACCGGTGATCCCAGTATTTGTAAGTCCCCATATCTAATGCACACCCCACTTTGTACAGAACAAAGAATTCAGTCACAGTGTACTTTTGCAAGTCAAAATCTTCAACTCAATCCAATGAAGGCTTAAAGTGTGGAACATCAGTCATTATTTATTTCTTCATGCACAGAACGTAGAACAGAACAGCATGGGCTCAGGCGCTTCGGCCCACAATGTCTGTGCCAAACATAACGGCAAGATAAACAAGTCTCCTCCGTCTGTACATGATCCATGCACCTCCATTCAATGCTACTTTATTGTCACATGTACCTAGGTACAGTGAAATTCTTTGTTTTTGCACACAATCTGGTAAAATCATACAGCAGACTTCACCTAAGCCCTACACAAAGAGTTGGTATCTGCAAACCATAACGTGTGTCCCACCACAGGCAATCGTTGGGCACTTTAACGCCACTATTGCTGTTTTGACCCAACTTTGCAGTGTGATATATCTATATATATATATTTTGAAAAAGCACTCTTCTCGGGCAGAGGCAATGCTACAACTGCGGAGAGGGAGAGAGAGACTGCTTCCAATACCAGCCACAAAGGGAAAACTGTTCCGTTTTATAGAGACTTCCAACTGTCCCAACCCCCAACGCAGTGCTGGACCCAACAATCAAGTCTCTGTTTCCGTGCAAATGTGCGCAGAACTGTCTCATCTGAATTTGTACTCTCTAGTCTCCGTCATTCCCTTGCACTCCGTCATTCCTTGCACAATGCTAGAGTAACGGTACATCTCTCTCTCTCTCTCTCCTCTCTCTCTCTCTCTCTCTCTCTCCCCTCTCTCTCCCCCCTCTCTCCGTCGCCCGTACTTTATTCTTTTTTTTAAACAATCTCAATCAATTGTAGTTCTGTACTAATTCATGATTACTGAGTCTGCCAGTTCTACATTTTCTCAATTATATCATTTCGCTCTCATACGGCGAATTTGTCTCTCCTTTTCAACTGGCCTGCACTCTCACTATTACTCCCGGTCTCGTGTCCCTCGTCAGACTGAAGAAGGGTCCCAACCCGAAACGTCGTCTGCCTATTTCCCCCCACACAGATGCTGCCTGACCCGCTGAGTTCCTCCAGCACTTTGTGGTTTGCTCAAGATGCCAGCATCTGCAGTTTCTCGCGTCCCTCTTTCTCCACCCGAAAACACATTTCACACACACACACACACACACAACATGCATCTTATCGCCTGTATTCTCTTCATTATTTTACACCTCATCTATTCACCTCTTCCTCGCCGCGTAACAATGTCACATAGATTTCGGCGACATGGGGTGGATCAGTCTTGCACCCTTTCCCTGACAGCAGTATTTTCCTACATATCTCTCCCTCTCTGCGGTACCTTGCACTCTTTCACATATCGCCGCGTTATGACATAGCCTTCAAACGAACGTCCGTTTCCTGCAAAATGGATACACCTTTTCCAAGTAAGTTATTACTAATCACTGCTAATGTCTAAAGGAGGCAAGAAGGAGTTGCCAGAATAGGGGGCGATCTCAAGGCACTGCGACTTTAGTGTCCTGCAAGATATATTGATCGACTCTACAGCAGTAATCGATTATTCCATTTGAAATTAACGAGTGCTCCAACCTAAAGCTGTGACCCCACAAACGATGTGTCCGATGCACATTTATCCAAACATAATCCATCTTTTAAGATGTCAACCACGCCGCTTCCCCCCCCCCAAATGGAACCCCTTGCACCATTATAGAATGGAACTAAATTTAAAAAACGTGGCAAATATATATATATATATATTTCTTTAAACCAGCACATTAATATCCCAATGCAATTTAATTTGGGAAGTTCCATTGCGGTCCCTCTCGGCTCTGTCCGCCTGCTAAATATGCAGCAATGGTCGCGGACTGATTAATGGAATTGTAGCGAAAATAACATGTCAACTGGTTTTAAAATATAAACATACCGTCGCTGTTCGTGTCATGTCCTGATCTGTGTGTATCACTTGAACTGTTTTTGATCAGTGAGGAGTGAAGCAGGAGGGGGTTAGAGGGAAAGGTTTTTTGAAAAAACACAACCACCTTTAAATAAATACCCAGCCACAAAAACACTTGGCAAACACACAGGCACATTCAATATTACAACAGAAAAGACGTTGCCAACTCACCCGGGTTTGACCCAAGATGAGAAAGGCACAAACGAAATTATCCAGAAAATAAAATGTACAGCCTACCTTCCAGAGAGATCAGGTCAGTTTCTTGCTGTCCGTTGGACGTAAAAAGAAAGAGTCGCCAACCCTTATTAACAACTGGATGGGATGCTTTCGCTCCCCCTCTCCGTGGATGTACGCCGGAATGTGATCACGGAAAACAGAAAAGGCGATGCTTTCGCTTGTATGTGTGTGTGTGTGTGTGTGTGTGTGTGTGTGTGTGTGTGTTACTCTATCCAAAATCCTCCTGCAACAATTGCTTCTGTGACACACTTCAATGCAAAGGGTTGTGGAGAGAGAGAGAGAGAGAGAGAGAGAGAGAGAGAGAAAGGAGAGAGCTTAGGAATGGGCGGTTCCGAAAAAAAATATCTCCCCTCCCACACACTATTTTTTGGGGGGGGAAAAATCCCCCTATTTCAACATCAAAAAGATTTGCGGAGAGATGACAGTGAGCTCGTAACCTCGCTTTGTATCCGTTTGTTCAGATGAGAGACATTTTTCTCTCTCCCCATCTATCTCCCTCAATGCACTTAAATTGTGTTTTTAAACAGTCGAAGCCAATGAAACGCTGGTCTCCCCCCTCCTCCCTCTCTGTGTCTCTCCTGGGAGTCTGCTCTCTGAAAGATGCATTTAAAAACGGTTTTAAGTTTACGCGCACATATATGGACGCACCGAGACGTTCTGGCTGGAAATGGACTTTGGGATAAGACCTTCTAGGAGTCAAAAGCAGATCCAAAATATAACGGGACGCATTGCCATGAGCCACACAGGCTGGCGTTGACAAGGCAGGTCTTTCAGCATCGAGTGTGCCCCTCTCCCTCCCTCTTGCATTCTGACCAAGCCCCATTGCAGTTGGGACACACTTCATGGTTGACTTCTGTTGGAAGAGCAATAATAATAATAATAATAGATTTTATTTATACCTCTGAAATTGAATCCATTGCCAGGAACTTCCATCCCAATTTGTGAGGGACTTTATTTTACTCCTTAACCAGAGCCCGCTGCATACTGTAATTGTTTTCCAAGACTTGGACTGTCTCCCTTTGACTCTGCTGCCGACTCACACAATGCCAATTTGGAATTTTATTAAATGCGCTCTCATTGAGACCCCCTCCCTGTATGAACAAAAGCTCAGGCAATCATCCAGGGAGCTTTCTTCTTTTGTCAATTCACAATTCCAGTGCCTTCCCAACAGGAATGCCCTCAGAGTTTAGCCAGGCATGCAATCCCACATTTATCCTCACCTCGCATCCTGACTCCAGGGCTCCAAGGCTATGTTGGAGGCCAGAAACTACCCATTTTAAGTCTTATAGCATGCAACCGGCCATTCGGCGCAACTCGTTCATGCCAACCAAGATTCCCCATCTAAGATAGTTCCTTTTGCCCACATTTAGCCCATATCCCTTGACTCATAGAGTGGACAGCACAGTGGCGCAGCAGTAGAGTTGCTGCCTTACACTGCTAAATACCTGGATTCAATCCTGACTACGGGTGCTGGCTGTACGGAGTTTGTATGTAATCTATGTGACAGCGTGGGTTTTCACTGGGTGCTCCGGTTTCCTCCCACACTCCAAAGACATATAGGTTTGTATGTTCATTGGTTTCTTTAAAATTGTAATGTGTAGGATAGTGCCAGTTTAACAGGTGGTCGCTGGTCGACACGGATTTGGTGGGCCGAAGGGCCTGTTTCCATGCTGTATCGCTAATGTCTAAAGGGTCATAGAGAATGAAAACAGGCGCCTTTGGCACAACCTGCTCATGTTAATCAAGATGCCCCATCTACATTAGTCCCACCTGCCTGCATTTGGCCCATTTTCCTCTAATCCTTTCCTATCCATGTACCTGTCCAAATGTCTTTTAATTTCTGTAGGAACTGCCTAACAACTTTCTTTGCAGTTCATTCCATATATATACAACACAGAGTAAAAAGGTAGCCCCTCAGGTTTCTATTCAATCATCCCCTCTCACCTTAAACCTATGTCCTCTGGTTTTTGATTCCTCAACTCTGGGTAAAAGACTCAGTAGATGCACTCTCTCTTTTCCTTCACTTCACTTGGAGCTTGCAAATCAGACAAGGAAAGATTAAAATACAAAGTGCTGGAGTAACGCAACGGGTCAGGAAACATCTGTGGAGGAAATGGATAGACAATATTTCAGGTTGGGACACTTCTTCATAAAGATTGATGTAGAAAGAAGAAGGACTAGAGGTGAAATACTACTCATATGCAAATCATGTCCCCACCCCCCTCTCTTGTATCCACCTATCACTTGCCAGGCTTTGTCCTGCCCCCACCTCTCTTCCCCAGCTTCTCTACCCTACTCATCAGTCTGAAGAAGGGTCCAGACCCAAAATGTCACCTGTCCATTCCCTCCACAGATGCTGCCTGACCTATTCGTCCTTCAGCACTTTGTGTTCTGCTCAAGATTCCAACATCTGCAGTGTCTTGTGTTTCCAATCCTTCTAAGAGATTTGAGAATTTGAGATTTTCAAATGTTTAAGGGACTTTCTCTATTCTTCACTACCTGTTACCTGTTGCACTGTGCACAGGCGGTGGAATGTCCCATCTCACCCAACACTGGGCCATCATGCTTCTAGTTTCAAAGCAGCAGAAATGGGCCCCAACTAAAGATTGGGACACCAGAGAGCAGTGCACACCATCTTCAGTCTGAGGACCCTCCTCACGTCCCATTGATTCCATTCATCTCCCTGCTCACCACTTTAGGACAACCTAGGCCATTCTGTGTTCTCTTTGATATCAAGAAGAGGTTCCATCACCCACGATTCCATCACTGCCTCTCTCACTGCCATGGCTCGACGTGACTGAAACCTTCATCCATGTTACTGACCCTTGACTGTGGGTCTTCCATCATCTTCCACTCCGTTATTAGGCTTCTGAATGGTCTTTGATGCCTGTATCTGTCTACAGTTTTCCTTTCAATGTTCCTGTCCAAATGTCTTTTAAAGATTGTAATTATTCCTGCCTCCATCACCTCCTCTGGTAGCTTGATATCTCCGTAAGGAAAAACATACTCCTCAGATTTCCTGTCACCTTGAACCTGTGTCCCCACCCTAGTCATGTCCTATTAGTTCCACTGTTCGCATCCCTGGATCCCTTCGTTATCACCAGCCAATAATGGACCATTATGAGCTCAACCCTTCCTTGGTCATCTGTTGCCAGTCCTACTTTGTCCTGGCCTTTTCTTACCTCCAATGACCTCCCCTCTACTTACAGTCTGAAGAATGGTCCCGACGAGAAATGCCACCCATCCTTTTGCTCCTGAGATACTGCCTGAACTGTTTAGGAAGGATCTGTAGATGCTGGTTAAAACTGATGAAAGATACAAAAAGCTGAAGTAACTCAGCGGGACAGGCAGCATTTCTTGAGAGAAGGAATGGGTGATGTTTTGGGTTGAGACCTTTCTGAGTTACTCCAACATTTTGTGTCTGCCCTCTAGTTTAAGTTGGAGCACTCTGAGCTATTTTTTAGCCCCATATTTGAGGAATGATAAGGCTGGCATTAGCATTTGAGGGGGTCCAGAGGAGATTTATGAGAATGATCCCGGGAATGACTGGGTTAACATATGATGAGCGTTTGTCGGCTCTGGTCCAGTACTCACCGGAGTTTAGAAGGATGAGGGGGCACCTCATTGAAACTTACCAAGTAGTGATAGGCCTGGATAGAGTGGATGTGGAGAGGATGTGGAGAGGATGTTTCTACTAGTGGGAGAGTCTAGAACCAATGGCCAAAGCCTCAGAATAAAAGGACGTATCTTTAGAAAGATGAGGAGTTTATTTTGTCAAAGGGTGGTGAATCTGTGGAATTCATTGCCACAGACGGCCGTGGAGGCTGCCATTGGGTATTTTTAAGGCAGAGATGGACAGATACTTGATTGGTAAGGGTGTCAGAGAGAAAGATCTATGTGCCTTGATTGAATGGCGGAGTATACTCGACGGGCCTTATGTCTACTTCTGCTCCAATGACATGAACTTAGACACTTCTTCACTGTGGTGTTGGGATAAAACAACTGAATACCTATCCTATCCATGCCCCTGATCATTTTATGAAACCCCATAAGAGCATCTCCTGGCTTCCTCCATTCTAGTGAGAATAAATACAATCTCTTCTTATGTCTACAGTCTTTCCATTCCAAGTAAGTCTCCTTCTCCCAGCTCCTGTGTGCAGAATATACAGAAGCTTGAAGCGTGCATTGCCAGACTCAGGAACAGCTTCTTCCCCTCTGTTATCAGGCATCTGAATAGTTCTTCCATAAGCTAGGGTACTGTCCGATTCACCTCTACCCAGTTGCGGACATTGGACTTTATCTCTGGAACTGGTGAGCTACAATGCTGAGAACTATATTTCTTACTTGCAGCGTCTTTGGTTGTACTACGTTTTTTTGCACTATTATGGTCGTCTAGTATTGCTGTTATTAATTTATTGTACAGGTTCACCACTGATTTTCCAGCACCCTTGGTTGCAGAGCCTTTCTGGATTTTCCATTTTGCTGGATCAACAGAGGTCACAGCCTCCGAGAGGAATTTAACAGTACCGTAACGGTCGGCCTAGGCTGCCGGGGGGAGGGGTGCTGAAATACCGGCTCTCCAATCGGCGCAGAAGTAGGTTATGAGAACAGAACTGCCGGCTCCAGAGCCCC
Source organism: Malacoraja senta (assembly GCA_038087875.1). Taxonomy (NCBI): domain Eukaryota; kingdom Metazoa; phylum Chordata; class Chondrichthyes; order Rajiformes; family Rajidae; genus Malacoraja; species Malacoraja senta. The sequence continues at coordinate 172,520,836 of CM075978.1, forward strand.
GGATGCAGGGGGAATATTCAACCTGACGATCAGCTGCGGAAGTCCCTATGAGGTCGAGATCGGCCACTTCACCTGGCCTAGACACCACATTTTCGGGGAGACATCCTGGGGTTGGGGGATTTCAAGTGCGCTTTTGCCATTTTGTCCAGATTAAAGGAGGCGCTGGACCACCAGTTGCCAGAAAATCGGTGGTGAACCTGTATTACTGATTTTTATATATATGTATCTGTATTTTACAGCCCTGTTAAACTGCAGGAAGTGAGTATTTCATTGTTCCATTGCCAGTACCCATGACAATTAAACAGTCTTGGCTGAGGAAAAAAATCCACTCTTGCCTTATATGACGAGGTTTCTAAAAGCCAAACTATGCATAAAATGCGCATCAGGAGGCAAAACTAATAAGGAAAGTTGTCCTTTGAAGGCATAACCATTGAGATTCAGGTTGAGGCCCCAGTGATTCCAAAGTAGCTCTGCAGGACTGGGGTGGGTTCCTGTAAAGACATCCTGTCTGAATACAAGGCACTTAAGGTAACCACACAATAGTCATCGTTTTTCTTGATGTCAAAAGCCATTTTGTACTGGAATGCAAATATATCACCACACACAAGAGGAGTTCCTAGAGAGCGCATTTGTATTGGGAGAAATCAACTGGCTCACCTGATCAAAGCCACGGACTTTTTTTTACAACCCGCTGTTAAACACACAAGTTCCATGGGTGCTATTGTTGAGAGAGGTTGTCAGGATATATTTAGGAACATAAAGCCTGCAACTGAGTGGACCCATGGTAGTTAGTTGTGTAGCTGCCTGAATAACATAATTGCTTCCATCTGTAACAAAGGATTTGATTCAAAGCCCAATCAGTCCAATCTGTTTTCCAGCAGCCAATGAGTCTGTGGACAGTGTCACTGCCTCCAGCTTTGCCAGGCCTGAGAAGCAGGCTTGGTTGCTCTGGAAATTAACTGTAAATTTCCCTGAAGATAGACACAAAATGCTGGAGTAACACTGTGGGTCAGGCAGCATCCCTGGAGAAAAGGAATAGGTGACGCTTCGGGTCGAGACCAGTTCTTCGATGTAAACCAGCATCTGCAGTTTATTCCTTTTCTTCAGAGATGCTGCCCGACCCATTGAGTTATTCCAGCATATTGTGTCTATTTTTGTATAAACCAGCATCTGCAGTTCCTTCTTGTACATAAATTTCCCTGACCTGGCAAAAAAAAACAGGAGAAGAATAACAAACCAAATGCAAATAAAAGTGTGAATAAATGAGGTACAAAGTGCTGGAGTTTTTCTGCCAAACAAAGCAAAAGAAAAACACAAATCTATTTGAATAAAATTCACCAAGTACTTCAGCGGTTCAGGCAGCATCTCTGGAGAAAAGGAATAGGTGACATTTTGGGTCGAGACCCTTCTTCAGACTTCAAACAGGTGACATTTCATGTCTGAAGAAGAGTCCCAACCCGAAATGTCATCTATCCATTTTCTCCAGAGATGCTGCCTGACCCGTTGAGTTACACTAGTATTTTGTGTCTAACGTCTCTGCAGGACATTTTCCATCAGGACCCTTGTACAGACCTGAAATGTCACCTGTTCATGTTCTCCAGACATGCTGCCTGAACCACTGAGTTACTCCAGTACTTGGTACATTTTTTTTTCAAATATAATTGTGTTTTTCTTTAGCTTTATTTGTCAGAAAAACTTTACTCGGTCCGTCACAGTTATTGCACTCCCAACAATCTTGAAGACAGTGAGAAGGTGAACCTTTAATTCTGATCAACCAAAGGTCACGCATTTGGGTGAGACAAGAATTCCTTTCCTTCCCGGTTGGCTGCAGGGAGGCACGGTGTGACATGGGTGGTTATGTTGGGTACCATCCTGACACCAATTAGAGAGTGGACCTGACCTACCATCTACCTCAATGGAGATGCTCGGACTATCTTTAATCAGACTTTATTGGACTTTATCTTGCACTAAACATTATTTCCTTTACCCTATATCTGTACACTGTGGACTGCTTAATTGTAATCATTTATTGGCTTTCCACTGACTGGACAGTGCGCAACAAAAAAGCTTTTCACTGTACCTTGGTACACGTGACAATAATAAATGAAACAAAAATAAACTAAACTAACGTGTGCCAGGAGTGTAAGGGGCAGAGCAGAGTGTTCCACAGCAGGGAAGCAGAACCCTTCTGACCGAATCCTCACCAACTATCGTGCACCCACCTGTACTAATCATCTCCATGTCCAGTGGAGTAAGATGCAGTTCTGGTCGCCCCATTATAGGAAGGAGCAAAGTTTAATGGAGATGTGCGGAGCAAGATTTTTTTAATCAGAGTGGTGTGTGACTGAAGTGTGCTGCCAGGAGTGGTGGTGGAGGCAGATACAATAGTGGCTTTCAGAGGCTTTAAAATAGGCACTTGGATAGGCAGGGAAAAGAGGGTATGTGGATCACATGCAGGAGATCAGTTTAACTTACCATCATGTTCGCCACTGGCATTGTGGGCTGAAGGGCCTGTTTCTGTGCTATACTATTCCATGTCCCATGTCCAGGATAGACTATCAATTGCCCTATCCAGAAGAGAGTTCTAAACATCTCCCATCCTCAGTGTGCCCTAACTTTATTCTTAAAAGTGTGTAGGAAGGACCTGCAGATGCTGTTATATACTGAAGGTAGACACAACATGCTAGAGTAATGCAGTGGGTCAAGGAGCATCACTGGAGAAAAAGGACTGGTGGCGTTTTGGGTCGGGACCGTTTTTCAGTCTGGAAAAGGGTGTCGCCCCCAAATGTCACCCGTCCTTTTTCTCCAGAGATGCTGTCTGACCCGCTGAGTTACTCCAGCATTTTATGTATATCTTGAGTTTATTGCCAAAAAGTTGGCTCCAGTACTTTGTGCCCCTGTCCCCTCTGTCTCATACAGACGTTCAGCTTTTTCATTCACGGGATGTGAACAATGCCGATATTCAGTTGCCAGACCTAATTGCCCCTTAACTGCAGAGGCTATTAAGAAAGAGTCTGCCACCCTAGTAAGTCTGCAGTCAGGTATAGACCAGACCCCGATGAGCTTTAACAGCAGTTCAATTGCTGTTAACTGTTGCCATTACTAAGAATAGTTTTACTTAAAATTCCAGGATTATTTCATTATTTGCATTTAAATTCCCCGGTTGCCGTGGTGGGATTTTAACTCACGTCTCGGGATAAGTGGTCCAGAACTCTGGCTGTTTGTCCAGAAACATAACCATTAACTATGCCGTCCATTGTCAGTTGTCTTAATATTGTGCACAGATACGAGAGATGTTAGGTTGCCCTGGTGTGTGCTAAACACACAGACAGCATTTTTCAATCAATGGCTCGTGGAATTCTTTGAGGTATATTGTTGTGTGCATTGGCGTTAGAATAAGCTTATGAAATCCAGGTGCACTAGCAATTAATGTACTGATAATGATTATTGTTTTCTTCCTGGTAATTTATGAATAAGAAGTTGTTTAGAGTGTTATGCGCCAAATGCAAGCAAATGGGACCAGCCCCAGAATGCCAACTTGGTTCATAAGACATAGGAGCAAAATTAGGCCATTCAGCCCATTGAGTCTACTCTGCCATTCAATCATGGCTGATCTATCTTTCCCTCTCAACCCCATTCTCAGGCCTTCTCCCCGTTACCTTTGATACCCTTACTAATCAAAAACCTATTAATCTCCTCTTAAAAAAAAAACTAATGACTTGGCCTCCACCAACATCTATGGCAATGAATTCCACATATTTACCACCCAACTAAATTCCTCCTTATCTCCATTCTAAAGGTATGTTTTTTTATTCTGAGACTGTGCCCTCTGGTTCTAGACTCTCCTGTTACTGGAAACACCCTTTCCTCATCCACTGAATCCAGGGCATGGCCAAGGTGGGCCAAAGGGCCTGTTCATTCTATGACACTGAAAAGAATGTCATGTTGGAGTTCAATGACGGCCATGGTCATTTCCTAACTTGTCTGATGTCAGATTTTGTAAATCCAATCTCCTCGCTGGGGTCATGTTGGATTGGAACAAGGAAATTTAGGGCGGCACGATGGGGCAGCGGTAGAGTTGCTGCCTTACAGGGCTTGCAGCGCCGGAGACCCGGGTTTGATCCTGACTACAGGTGCTGTCTGTACGGAGTTTGTACGTTCTCCCTGTGGCCTGTGTGGTTTTCCTCTGAGATATTCGGTATCCTCCCTCACTCCAAAGACGTACAGGTATGTAGGTAAATTGGCTTGGTTAATGTAAAAATTGTCCCTAGTGTGTGTAGGATAGTGTTAATATGCGGAGATCGCTGGTCGGCGCGGACCCGGTGGGCCGAAGGGCCTGTTTCCGCGCTGTATCTCTAAAACTAAAACTAAAAAACTTTAGAACGTATTTATTGGTGGTGTCTGTCACTGCGTGTGGGGGAGCAGACTGTGTTGGGCTGCTGGCTGTTCGTGTGTGGTCAGAACTGAAGCAGGATTCCTTGATGAAGAAAACAGATGAACATCTGAAGGCTTGCTAAGAGGTTTGAAACGAACAACAGTTTTTTCAGCAGCAAGAGGCAGCAATCTTCATTCACAAATCATTCTTTAGCCCAGACTCAAGAGGGTCAAGAGTGTTGAATTGTCAAATGCACCGAAAACAGAACAATGTAATTCTTAGGAGATCGACACAAATTACTGGAGTAACTCAGCGGGTCAGGCAGCATCTCATAGATTTATAGTCATACAGTGTGGAAACAGGCACTTCGGCCCAACTCGGCCACACCGACCAACATGTCCCATCTACACTAGTCCAACCTGCCTGCGTTTGGCCCATATCTCTCTAAACCTGTCCTTTCCATGTACTGTACCTGTCTAATTGTTTTTTTTAATGTTGCAATAGTCCCTGCCTCAACCACCTCCTCTGGCAGCTCATTCCTTTCACCACCACCCTTTGTATGAAAAGGAATAGGTGACGTTTCGGGTCGTAAACACAGTACTCATAGATAAGATAATAAACAACAACATTCAATTAGTTAAAAAAAACAATATTATTGCAAAAAGTCCAAAGTCCATAATGCAACTAAAACAGTTTGTAGTTCATAGTGGAGTAGTGTCTGAAGAAGGGTTTCGGCCCAAAACGTTGCCTATTTCCTTCGCTCCATAGATGCTGCTGCACCCGCTGAGTTTCTCCAGCATTTTTGTGTACCTTTGTAGTTCATAGTTTAGTTAGAGTTTGAACGCAATGGTTGTTGAGAAGAAGTTGTTCTTGAATCTGGAGGTCACGTGATGTGTGGTGTTCAAGAGTCTGATGGTAGTTGAGAAGCTATTCTTGAACCTGATCACCATGGTTTCCAGCGTGTACCGTCTACGTGATGGCAGGAGTGAAATGACAGCGTAGCCAGGGTGGGGTGGGTTCTTGATTATGCTGGCTGCCTTTTTAGTTTAGTTTAATTTGTTATTGTCACGTGTATTGAGGTAGAGTGAAATGCTTTTTGTTGAGTGCTATCCAGTCAACGAAGGGACTATACATGATTACAATCAAGCCCTCCACAGTGTACAGATACATCATAAAGGGCATATTGTTTACTGCAAGATAAAGTCAAATAAAGTCCAATTAATGGTAGTTTGAAGGTCTCCAATGGGGTAGATGGGAGACCAGGACTGCTATCTTGAGGGTGAGAGGATGGTTCAGTTGCTTGATAACAGCTGGAAAGAAACTATCCCTGAATTTGGAGGTATGCGTTTTCAAACCTTTGCACCTCTTGTCTGTGAGAGAGGGGAGAAGAAGGAGTTACCAGGGTAAGACTGTCCTTCATTATGCTGGGGCAGCATTGTTTATTTTAAGGCAGTGGCTCCTATACATCCCTTCGATGGTGGGGAGATCAGCACACTCAGTTTTCATTCCATTTCATAACTCTCTCGCTTCAAAACTTCCATCACAGTTTGAACACCGTAATTCATTAGCAGAATTAAAAGGCACCTGCATGAGTTATTAGAAGTCTGGCTATTGATCTGAGGACACAATTTCAAACCTTGCACTACAGCTAAAGAATTTAGAATCTATTAGTTCAATAAATCATAAATCATCCATTTTCATGGCCATACAGGGTGTTGGTGAGGCTACATAGAGTCATGCAGTACGGAAATAGGCCCTTCGGCCCATCTTGTCCATGTCGACCAAGAGGGTAGTGGATACGTGGAACAAGTTGCCAGAGTAGGTAGTTGAGGCCAGTATTATAACACATTTAAAAGACATTTGAACAGGTACATAGATATGAAGGGTTTCAAGGGATATGGGTCAAATGCAGGCAAATGGGACCAGCATTGATAGACATCTTAGGTAGACAAAAATGCTGGAGAAACTCAGCGGGTGAGGCAGCATCTATGGAGCGAAGGAAATAGGCGACGTTTCGTGTCGAGACCCTTCTTCAGACTGATGTGGGGTATGGGCGGCGGGAAGAAGAAAGGAAGAGATGGAGACTGTGGGCTGTGTCAGAGCTGGTAAGGGGAGGGGAATGAAGGAGAAAGCAGGGACTACCTGAAATTGGAGAAGTCAATGTTCATACCGCTGTGGTGTAAACTACCCAAGAGAAATATGAGGTGCTGCTCCTCCAATTTACTGTGGGCCTCACTCTGGCCATGGAGGAGGCCCAGGGCAGAAAGGTCGGATTCGGAATGGGAGGGGGAGTTGAAGTGCTGAGCCACCGGGAGATCAGGTTGGTTAATGCGAACCGAGTGGAGGTGTTGAGCGAAGCGATCGCCAAGCCTACACTTGGTCTCACCGATGTAGAGCAGCTGACACCTAGAGCAGCGGATGCAATAGATGAGGTTGGAGGAGGTGCAGGTGAACCTCTGCCGCACTTGGAAAGATTGCTTGTGTCCTTGGATGGAGTCAAGGGGGGAGGTAAAGCGACAAGTGTAGCATTTCCTGCGGTTGCAAGGGAAAGTGCCAGGAGAGGGGGTGGTTTGGGTGGGAAGGGACGAATTGACCAGGGAGTTACGGAGGGAGCGGTCTCTGCGGAAAACCGAAAGGGGAGGAGATGGGAAGATGTGGCCGGTGGTGGGACTCCTGTTGGAGGTGGCGAAAATGTCTGAGGATTATTTGTTGTATGTGATGGCTGGTAGGTTGGAAGGTGAAGACAAGGCGGACTCTGCCCTTGTTACAAGTAGGAGGATGGGGAGTGAGAACAGAGTTACGGGGTATTGAAGAGACTCTGGTGAGAGCCTCATCTATAGTAGAAGAGGGGAACCCCCGTTCCCTAAAGAATGAGGACATCTCCGAAGCCCTGATTTGGAACACTTCATCCTGGGTGCAGATGCGACGTAGACGGAGAGATTGAGAGTAGGGGATGGAGTCCTTACAGGAAGCAGGGTGGGAAGAAGTGTAGTCAAGTCAAGTCAAGTCAAGTGAGTTTATTGTCATGTGTCCCTGGTAGGACAATGAAATTCTTGCTTTGCTTGAGCACAACAGAACATAGTAGGCATTTACTACAAGGCATTCTATAAATATATACACAATGGTCAATATACTGATAAAGTGCAAATAACAGTATTGGCTAGTAAAGTTCAGTGTTATGTCCGAGCCAGGTTTAATAGCCTGATGGCTGTGGGGAAGTAGCTGTTCCTGAACCTGGTCGTTGCAGTCTTCAGGCTCCTGTACCTTCTACCTGAAGGTAGTAGGGAGATGAGTGTGTGGCCAGGATGGTGTGGGTCCTTGATGATGCTGCCAGCCTTTTTGAGGCAGCGACTGTGGTAGATCCCCTCGATGGAAGGGAGGTCAGAGCCGATGATGGACTGGGCAGTGTTTACTACTTTTTGTGGTCTTTTCCTCTCCAGGGCACTCAAGTTGCCGAACCAAGCCACGATGCAACCGGTCAGCATGCTCTCTACTGTGCACCTGTAGAAGTCCAGATAGCCATGGGAGTCAGTGGGTTTACAGTAGATGTCTATCAGTAGTCTGTCTCCTGCGATGGAGATAGTGAGGTCTAGAAATGGTAGGGAGATGTCGGAAATGGTCCAAGTGTATTTGAGTGCCGGATGGAAGTTAGTGGTGAAATGGATGAAGTCAGTGAGTTCTGTAAGGATGCAGGAGGTAGCACCAATGCAGTCGTCGATGTAGCGGAGGTAGAGTTCGGGGATAGGGCCATGGTATGCCTCGAACAAGGATTGTTTGATAGACATCTTGGCCAGCATGGATGAGTTGGGCCGAAGGCCCTTTTTCCTCACTGTACAACTCTATGACTTTATTAACTGTTTCTGCCTCCAGACGCTTCCTGACTTGCAGACCTAGGATACTCTAGGTACGATAGAACTTTATTTATCCCAGGTGGGAAATTGGTCGCCAACAGTCATAAAACACAACAAGATACATGAAACATGAAATTAAAATGACGAGTGGAAAGTCCAGGATTGGGGATGTGCAAAGATTGGGGGGATAGACACAAAGTGCTGGAGTAACTCAGCACTCAGTGCTGGAGTAACCCAGGCAACATCTCTAGAGAAAAAAGATGGGTGATGTTTTGGGTTGGGACCCTTCTTCAGACTGAAAGTAGAGGGGAGGGAACTGGAGGTAAGAAAAGGCCAGAACAAAGCAGGGCCGGCAATGGATGGCCATGCAAGGGTGGAACCCATAATGGCCCATTGTTAGCTGGGGATGAGGTGATAATGAAGGGAGACAAGGATGCAATGAGTGGAATTAGTATGACCACTAGGATATGGCAGAGGGGGAGGGAGGAAATCCAGGCGTTACATGAAATTAGAGAAATCAGAAATCATATGCTGCCTATCCTGCTGTGTTACTCCAGCATATTGTGTCTAATTTTGGTTTAAACCAGCATCTGCAGTTCCTTTCTACACAAGCAAAATATGAGGTTTTATTCCAAATAAGCTATCCACCTTAATCGTAAACTCTGTTTAGGAAAGAACTGCAGATGCTGGTAAAATCGAAGGTAGACACAAAATGCTGGAGAAACTCAGCGGGCGAGGCAGCATCTAAGAAGAAGGGTCTCGACCCGAAACGTCGCCAATTCCTTCTCTCCATAGATGCTGCCTCACCCGCTGAGTTTCTCCAGCATTTTGTATCTACCTCTAATCGTAAACTCACATAGATCTGCCTGAGCACACATGGTGAGGTGGAGCTTTAAGTCTTGGCTCAGTATAGTCTCCTTGTCCCAGTCCAGGAGATTCGTGAAAACCAATAAATTAACAATGTTCAATTAAATACTTAAGAAAGCACAGCAATTTTTTTAAATTGTACAAATGATTTTTGTCTGGCATATTGCCCAGGGGAGAGTGTTGAGCATAAGATCATGCCTGTTTCACCGTTCAATAAGATTGTGAGACTCTGCTCTCAAGGTTTACAGGGGACCTTGAGACGTAAGATTTTTACTAGAGAGTGGTTGACATCTGGAACTCACTGCCAGAGGTGATGGTGAAATCAGACGTTTAGTTTATAGATACAGCGTGGAAACAGGCCCTTCAGCCCACCGGGTCCATGCCGTCCATCGACCATCGTTTAAATTAGTTCTATGTAATCCCACTTTCTCGTCCACTCCCTACACACTAGGGGCAACTCACAGAGTCCAATTAACCTACAAACCTGCAAGTCTTTGGGACATGGGAGGAAACAGGAGCACCCAGCGGAAATCCACGAGGTCACAGGGAAAACATGCAAACTTCACACAGGCAGCACCCGAGGTAAGGATCGAATCCAGGTCTCTAGCACTGTGAGGCAGCAACTCTACCAGCTGCCTTAAGAAACGTTTGGACAGACAATTAAAAAAGCAAAACATGGAATGATATGAATCTAAGCAGGCAAATGGGGTTCGTGTGGACAAAAGGTCAGCATAGGCATGTTGGGCCGAAGGGCCCACCTCTGTGCCGTAGGCTTCGATGACCCGATGATAACTTTTTGCGTAGAGAATTCCGAAGAACCACTGTCCTCTGAGTGAATTTTTAAAATCTTGAACTGATCCTAAATGACTGACCCAAGACTGTGACAACTTGAGCAAAAAGCAAAGAACTGGAGGAACTCAGCTGGTCAGGCAGCATCTGTAGAGGGAAAGGACAGACGATGTTTTGGGTTATAACATAGAACTGACTCTTCAGCCCACAACGTTTGCGCCGAACATGATGCCAGGTTGAAGTGAACTCATTTGCCTGTACATGATCCTTATCCCCCTATTCCTTGCACTTCCATGTGCCTATCTAAAAGCCTCATCAATTTCAATATTCAGATTCAGATTCAGATTCAACTTTATTGTCATTGTGCAGTGTACAGTACAGAGACAACGAAATGCAGTTAGCATCTCCCGAAAAGAGCGACATAAATATGAGCAGTAAATAAATAAATCTAATAAATCCTGGTGGGAGGAGTGTCCGGGGGGGGGGGGGGGGGTGTGATTGGCAGTCACCGAGGTACAGTGTTGAGTAGTGTAACCGCCGCAGGGAAGAAGCTGTTCCTGGACCTGCTGGTCCGGCATATTGTATCTGCCTCCACCACCATGCCTGGCAGCGCATTCCAGGCCCCTACTATTCTCTGTGTAAATACTTGCCCTGCACATCTCAATTAAACCTTTCCGTTTTTGCCTATAGCTATGCCCTCTAAAGTTGGACTCGGGGCAGCACAGTGGCACAGCAGTAGACTTGCTGCCTCACAGCGCCAGAGACCTGGTTTTGACTGTGGAGTCGATGATGGCCTCTAATTTAAGGTCCCTGGAGATGATGGTTCCAAGGAACTTAAATGACTCCACAGATGTGATTGTGGTGTTGTTGATGGTGAGTGGGGGGAGGTGGGGGGGGGGGAGAGCTCTCCTAAAGTCTACAATCAATTCCACTGTCTTAAGAGCATTTAGCTCCAGGTTGTTGCGATGGCACCAGGACACCAGCTGTATCACTTCATGTCTGTAGGCAGATTCCTCCCCATCCTGGATCAGACCAGTGCTTGACAGAGGAGTCTGTGGAGTACAGTCATTGGTGTAGAGAGAGTAAAGGAGTGGGGTGCTCCTATGCTGAGGGTCAGCGGGTCCGAGATGAGCTTTCCCAGCCTCACATGCTGCTTCCCGTCTGTCAGGAAGTTGATTCAGGCACAGTCAACTGGGAGAGTTTGGAGTGCAGTAGCTCTGGCACAATGGTGTTGAATGTAGAGCCAAAATCCCCAAACAAAATTGGCTTTGGTAAAATTGTAAATTGTCCCCAGTGTGTAGGATAGTGCTAGTGAATGGACTAGGTGAGCCAAAGTGCCTATTTCCACACTGGACCTCTAAAGATCATCTCTAAAAGAGTCAAATTTCCACCTTGAGGTAAAGGTTCTGACTGTCTACCCTCTCTATGCCTCTCATCATTTTATAAACCTATAAAGTCTCCCCTCATCCTCCGACGTTCCAGAGGACACAATCCAAGTTTACCCAACTGCTCCCTGTAGCTGAAGCCCGCTAATCCAAGCAGCATTCTGATAAACCTCCTCTGCAAGCCCTACAAAGTCTCCAAATCCTTCCTGTAAGGTTGCGATCCTTCTTCAGACTGCCACGTTTCACTAGCTGGGCTTTGTCCCACCCCACCTATCTTTTCCAGCTTTTTACTCCCCCCTCCTCCCCCACTCTAATCAGTATGAAGAAGGATGCAGGAAGGAACTGCAGATGCTGGTTTAAACCAAAGATAGACACAAAAAGCTGGAGTAACTCAGTGGGTCAGACAGCATCTCTGGAGAAAAGTAATGGGTGACGTTTCTTCAGACCCTTCAGTCTGAAGAAGGGTCTCGATCCAAATCGTACCCATTCCTTTTCTCCAGAGATGCTGCTTGACTCGCTGAGTTACTCCAACTTTTTGTGTCTATCTTCAGCATGAAGAAGCATCCTGACCTGAAATGTGTCTGAATCTGCCGCTTCTTGTGTCTCCATTTTACGGTGACCTCCTTGTTCTTGAACACCACAGCCAAAGGGAAACTCAACACTGTATGAATGGGGACTCATTGAATGAGATCATCTTTACTTTGTTTAAGTACTTTGGCATTTTGGTAACTTTTTATTTATTTTTTATTTATTTTTTTACATTTTATTTTTAGAAGTACATTACATTACAACCACATACATTAGTACTCGTCACTTATATCTTCTTACAATTAATGTTCTCCATTTATTTTTTACACTAGAAAAAGAAAAGATTGAAAGAAAGAAGAAAGTGAAGGAAAAAGTGAAAGTGTAGAAAATGTGACAACAAAAAAGGACGAAGACCCTATAAGAGCAAAATTAAAAAACAAAAGAAAAAGAGTTAAGAAATAGACCCTAGAAAAGAAAGAGAAAGAGAAAAAGGAAAAAGAGAGAAACAAATATTTTTATGAGCATTACGTAAATGGGACATACCAACTCTTCAACTAGCATCCTCCCTTACCTGACCTCAATTTTTTTTTAAAGTACTTTTGCACCCTATATTTGTAATAATTCTATAAATGCAGACCACGTCAGGTGGAAGTGATCTGGTTTACCTGCTAGGAGGAGTCTTATCTCTTCTAGGTGTAATGTTTCGAACATATTTGAAGTCCACATATTTATAGTTGGTATTGGAGCCTTCTTCCAAAATTTTAGAATTAGATTTTTTCCAGTTATTAACCCATAGTCCATTAGTTTCTTTTGAAACACATTTATTTCTGGGCCATCTTCCGTTATTCCGAAGATAATCCATTCTGCTTTGGGTATCAGTCTTATTTTAAATAACTTTGTAAAGATTTCAAAAATTTCATTCCAAAATTTTTGAATTTTTGTACAGAAAATGAATGAGTGCGCTATAGTAGCTTCTTGGGATTGACATTTATCACAAATAGATGATACATTTGGGAAAATTTTATCAATTTTAGTTTTCGAATAACATAATCTATGTAAAATTTTAAATTGTATTAAAGTGTGTCTTACATTAATCGAACATTTATGCACGTTTAATAAGTGTTCATTCCAACTTTCCTTTGAAATTTTAATAGCTAACTCTTGTTCCCAGTCTCTTCTGATACCCTCCGTAGATGGTATTTGTACATTTAAGATAATATTATACAAATATGATATTAAGTTTGCTGATTCAGCTTTTATCTGCATTGCCTCATTCAATACATCTACTGGGTTATTATAATGATCTTTTGTATATTTTTTCAAATAGTCGCATATTTGAAAATATTTAAAATATTCATTATTTCCGAGTTTATATTTTATTTGTAATTGTTGAAATGAAAGTAATTTTCCAGTTTCATACAAGTCACCAAGCGTTTTAATTCCTAGTCTATCCCAATGTGTAAAAGCTTTATCTATAATAGAGGGATTAAACGAAGGGTTATTAACTATAGGTAATAAAAGTGATAAATTTCTTAATTTTAAATTTTGTTTTATTTGTTTCCAAATTCGGATTGTACTATGAATAATTGGGTTCTTATTATAATTTATGTTATTCAATTTCATTGGAGAAAGGAGGATCGCTCCAATGTTTCCAGGGGAGCAATCCTCTTTCTCCATTACAATCCAGTCCACTTGCTGGGCGGAGTTATCCATCAGTTGAATCATATTTTTAATATTTACTGACCAATAATAATACATAAAGTTAGGTAGTGCTAAACCCCCTAATACTTTAGGTTTATTCAGATGAGGTAACTTTGTCGGCACCAAAACGTGGCGACACTTGTCTATTGCCTAGGTTGTATGCAAAACAAAGCATTTCACTGTACCTAAGTATGTGACAATAAAGAATCATTCATTCATTCATCCATTCATTCTGATGCATACTCCCTCTTGTAATGCAAGTAAAGCAGCAGTCAATGTGTCCACAGGGAGTGCTGACAAATAGTGAAGTGATAATGACCAGATAATCCTTTTTTTTGCCATTGCCGCATAGTGATAGAGAAACTATTTGAAAGAAGGGTGGGGTTACAATTTAACATTTCTGCTAAACACTTGGAAGATGAGGTAAGACACCAAGTGCTGGAGTAACTCAGCGGGTCTGGCAGTAAACTGGAGAACACAGATTAAAATGTTTAGTTTAGTTTATTGTACCGAGGTACAGCGAAAAGCTTTTGTTACGTGTTGCATGTAATATGTACAAATCAACATCAATTGCAATAGCTACATTAAATGCCCAGAGACTGGAGTAGATTTTATGTAGAAACAAGGAACTGCAGATTCTGGTTTACACAAAAGGACGCAAAGTGCTGGAGTAACTCAACGGGTCAGGCAGCATCTCTGAAGAAGGGTTTCGGCCCGAAATGTTGTCTATTTCCTTCGCTCCATAGATGCTGCTGCACCCGCTGAGTTTCTCCAGCATTTTTGTGTACCAGCATCTCTGGAGAACATGGATAGGTGACGATTCAGGTCAGGACCTTTCTTCAGACATTGTAGAGGGGGGGATGAAAGCGCTCTTTCCAGCACTTTGTGTTCTTTAAATTAGTTTTGCCTAGTTATTAAGAGTTCTACTTTACAGCAGGGAAGGAAAGTATATTTTAGTTTAGAGATACAGTGTGGAAGCAGGCCTATCAGCCAATCAAATCCGTACTGACCAGCGATTACCGAACACCAATTCTATCCTACACACTAGGGACAATTTGCAAAAGCCAATTGACCTACAAACCTGTACATCTTTGGAGTGTTGGAGGAAACCAGAGCACCCATGGAAAACCCACGCAGTCACAGGGAGAATGTACAAACTCCGTACAAACAGCACCTGTAGTCAGGATCAAGCCCAGGTTTCAAGGATCAAGGCAGCAACTCTGCCGCTGCGCCACTGTGCTGCCTCATATATCTGGAATTTGAGTTGGTGGAATATCTGTTAAACTTGTGGACTGGACTCCATATCCCCAGCTGTGCCTAACCCACAGAGGCTGTTTGAGCTACTCTCTCACAGCTCCAGTGATCCTGTTCAATCCTGACCTCCGGTACTGTCTGTGTGGAGCTTGCATGTTTTTTTCTGTGACCTTCCAGGTGTTCTGGTTTCCTCTCACATCCCAAATACGTGCAGGTGTGTAGGTAAATTGTAAGGCATCTCTGGTGTGCTGGTGTGTGTTTATTTTATTTTAGTTTAGAGATACAGTTTGCGGAACAGGCCCTTCGGCCCACCGAGCCCACACCGACCATCGATCACCCGTTCACACTAGTTTGAAGTCTGCAGTCTGAAGAGGGGTCTCGACCCGAAACGTCACCTATTCCTTTTCTCTGGAGATGCTGTCTGACCCGTTGTGTTACTCTCACATTTTGTGTCTATCTTTGGTATAAACCAGTATCTGCAATTGGTTCCGACACACTAATTCTATCTTTCCCAACTTTCTCATCCACTCCCTACACTCTGGGAGCAAATTGCAGAGGTCAATTAACCTACAAACTCACACGTCTTTTGGATGTGGGAAGGAATCCGGAGCACTCAGAGGAATTAATAGCCCATTATCTGTTTATTTGCACTTTATCTGTTTTATTTATTGATGTGTGTATATATTTATACAATGGTATATGGACACACTGATCTGATCTGTATTCATGCCTTCTATATTCTGTTGTGCTGAAGCAAAGCAAGAATTTCATTGTCCTATCTGGGACACATGACGATAAACTCTCTTGAATCTTGAATCTTGAAACCTTGACTGAGGGTTTGGTAAAGACCTGCTATGCCGTGTTACTGTATGAGGCTCAGAGATATTAAACACAAAGGTGAAAGGTTTGTTTGAAAGATTCCTCCTGATGGTCTGTGAGTTATTCAAAGCTTTCCTTGGCAAATATTTAATCTCAAAGGCAGGGATAATTACATTGCATACACTATTTGTCACCCTTGGATATCTTACCTTGGACTCAACAGCCTGAAGAATACATGCACAGAGCAATAGGTTAGAATCAACGGAGGCGGACTCATCACAAAGAGATGGAGCATAATGTGCCTCAGCATAGCAGAGTGCATTGAACTGAATTCATAAGTTCACAAGTTCCAGGAGCTGAATTCGGCCCATCGAATGTACTTTGCAATTCAATCATGGCTGATCTATCTTTCCCTCTCCTACCTTCACCCCATAACCCCCGACACCCTTATAAATCAAGAATCTGGCAATCTGCGTTAAAAATATCAATTGACTTGTTCTCCACAGCCGTTTGTGGCAATGAATTCCACAGATTCACCACCCTCTGGCTAAATAAATCCCTCCTCATCTCCTTTCTAAAGGAACATCCTTTTATTCGGAGGCTATGGCCTCTGGTCCTAGACTCTCCCACTAGTGGAAACATCCTCTCCACATCTACCCAGGCCTTTCATTATTCATGGCTCAACTATGGATGTTGGAACACATCCTGAGCTGCTGCCCAAAGGCTCTTTGGCAGGGCCTGTGCATGGGGCATCACGACCAGGTTCTTAAACCCATTGCAGAAACCATCAGCATGGGAATCAGCAGCTACAGACGAGCACGGCCCCACCACCCAGATGATCACCTTCGTGAAGGCAAGAGTGCAGCTGCCAAGAACCACAGCAGCAAGGAATCAGTCAGGGATCCTGGTGACTGCGCAGGACTGGCAGCTTTCTGTAGACCTGGTGAAACAGCTGAAGTTCCCACAGCAAATTGCCACGACCACCTTGAGGCCAGACATCCTCCTGGTCTCAGAGGCGACCAAAAACATCATCTTGTTGGAACTGACAGTGCCGTGGGAGGACCGTCTGGAGGAGGCCCACGAGAGGAAGATGACCAAGTATGAAGAGCTGGTCATAGACTGCCATAAGCAGGGCTGGAAGGCAAGGTGTATGCCCATCGAGGTTGGCTGTAGAGGTTTTGCAGGGCAATCGCTCTACAAAGCCTTGAGTGCACTGGGCATCAACGGAATGGAGAGGAGAAGAGCCATCAAGAACACCACAGAGGCAGCAGAGAAGGCGTTGAGATGGCTCTGGGTCAGGAGAGGAGGTCCATGGGGAGGAGCGAATGCCACCTGAACACAAGTCATGGTCTGATCAACCATGGCTGGGTCGCCTGGGTGAGGGTGCCCAGCCCCAACGACAACGGAGACCCGACAAAGAAAAGGTCGGGTCTCCCGTGCAGGGAAAGATTTTAAAGTCCCCCCCACCCCCCCCCCCCCCCCCACACACACATACCCCGACAAAAAATAATAAAAACTACATAGAAACGAGACAACAATAATAAAAAGACAGACGGACTGCAGAGGCCGCTGCTGACGAAAGTCACGCCGCCCACCGGTTCTTATCTTACATTTATCTTACATTCTTATCTTACGATTTATCTTACAGAAAGGAGAAAATCTGACTATGCAGTTATCTTACTTAACTTTAGTTTAGTTTAGCTTATTATTGTCACTTGTACCAAGGTACAGTGAAAAGTTATTTTGTTGCGTGCTATCCAGTCAGCAAAAAGATTATACATGATTACAATGAAGCTGCCTGTCCACAATGTACAGTTACAGGATAAAGGAATAACATTTAGTGCAAGATAAAGTCCAGTAAAGTAGGATTAAGGATAATTCAAAGATATCTAATGAGGTAGATGGATCAGGACAGCTCTCTATTTCGTAATAGAACAGTTCAGTTGCATGAGAACAGCTGGGAAGAAACTGTCCCTGAATCTGGAGGTGTGGGTTTTCACACTTCTGTACCTCTTACCTGATGGGATAGGGGTTAAGAGGGAGTGGCCGAGGAGAGACTCGTCCTTGATTATGCTGGTGGCCTTGCCGAGGCAGCGTGAAATATTGATAGAGTCAATGGAAGGGGGGGTTGGTTGTGATGGTCTGGGCTGCGTCCAGACCAGGGGTAGGGAGCCTTTTCAGGTCGGAATGCCTTATAGCTGTAATCTAATAAAGCCGCATCCAAGAAACTTCAATTAGATATACTTCAAAATGTACATTATTTTGTTAAAATAGCCCTCATGACTTACTAATGTTTTAATTGTGGCGTCAGTCGGGGAGGATTATTTTGTTGAATCTTCTTTTACTCTTTGGTATTTTAAATAGGTTCATTTTAAGATTAGAATTAAAATAATAAAAGATGAACAAAAACATATCAATAAAAATAAAAGGATTTGTTCTACAAATTTGGATTCATTCAAAAGGCCGCACTTAATGGCCTAGAAGGTCGCATGCGGCCTTAAGGCCGCAGGTTCCCCACCCCTGGTCCAGACCATCACAATAGTTATAGGGCTGTATAACATTGAAAAAGACCATTCAGCCCAACGTCCATGTCAACCAAGTTGGCATTCTGGGCTAGTCCCATTTTGCCTGATTTGGCCCATAGTCCCACCAATCATTTGTTTAGTTTAGTTTAGTTCAAGCTGACCATGGTGCCCTTTCTAAACTGATCCTATGTACCTGCTTTTGGCCCATATCCCACTTAAACTCTCCTATAATGTATTTTAAATGTTGTTGTACCTGCCTCAACTATCCCCTCTGGCAGCTCGTTCCATATACCCATTGTGCTCTGAATGAAAAAGTTGCCCCTCAGGTTCCTGGCAACAAATTCCACAGATTCACCATCCTCTGGCTAAAGAAATCCCACCTCATCTCATCATCAATTTCCCTCACCTAAAACTTTTTTTTTGTGGTTCTTGATACCTTTCCCCTGGGGGAAAATGCTGTGTATTATTTCCCCAAGCTCCATGTATGAGTTGCATTCAAGCTCGTGTGCCTCCAAATCAGAGATTCTAGGCTAAAGTCTTATTTGTATAGAATAGAAACAGGCCCTTTAGCCCAACTTAGCTTTAGACTTTACTTTAAACTTTAGACTTTAGAGATACAGCTCGAAATTGGCTTTTCGGCCCACTGAGTCAGTGATCACCCCATACACTACCACTATCCTGCACACTGGGGACATTTTACAATTTACAGAAGCCAATTATCCTACAGACCTGTACGTCTTTGGAGAAAACCCTCATGGTCAGAAGGAGAATGTACAAGCTCCATACAGACAGCACCCATGGTCAGGATCGAACCCAGGTCTCTGGCGCAGTGAGGCTGCAGCTCCACCACTGTGTCACTATGCCACCCAACCAAGGTGTGCCATCTAAGCTAGTGCCATTTGCTCATGTTTATCCATATCTCTCTAAACATTTCCTCTCCATGGACCTGTCCAAGCGTATTTTAAATGCAGTTGTTGTGGTGCCTCAACCTTCACAGAGGTTGCGGGTTTATGGAATGAGCTGCCAGAGGAAGTGGTTGTGGCAGGTACAATAAAAAAAGTTTAAAGACATTTGAACAGGTACATCACAGAAGGGAAAAGTTTGGAGAAAGATGGGTCAAACCGGAGCAAATTAGACTAGCTTAGACGGGTATCTTGGTCAGCATGGACGAGTTGGGCCGAAAGGTCTGTTTCCATGCTGTATGACTCTATGACTCTATGACTGTGACTCTAAGCAGGTATTGGATGTCTTCCTGTAAACGTGAAAGCTCTTCCTCATTTTATGATTGACATATCTACAAATAGCATAAAGAGACACAATCTAGAGACAATTAGATCTGGGCAATAAACTGGCCTTTCAAGTGGCATCACTTATAGAGAATGAAATAAATTCCATTGTCCTGTGTATCCTTAGAAGTGAATATAAAGGTTACCACAGAACAGTTCAAAGGCAGGTAGAGGAATTCTCCTCTGCTCCTTTGGAGTTATTGTCCCTCTAAAGCCGAGGGTAGATGCTTTTATGCAATAACCTAGATAGAGTAGATGTGGAGAGGATGTGGAGAGGATGTTTCCAGTGGGACCGGAGGGCAGAGCCTCTGAATACAACCTCTTTAAAGCCAGGGCTTAGATTGTATTCATAACATTGTGTTGAGGGAGATTACCATGCTAAAGGTGTACAAAATCATGAGGGGGAATAGATGGGATGAATGCACAGAGTCGTTTACCCAGAGTAGAGGAATCAAGAAGCAGAGGAGATAGGTTTAAAGTGAGAGTAGAAAGATTTAATAGTTAACTGAGGGTTACTTTTCCACATGGAGGGTGGTGGGTGTATGGAACAAGCTGCCAGTGGAGGTAGTTGTGCCAGGTACTATAACAACATTTTAAAGACATTTGGACAGGTACATATATAGGAAAGGTTTAGAGGGATATGTGCCAAAAGCAGACAGGTGAGACGAGTTAGATGTGAGTTAGATGCAGTATTTTGGTCAGCATTGGAAAGTTGGGCTGAAGGACCCGTTTCCATGCTAGATTACTCTATAACACTATAAAAGGTATCTCTGTATTAGAAACAGTAACTTTAGAATAATATATTGGCCGCAAAACATTTAAAGATGTCTTGAAAAGAGTTTTACAAATGTAAACCTCTTGGGTACTTGAAATAATCTCTTGTTTTCTGGCAAACAGAACAGGAAGTAATATTCAGAGAGAGTTGGAAACAAAGCACTTTTCAGTGTGAAGGTTGCCAGCATTGTAAATCATTCTGTTGCAAGTAAAGCCCAATTAACCTGCGCATGTGTATACAAACTATTGCTTTTTAAGTATAAAATTCATACATTTCCATTTGCTCTGCTAATCTGTTGGCAATTTATTTTCAGACTCACAGGTACAGTTTAATTTAGTTTAGAAATACAGCATGGAAGCAGGCCATTCGGCCCACCAAGCCCATGCCGACTAACGATCCCCCGTACACTAGTTCCATCCTACTAAGGACAATTTCCAGAAGCCAATTAACCTACAAACTTGCATGTCTTTGGAATGGGGGAGGAATCCGACGCACTCGGAGAAAACCCATGCGGTCACAGGGAGAATGTCCACTAGGGGCGCCGCATTGATGGCAGCCTCTGCCTACAGTCTATCTGTTGTTCCATCTTTTTTTTATTTTTAGTCTATTTAAAAAGTATGTTGTGGAGGTTTCTTTAGGTTTTCTATGTGGGGGAGGGAGGTAGGGTAAGGGGGAAACTGTTTCCCAGTCGCTTCCTGGCGAGGATGCGACTATTCTCCGAGTCGCGTCCTCGCCCCCCCCCCCCCCCCTCACGGCCTACCAACTGGATTGGCGCGACCTTTCCTGCCGGGGACCGGACCAAAGCTTCAGCGGCGGCGGTGCAGCAGTGGATTCACCGCGGAGCGGGCGATGCCTTACCTGGATCGCCGTTTGAAGCTCCGGAGTGTTGGGCCTGCTGCTTCAACATCTCGGAGCTGGGGTTTGGAAAGCTCCCAGCGCGGGTGGCGCTGACCAACATCGAGGAGTCCTGGGACCCTTTGCCAAGGGTCGTCAGCGTGAATCTCCGCCCAGCGCGGCCTGTGGACTTCGGGAGCCAATTCGGATGTGGCCGATTCGGATGTCCAAGCCATTGAGGTGGCTCTCCCGTTCTGACCGGAGTTCCATCATCCCGGCGAGAGGGCCTGAACATCGGGCCGCCCGTGGCGGCGACTGCGAGGGGTTCGGGAGCTCCCCGACCACGGGTGAACAACAGAGGACAACAGAGGAGGATGACTGAATTTTAGAATTTTAGTGGGAAATTTTGATTCCGCTGTGTGGGGATGTCTGTGTTAAAGACTATCGTGTTCTGTGCTCTTTATTATTCGTATGGCTGTATGGTGACAACACATTTCACTGTACCAATTGGTACATGTGACAAATAAATGTATCTTGTATCTTGTATCTTGTAATGCACAAACTGTGTACAAACAGCATCCGTAATCAGGATGGAACCCGGGTCTCTGGCGCTGTAAGGCAGCAACTCTACTGCTGCGCCTCTGTGCTGCCCTTGGTGTCCCCAACTCCCTGAGCAAGCCCCATCTCCCCGCATTGCCTATAATCCCACCAATTTTTTCCTATCTGAATATATGATTGTTTCGGAAATCGAAATGCTCAAGAGTAAAGAAAGCTGCAGAAAGTGGTGAACATTTCCCAATCCATCACGGGTACTGACCACAGAGAGTCATACAGCACAGAAACAGGCCCTTCAGCCAAGTTCACACTGCCAACCAAGATGCCCATCTAAGCTAGTCACATTTGCCTGCGTTTGACCCAAATCTCTCTAAACGTTTCATATCCATGTATCTGTCTAGATGTCTTTTAAATGTTGTTATCGTACCTGCCTCCAACTCTCCGCCATTGAAGGGATCTACAAGAGGTGATGAGGCAGCCAGAAGGCAGCCAGCATCATCGGTGACCCACACCACCCTGACCACACTCTCATCTCATTGCTACCACTGGGATTAGAAGGTACAGGAGGCTGAAAACTGTGTCTATTAGGTTCAAGAACAGCTTCTTCCCAACAACCATCAGGCTCTTGAACACTGCACAAAACCAACCTCAGCAACTAGATCGTCTTAGACTGTGTCTTTGGTTGCACTATAGACTTCGGTTTTTGAAAAAGGTTAAGATTTATTATTGTCACGTATCAAGGTACAGTGAAAACCTTTTGCTTGTATGCTATCCAGACAAATCAGATAATACACAAACACAATTCAAGCCAAACAGAAGTTCAAAATGTAGAGTGAAGAGAAAGGTATCAGTATTTGGCTCAGAGATACAGCTCAGAAACAGGCCCTTCAGCCCACAATGACCATCGATCACCCATTCACTCATGTTCTATGTTATCCCACTTTCACATCCACTCCTTACATACTAAGGGCAATACACAGAGGCCAATTAACCTACAAACCCTCACAACTTTTGGATTTGGGAGGAAACTGGAGCACCCAGAGGAAACCCACGCGGTCACAGGGAGAACGTGCAACCTCCACGGGGACAGCACCCATGCTCAGGATCGAACCCGGGTCTCTGGCGCTATGAGACAGCAGCTCCACCAGCTACCAATTATTTAATGCAGGACGGTAAGTAAACCTTTTAAGAATCTAATTTATTTTTCACATTCATTTCACTTGGAAGCAAAACTTATTATTATGTTTACCTAATGTTGTGGTTATTCATTTCTTGGATTATTAATCATTGCATATTATCTGTACGTTATTGCATTTAGGGCTTGTTAAGCTGCAGCAAATAAGAATTTCATTGCTGTGTTGTCTCTGTACATATGACAATGAAACATTCTTGCCTCGTGCTTTCTGGCAAACAGGACAGGAAGTAATAGTGCAGGAGAGCTGGAAACAAAGCACTTGTCAATGTGATTGTTGCCAGCATTGTAAATCAGTCTGTTGCAAACAAAACCCCATTACTGATCATCCTGCTCGTGTGTATCCATACTATTGCCTTTTAAGTGTAAGACTCTTGCACTTCATTTGCTTCTCTAGTCTGTTGTCAATTTCTTTTCAGGCTCTTTGTAGCACCTGATGATTACTATCGCAATGTTCAAGAAGAATGTAGACAGGTACATGGATATGGCAGGTTTAGAGGGATATGGGCCAAATGCAGGCTATCCCATCTACTAGTGTAGACGGGATATGTTGGTAGGTGTGGAGATTGGGCCCAAGGGTCTGTTTCCATGCTGTATGACTTAATGACTCTGACTCAATGAATAAATAGGGTGACATTTTTTACCCAGGGTAATGGAATCAAAAACCATTGGACAATGGTTTAAGGTAAGAGGGGAAAGATTTAATAGGAATGTGAGGGACAACCTTTTCACACAGAAGTTGATGGATACACGATGCACTTATAGTATAAACTATTGCAAGTATAAGTTTGTCTCTCACATGAGAAGCATTGGCTTGGGAATGGGCTTAGCTGTGAGGTTACTGAGCACTATGTTTGCATACCTGTTGTGCTGCTGCAAATAAGAATGTCATTGTTCCGCTTCGGGACATATGACAATAAAACACTCTTGACTCTTGTTATCCCATGGATGGGGTTGTTTACACTGGCAGTTTCACTTCACAAGAACAAAGGGCAAGATTAAAGTTTAACTTTAAGAAATGAATCTTCAAGAAGGCCCAGACATCTTGCTCATCAACAGTCTGATGATGATGGGTGATGGTTGATGAATCATTCATTGACCGGCGATCCATCTCCTGCTGGCAAATATCTCTGCTTAAAAACCCTCAACAGTTTTTCAGCTAGAGAGTCACGGAGTCATACAGCACAAAAACAGGCCCTTCGGCCCATCTCGTCCATGACAACCAAGATACTCCATCTATGTGCTGCTCCACCATGTGTGGGTTGCACAGTGGCGCAGCAGTAGAATTTCTGCCTTGCAGCTCTAGAGACCCAGTTCGATCCTGACTACAGGTACTGTCTGTGCAGAGTTTGCACGTTCTTCCTGTGACCGCGTAGTTTTCATCCGGGTTCTCCAGTTTCCTCCCACATTCCAAAGATGCAGGTTTGTAGGTTAATTGGTCTCTGTAAATTGTGTAGGATAGAACTAGTGCACGGGGTGATTGTTGGTCAACCTGGACTCGGTGGGCCGAAAGATATTTTTCTAGGCTGTATCTCTAAACTAAACTATCTACATTGGTCCCATTGGCCTGCCTTTGCCCATATCCCTCTGAACCTTTCCTATCCATGCACCTGTCCAGGTGTTATTATAGTATCTACACTACCTCCTCTGGCAGCTCCTCCCATACACCCACCTCCCTCTGTGTGAAAAAGTTGCCCCTCAGGTTCCTATTAAATCATGTCCCTCTCTCCTTAAACCTACGTCCTCTGGTTCTTGATATTTGGTGAATCTTTTAATCGTGTTAGTTAAAAGATTGTGTGCGTTCATCCTGTCTATTCCCTTCATCCCCCTTAAAGACATGAAGTGCTGGCGTAACTCAGTCGGTCAAGCAGCATCTCTTGTGTCCATTGATAGATGACGTTTCGGGTCTCTCATCCCCTACTTTGTCTGACCCACTCCTGTGCCACCACTTTGCGTTTACAATGTAATGTCCAGCCAAATAGTTTAGTTTAGTGATACAACGAGTGAAAAACTGGCCCTTCAGCCCACTGAGCCTACACCGGCCAGCAATCACCCATTGACACTAGTTCTATCCCATTTACCGAAGCCTAGTAACCAACAAACCTACATATCTTTAGAATGTGGGAGTAAACCGAAGCACCTGGGAAAAACCCATGCAGTCACAGGGAGAATGTACAAACTCCGTACAGACAGCACCTGTAGTCAAGATCAAACCTGGGTCTCTGGTGCCGTAAGGCAGCAACTCTACCATTGCGCTACTGAGCCGCCCTCAATATATTTTCATTAGATTCTTTGCAATTCCATCCCTCCAGAAACACACAGCAATAACTTTTCTTTTTAACAACCTTATTGAGCTGCATCAGTACTTTGAGTAATTTGGAGTCATTACACCTTGATTGCTTTCATATACCTTGTCATTTAAATTCTTATTTTACAAGTAAAGTCATTTGTTTTAACACCAAAGTGCAGTACCTCACAAATATCTATGTTGAATTTCTTCTCCACCTTATGTTATGGTGGTGCAGCAGGTATGGCTGCTGCCTGGTATTGATTCTGCCAGAATGATGCCTGGATCAGGGGGTATTAGCTACAAGGAGAGGTAGGACTTGGATTGTTTTCTCTGGAACGCTTGAGGTTGTGGGGAGACCTGATAGAAGAATATAAAATGATGAGAGGCAGAGATCGAGTGGACGGTCAGAACCTTTTCCTCAGGATGGAAAAATCAAAGACTGGAGGTCAAAGCTTTAAGGTGAGAGGGACAAAGTTTAAAGGAGATGTGCGGGGCAAGTTTTTTACACTGGTGGGTGTCTGGAATGCGCTACCATTGGTGGTGGTGGAGGCAGATATTATAGTGGTGTTTAAGAGACTTTCGGATAGACACATGCTTTTCTTGCACACGGGTAAGATAGATGCCCTTTATGCCAAGGTACTTCTCTTGGGCATGCTAAATGCCAGGTACTGTATGTTCGATGCCGTTTTGAAGCAAATGGAAACCCCAGATGGCAGAAGCAAAACGTTCTCATGTGCCAAGTATGATAAACAACGTCACCATCTAATGGAGCCCTACACAACCTCTCCGCCGTAGGAGCAGAAAGGAACAGTGTTGCTGGGGTCACTGATGCAGAAACTGTGTCCTGAGAGTACTTAACTCAGCTGAATTGTTCGACTCTCTAGGGGAATGTGTTTAGGTTCCATGTCACGTCCTGGCTATTTAAGCAGTTATCAGAGACTTGGAACATTTTCAGTACACTGTAATTGCATATATTTTCACTGGGCATTAAGTGCTCTGCATATGATTCTTATTTTCCTGTCATTTACCAAGTTTATTTTTAGAAATAAAGGAATCTCATTCTTGGGCTGTGGACTGTAGAGTAAGTACCTGACTGGTAACTTACAGCGAATGGACTTTGATTTCAGGCAACAGCAGGATTCTGTATTATGGGATGCATGCTGACACGCATTCCTTTGTTTCAAGGGATAGAAACTGTGAGAGGTCTGGCTCTTGTTTGCTTATTACAGGGATAAACATAAGTAAGGACCCCCCATCCGATAATCACCTAGAAAAAACATCTATAATGGCAGAAAAACAAAGTGCTGGAGGAACTCAGCTGGTCAGGCAGTATCTATACAGGGAATGGACAGATGGCATTTCGGGTCAGGACCCTTCTTTAGACTGATGGAGTAAGGGGGAGAAAGTTGGAAAAGAGAGGTGGGGGAGGGACAAAGCCTGGCAAGTGTTAGATGGAAACAGACACAAAGTGCTGGAGCAACTCGGCGGGTCAGGCAACATCTCTGGAGAAAAGGATAAGTGACGTTTCAGGCTGAAGAAGGTTTCGGACCCGAAACGTCACCCATCCTTTTTCTCCAGAGATCACAGGATAAAAATTAGTTTAGTTTAGTTTAGTTTAGTTAGTTTATTGTTGCATGTACCAAGGTACAGTGAAAAGCTGTTTTGTTGCATACTATCCAGTCAGTAAAAAGACTATGCGTACATGCTTACAATCAAGCCATCACAGTGTACAGATACAGGATAATGGGAATAATGCTCAGTGCAAGATTTGCAAACTGCAGGTATTAGAATTCAGCATCTGAATTATCATGCCCAATCAATATAAAGGGTAGATTTATAACTGCCTTCTGCAGGTTTCCACATTAGAGCATACATCACTGAGAAGGTTAAGGAGATTTCGAGCATTGAAGAAATTATCAAAGGGACCACTGATATTGATATTGATAGTGGTGGAAGGTGAAGGGGAAGTCGGCGGCTGTGAACGGCCCGTGAATTCACCTTCCCCACCATCGGAAAGCCTCCTCAAGTTCCATGATCGGCTCGGGAAGTGGGACAAGGCAACCTCGGTGCATGGAAGCGGAGGGGCAGCTGCTGGAGGCATGGTGTGGTCATGGTCATGGTGGTTGTGGGTGGAAGTGGAAGCCCAACTTGCCCATGTCAACCAAGATGCCACTAGTCCCACATGCTTACATTTGCCCCATATCCCTCTAACCTTCACCTATCCATGAACCTGCCCAAATGATTTTTAAATGTTGTTGTAGTACCTGCCTCAACAACCTCCTCTGGAAGCTTGTTCCATATCCCCACCACCCACTGTATGAAAAAGTTGCCCCTCACATTCACATTTATATAACTAAAAGTCTCATCTTGACCACTTCCTGTCTGCGCTGTATATAGATTTTAGAAAAAATGCTACCCTATATCACTATGATATTTGGCCATCTTACTCACAGTCCTCCTCCGCTGAGGCAGCCCCGAGGATTTTTCCGATCGATGAACAATAAAAAAGTTATGAGTGTTTAAAAAATCTTGAGATCAGGTGATCGGTCCTCTTGCCTGTCAATCACCACGATGAAGATAACGCCCCTTCTGGGGTGGGGGGGGGGGGGCAGGACTATACACCCCGGATGCCTGGACGTGAGTCAGTCACTCTGGAAGATCGCGAGGGAGAGTCCACGACTGTGATTCTAAGCTGTGAATCAACTGACCTGTGAGTCTGCAATGTACTTGCAATAAATGATTTGTTAGCCCTTAATGACAATGCAATGAGTTGCTTGGCAATTTGGTGGCCTGCACTCTGCTTGAAATGCTTTGAAATTGAATGTGCTGGCCTGCACTCTGCTTGAAATGCTGTGAAATTGAATGTGCAGGCCTGCACTCTGCTTGAAATGCTGTGAAATTGAATGTGTTGGCCTGCACTCTGCTTGAAATGCTGTGGAATTGAATGTGCTGGCCTGCACTCTGCTTGAAATGCTGTGAAATTGAATGTGCTGGCCTGCACTCTGCTTGAATTGCTGTGAAATTGAATGTGATGGCCTGCACTCTGCTTGAAATGCTGTGAAATTGAATGTGCTGGCCTGCACTCTGCTTGAAATGCTGTGAAATTGAATGTGCTGGTCTGCACTCTGCTTGAAGTGCTGTGAAATTGAATTTGGTGGCCTGCACTCAGCTTGAAATGGAATTTCAAGGAATAGCCGTGAGTGAACTGCCAGCCCACCAGCCCTGAGTGACTGATCTGCCAGCCCACCAGCCCTGAGTGACTGAACTGCAGCCCACCAGCCCACCAGCCCTCCCGAGTGAACATGGGACCCAACGGGTCCCACTTAGTCTAGTTCCTATTAAATCTTTACCCTCTCACCTGAAACCTATGTCCTCTGGATCCTGGTTTCCCTACCCTGGGTAAAAGACACTGTGCATCGATTGTATCTATTCTCCTCATGATCTTATAAACCTCCATAAGATCACCCTTTTTCAGAGACTTGGGAGTTGCAAGTTGGTGGTAAAACGTGGCAACTCCCTGCATGCTGTTCCAGAAGAGGATCCATTGTACTCATGTATAATATGATCTGACTGGATAGCATACAGAACAAGCTTTTCACAGTGTACGTAACAATAAATAAATGAAATGCAAAGCAAGCAGCTTATTGTTCTCCACAGCTGAGAATTCTCGGTAAGAATTTCATTGTTCCCTATTGGGACATATGACAATAAAACACTCTTGACTCGTGAGGGAGTGAGACTAGGGCAAGGCCAGAACATTGACGGAGTATCACCCAGCCTGGGTCATATGTTCATAAATCGTAGGAGCAGAATTAGGCCATTCGGCCCAACGAGTTTATTCAGCCATTCAATCGTGGTTGACCTATCTTTCCCTCTCAACGCCATTCCCCTGCCTTCTCCCCGTGACCCCCGACACCCTCACTAATCAAGAATCTCCGCTTTAAAAATACTCAATGACCTAGCCCCCACAGCTGTCTGTGGTAATTCATTCTACAGATTCACCACCCTCTGACTAAAGAAATTCCTCGTCATCTCCTTTCTAAAGGTACGTCCTTTTATTCTGAAGATGCTTGGAACTGAGCTCAGTTAGATGTCCACTAAACATTCCCGTAGTAACTAAGTCTGCTCTCCACCATTCCCCACCTTAAAGAGCAACAACTCTTCTTATCAGGGGATTTCAACTGAATTCGATTTCAGATAGATAAAAACGCTAAGAGGAATATTTCTGTTTAATTCATTTTGATAAGAGCATTGAATCACAAAACCCCATGGCTATTCCAAACTCGATAGTTTAGTCACATTAGGAGTCAAAACTCTGATCTTATAAACTAATTTAAATATACCCCGGGTATGAAAAAATTTAATTAACATTCTAATTTTAAAAATATGTTTACACAGGGTATTTATTAATTTGTTTAAAGTATTGCAAACGATGGGATCTATTCAATCAAAATAAGCTAATTGACAGATTTGTGCCTCTTAATTATCATCAATTTCTAATTGTGAAGCAATGGCTGCAGTTGTCACCCATGAGATGTCCATCCTCTATCTCCTTGGAAAAGAAACATTCTCCAACTACTTCCCGCTCAGACCAATAAAAGCATTTTATTAGGATGCATCGCAGCACGGTTTTGGAACAGCTCCATCCAAGACCGCAAGAAATTGTAGAGAATTGTGGGCGCAGCTCAGACCATCACACAAACGAACCTCCCTTCCATGGACTGCATCTACACTTCACGCTGCCTTGGCAAGGCCGCCAGCATAATCCAGGACCAGTCTCACGCCAACCACTCACTCTTCTCCCTCCCATCAGGCAAGAGGTACAGAAGTATGGAAATGCACACCTGCAGATTCCGGGACAGTTTCTTCCCAGCTGTTATCAGGCAAATGAACCATCATACCAAACAACAAGAAAGCAGTTCTGATCTATTATCTATCTCATTGGACATCCTTAGAGTATCTTTGATAGGATTTCAGTGAACTTTATCTTGCACTAAACGTTATTCATGTATTGTCTTTCCACTGACTGGTTAACAGGCGACAAAAGCTTTTCACTGTACCTTAGCACACATGACAATAGTAAACTAAACTAATCTAGGTGTGCTAATTTGGTCGGAATAGCCAGTTTCCATGCTGTATAGCGCTATGACTATAACAGAGGCACAGATGCATGGTGATACCTGTTGAACTGTGTTTTTTTATCTGCTGAGTACAGTGCACTTCATCTTTATGTTTCTCCCGGTGAGTTATACTCAAGAGTATCAAGGTCACTTACAGTGCATGAGGCAATCAGAATCTCCATAACACTTCAGCTGCCCAGCTACCAGGTGAAAGCATTGACTCACTTAATGATGAATTTGTTGCATAAACTCCTTGCCTGGAATGATTCTTGGAGTTAAATTATGGTCAGCGAAGGCAATTATTTCTGTGCGACATTTTGTGGTCAAGGAGATGGCCTGTCTGACAGAAGGAATGAAGGAACTTGACTTTGTAAAGCAATTTGCACAACTTCAAGACATACCAATATATTTGGCAGCCAATGATGTAAAACTTGAAATGGAATTGCTCAAAATACAGATGGTGCTGTAGAAGCCATGATGAGGATTGACTTCTTCCTAAGTTCATGTCATAGGGGCAGAATAAGGCCATTCGGCCCATTGAGTCTACTCCACATTCAATCATGGCTGATCTATCTTTCCCTCTCAACCCCATTCTCCTGCCTTCTCCCCGTAACTCTTGATCTCCTTACCAATCAAGAAGCTGTTGATCTCCACATAAAAATACCCCCAAATACCTGGTACCCACTGCCATCTGTGGCAATGAATTCCACAGCTTCACCACCCTCTGGCTAAAATAAATCCTCCTCATCTCCATTCTAAAGGTATGTCCTTTTATTCTGAAGCTGTACCTTCTTGTCCTAGACCCTCGCACAGTGGAAACATCCTCTCCACATCTATCTCTGCAGGGGGAGTATGGGGAGGGGTGTTAAATTTAGAAAGAATTTCCCTTCTCATGACAGTGTCATTGTGTGGTATTCCCACCACCCTATTGTTAATTCCTCTGATGTTTGCTTAATGCCAGCAGCAAGGGAAAAAATCCTCCACACTACCAGGATTCCGATGAACAGGAACGCAAGAGGCTGCAGAGAGTGGTGGACTCAGCCCAGTTCGTCACGGGCACAGCCCTCCCCACCATTGAAAGCATCGACACCAGTCGCTGCCTCAAAAAGACAGTATCGATCATCAAGGATCCCCACTATCTGGGCCGTGCCCTCTCCTCACCGCTACTGTCGGGCAGGAGGTACAGAAGCCTGATGTCCCACACCACCAGGTTCAGGAACAGCGACTTCCCTACAACCATCAGGTTCTAGACAACCCGGCACAACCCTATTCCTAATACGGCAATGGAACACTATAGGCCACTCTTGCACTACCGTGGACTTGTTTCTAACTGTGTACAGTAGACTCGTGTTTTTACTGACCACTTTAGAATGGATTTGGGTTATAGTGGACGCATCCACCGACCCTCAACCGGCTGCCAACACCACCCCTGGCCCCACTGCCTCCCCAGCCGCTTCCAGGCCGGACCTACAACCACCACCGCCGACCATTACCTGCGCACCAGCCGCCCGCGGGCCGCGACCATTGACTCCGCCGATCCTTGCCTCTCTCTCCTCTGGCCACCAGGAGGTCGGGGCCGTGACCTCACCTGGATTCCAGGCCCAGTTCTGGACCGAGAGTCTGAAGAAGGGACTCAACCCAAAACATCACCTATCCACGTTCTCCAGAGATGCTGCCTAACCCGATGAGTTACTCAAGCGCTTTGTGTCCGTTTGGGTATTAACCAGACTCTGCAGTTGTTTGTTTCTGCTACTTATATAATGATGATCCCTTACTCGGTTATAGCGGACAATCGGCTTAACGGACATCATTACCTCCCTCTCTCCCCCCTCCCCCCTCCCCCCTCCCCCGTTATAAGTTATACGAGGGTTTACTGTATTTATGCATTGATGTCAAGAGTGCTTCATTAGACCGAAAACAGAACAATGAAATTCTTACTCTTCTTGTCTAATTTTTGCAGTCTTTGTCTTTTCACTGTCTTGTAAATTTTCTATGTAATTTATGGATGAATGCATAATTTATGTTCCATGTGTTGGGCGACTCACTGCGTTTGTGATGTTGCTGTGAGCAGGTTTTTCATTGTTCCTGTCCTCCACCGCACTTGTGCAGATGACAATAAACTCAACTCATCTTGACTTGAAAGATGTAGACATCGCCAACTGTGGTGTCGAGCGCTGAGTCACAATGCTGGTGTCAAAAATGTATATCTACACTGTTTGTCAGCTGGGATGTTGTAGCTCTAAATAAGACAGGTACTACAATAGGCACTTCTAATTTAAGTATTTAGTGCAACAAATTTAGAGTTATTCTAAGGGAGGCACTATCACAGATTAATATGTACAAATCAGCATCAATTGCAATAGCTACTGTAAATGCCTGAAGACTGGATTCGTTTTTTATGCAGAAACAAGGAACTGCAGATGCTGGTTTACACAAAATGACACAAAGTGCTGGAGTAACTTAGCAGGTCAGGCAGCATCTCTGGAGATCATGGATAGGTAACGTTTCGGTCGGGACCCTTCTTCAGGCTGGTTGTAGAGGGGGATATGCTGTTCCTCATTCCGCCTGGACCTACCCGATTTCCCGGTTACTAAACACCCTAATTCCCCTTCCCATTCCCACACTGACCTTTCTGTCGTAGGCCTCCTCCATTGTCCGAGAGAGGCTAAACACAAGTTATAGGAACATCATCTCATATTTCGCTTGGGCAACTTACAACCCAGGGGTATGACTATTGATTTCTCTACCTTCAAGTAACCCCTGCATTCCATCTCTCTCCATCCTCCCCCACCCAAGTCACACCAGCTTTCGTTCTCATCTAGCTACAGCGATCAAGGGCCTGTTTCCTTGATCAATGTTACTTTTTTGCACATCATTCATTTGTTCTATATCTCTCTACATCATCGTCTATATCTCTCGTTTCCCTTTCCCGTGACTTTCTGTCTGAAGAAGGGTCTCGACCCGAAATGTCACCCATTCCTTCTCTCCAGAGATGCTGTCTATCCCGCTGAGTTACTCCAGCATTTTGTGTCCATCCTCCACAGATGTTGCCAGAGTTTAGTTTAGTTTAGTTTAATTTAGTTTTGTTTAGTTTGATTTAGAGATACAGCGTGGAAACAGGCCGTTTGGCCCCACCGAGTCCGCTCCAACCAGCGATCGCCCTGTACACTAGCACTACCCTACACACTGGGGACAATTTATAAATGTTACAAAAACAATTAACCTGCAAACCTGCAAGTCTTTGAAGTGTGGGAGGACACCGGAGCACCCGGAGAAAACCCACGTGGTTACAAGGAGAAAGTACAAATTCAGTACAGACAGCACTCGTAGTCAGGATCGAACCTGGGTCTCTGGTGCTGTAAGGCAGCAGCTCTACCACTGCGCTACTGTGTCGCCTGGCTCCAGCACTTTGTGTTTTGCACAAGTTTCTGAGTGGATTGACAAAAATTGCTGAAAGTAACTCTATTTCCCCTTGTGGTGGAATCTGAAACCAAGGAAGAATATGACTCACCCATTTCAGACAGATATAGAGGAGTTTGTTCTTTTTCTGGGATTTGAATCTTTGGAATTTTAATCCTTGGAGAACAGCGCAAGCTGACCTGTTGAACATGTCAGGGGGGAAGATAAACTTCTTGTCAAAGGGAGGTCAGGGTTCTGGGAAACAGCATGAAACTGAAGCTGAGGCCAAGACCAGATTGCCTATGATCATAAGAGCTTGAGCCATTGAATCATACATCACAGAGAAGGGCCCTTCAGCCCATCATGTCCATGCCGACCCTTTTGCCCATCTATACTAATTGACCAGCATTAGGACAGTAGCCTGTAACATCTAATTACAACATTTAAAAGACATTTCGGCAGGTACATGGTTAGAAAAGGTTTGGAGGTATATGCAGGGAACTGCAGATGCTGGAATCTTGTGTGGAACACAGAGCACTGGAAGAACTCAGCGGGTCAGATAGCATCTGTGGAGGGAATGGACAGGCGACGTTTCGGATCAGGATCTTTCTTCAGACTGAACTCTGAAGAAGGGTCCCGACCCAAAACATCTTCTCTCCATTTCCTTCGCAGGTGCTGCCTGACTTGCGGAGTTTCTCCTGCAATTTGTGTTTTGCTCAAGATTTCAGCATCTGCCTCTCTTGCAATAAGGGTTATTGAGGGTTTCAATAAGATCTCATCCTTCAAAACTCCAATGAGTATAGGCTGGTAAGGCAGTATCTCTGGAGGATATGGATAGACATTGGTTCAGATTGGGACCTTTCTTTAGACTGAAGAAGTCTGAAGAACCTCACCTATCCAGACCCAAAACGTTACCTATCAATGTCCAGCAGAGATAGACAGAGAATGCTGGAGTAACTCAGGGGTCAGGCAGCATCTCTGGAAAAAAAGAATAGGTGACGTTTTGGGTCAGAACCCTTCTTCAGACTGAAAGATAGAGGTGGGGGGGAGGGGGAGTGGGGAAAAAACTGGAGGCAAGAAAAGACCAGATCAAATCAGGGCTGGCAACAGATGACCTCAGGAAAGGTGGTCACAGAGGAAGAGCGATGAGAGAGGGTGTTGCACAACTCCCGTCAGAATAAAAGGAGAACTTCTACAAAGTCGGTAAAACTTGGAGGTGATTTTCCAGTGGAGCGGACAAAATGTAAAGGATATAACTGCAGATGCTGGTTTATACCGAAGATAGATACCATTCAGCGGGTCACGCAGCATCTCTGAAGCAAAGGAATAGGTGATGTTTTGGGTTTCACAGAGGGGAGCAGAGATACTGCCTGACCCGTTGAGTTACTCCAGTACTTCGAGACCTAATGTACGAACTCTGACCTGTCATTTTACATTACAGCAAAGAAGAACGTTGGCCAAAGTTGTGCTTACAGTATCTCTCCCTTTTGACAGAAACCAGAATTTTGGAGCTTTAACCAAAACATAGGACGGAGAATGTGTGAAAATTCCGGATTACTTCTTAAAGAGCAACAAAATACAACGAATGGAAAGAAAACCAACGATTTATAGGAAGAAATAATTGCAATTTCAGAAGTGATGAGCATGGAGCAAGCTCTGTTTCTTCTCAAACTTTATTAATTTTCAAACTTCAAAGACAAAGGCATGCTCCGGTTGGGATCAAAAGTTGTGCCGGAGATATTTCACCCAGATCACTTCTTCATGCTCCAGTGAACGGTGAGAGGGTGGACCTGCGGTGAAAAGAAGTCTAGAAACAAGGAACTGCAGATGATGGTTTACAAACAAGAACACAAAGTGCAGGAGTAACTCAGCGGGTCAGGCAGCATATTTGGAGAACATGGATAGGGGACATTTTGGATCGGGACCCTTCTTCAGACAGTCTGAAGAAGTCTGTCTCTTCCACAAAATGCTTCATAGAGCCTCACTCAGAGGGTGAACGTGCAAACCTCACACAGACAGCACCCAAAGTCAGATTGAATACATGTCTCTGGCGCCGTGAGGCAGCATCTCTACCAGGTGCACCACTCTGCCGAATCTTGAGTCATACAGCACAGAAACAGGCCCTTTGGCCCAACTCGTCTATGCCGACCAATGTATCGATCCAAGCTGGTCCCATTGCAAGAGTCATGAGTGTTTACTTAAGTTTAGCTTTATTATTGTCACATGTATCTAGGTACAGTGAAAAGTATACTATCCAAACAGATCAGATCTACCATAAATGGGGCGACAGATGGCGCAATGGGCTAAGTGTTCGGCTGGCAACCGGAAGGTAGCCGGATCGAATCCCGCTTGGAGTGCATACTGTCGTTGTGTCCTTGGGCAAGACACTTCACCCACCTTTGCCTGCGTGTGAATGTGTGTGAATGTGTGTGAGTGATTGGTGGTGGTCGGAGGGGCCGTAGGCGCAGATTAGCAGCCACGCTTCCGTCAGTCTGCCCCAGGGCAGCTGTGGCTACAGAAGTAGCTCACCACCACCGAGTGTGACTGAGGAGTGAATGAATAATGTGATGTAAAGCGCCTTGAGTATTAGAAAGGCGCTATATAAATCCCATCCATTATTATTATTATTATTATACATAGATGCAGTCAGTACCAACTCAAGTACAGTAGATAGTCGAAGAAAGACACAAAGTGCTGGAGTAACTCAGCGGGTCAGACAGCATCTCTGGAGAACATCGACAGGTAATGTTTCAGTTCTGGACCCTTACTCATTCAGTCTGAAGAAGTCTGCCACTACTTCAGAATGCTTTAACGGGCCTCACTCACCACTGACAAAGCCCGTGTGGCACTTGCTTGTGGGTGAAGTGTGCCCAGGGAGATCCCATGATCCAATAATTCCAGATGGTACAGGAACTTCAAAATCCTGAACACTACACAACACACTCCGCTACTTCAGGAACTACTATATGACCTTCCAAGGACTATGTTGTACTATAAACTTCAGCTTGCATTATTATGATCTGGTTACCTAGCATAAGTGATAATTTATTGTATTCTTGTTTATTGTACATTCTACATTTATATGTTGTGCTGTTGTGTTAATCTATCTGTAAAGGTTGCAGCAGGTTAGAATTTCTTTGTTCCGTTCCTGCTGCATTTACTAATTAAATACTCATAACACCTAACATTGTCTTGGTGACACACATTTCACATCTTACATGAATATACATGCAGTGTAATTACTCGTAACAATGCCGTTGTTGTCCATTTCCAGATCCAATGGATTCTCACTTTGGTTTCTATCATTTAACCAGTCTCCTTTACCTCATACCTAAACTTTCAAACTTTTTCCACATTTCCAAGGAAGACATCAAACTTCAGCGCTGATTGTTTCACTCCGCCTCCTGACTTGCTGAACATTTTGGCAATTCCTGTACCAGAGTGTGGTTTGCACTTGGACTGACTGTCAAACATGAAACCCCTGCCCCTATCTCCCCTCTCCCATCAGGCAAGAGGTACAGAAGTGTGCAAACACACACCTCCAGATTCAGGGACAGTTTCTTCACTGCTGCTATCAAGCAATTGAACCATCTTATCATCCATTAGAGAGCAGTCCTGAGCTCCCATCCACATCATTGGAGACCTTCAGACTATCTTTAATCGGACTTTACTGGACTTTATCTTGTAATAAATGTTATTTCCTTTGTCCTGTATCTGTACACTGCGGGCATCTTGATTGTAATGATGTATAGTCTTTCCGCCGACTGGATAACACCCAACAAAAAAGTTTCTCTCTACCTCGGTACATGTGACAATAAAATAAACTAAACTAGACTGACGGACTGAGGGGAACAGTCCTCAAGCTCTGCACTTGGATCAATGGAAGGATCAGCTGTGACTGAATGGCGGAGTAGATTCGATGGACTGAATGGTCTAATTTAGCTCCTATGACATGAACATGAAATTATGAGAAGGTTCGTATGGGCCAAGGCAAGCAAATGATAGATGACTTTGTCGGCATGGAGAAGTTGGGCTGAAGGGCCTGTTTCTATGCTCTATGACTCTATGACTGTGTTAGAACGCTAACAAGATGCTTGGGTCATTGACTGCCCCATTACACCTCAGTAACTATTTAGGTGACTGGAGCTCATTGGGGACCTTGCCACTGGGAAATGGTATGTGAATGCAAGTGGCTTCCTTCAGGGCAGTGAAGAACCGTGTGGGAATGTTATTCACTCAGCATGTTGCTGCGATCTTGAACGTGTTACCTGAAAGGCCAGTTGGAAGCAGATTTTGAAGCGAACTGTGGTAATAACCAGTACGTCGGGGGGTGGACTATTAATGGTAACAGGAAAAAGAGTGAGAGAGTGGGAATTAATTGGAGAGCAAGGAGTAAACGCCTACTTGCACAATGACCTGAATTATGGGCTTTAAGAATCCGCTATTCCATAGACGGTGACTGTGCTGTCTTTACAACGATCCCTCAGGGTTAACAATCAATCTGTGGTCTGTGGTACATTGAGTAATGCACCAGCCAAAATATTTTATTGGTTTTGAAGCCAAGTACATTATTAAAAGCACGATTTCCTGTTGTACATTCCATTGCAGCTCTTGAAACCCGGTCAAAGCTGCAATTGCCCCTTGAACCTCGAGCGTTTCCTGACCATTGCTATGTTCCTACTTCCAATCCCAAAGGTGATTTAAGACACTTAGCACATAACAGTCCTTAATGCTCTTTATTCTGCAGCTTTAGCAGCGGCTAGTGACAGCCACATGTTGCGGCTCAGACTAAGGCCAAGAAAGTGAGGGGATTTTAGCTGTTCCTTCATCAAAGATGAAAGTGGCAACACAAGTAATCGAGTCAAGAAGTGTAGGAAGGAACTGCAGATGCTGGTTTATACCAAAGATGGACACAAAGTGCTGGAGTAACTTAGCGAGTCAGGCAGCATCTCTGGAGAAAAAGAATAAATGACGTTTTGGCTCAGGGCCCTTCTTTAAACCAAAAGCAGCAGTGGAAGGTGGGGTGGGGGGGGGGGTAATAACCTGAAGGCGAGAAAAGACCAGAACAAATCAGGGCTGACAACAGATGAGCCCAGGCAGGGTGGAGCCTATAATGGCCCATTGTTGGCAGGGGAAGGTGTGATAACAAGAGGGATACAAACATGCGAACAGTGGAACTGGTAGGGCGGGGTTGGGGTGGGGGGGGGGGGAGGGAAGAGAGGAGGGGAGGAAATGCAGGAGTTACTTGAAATTAGAGTAATCAACATTCACACCGTTGGGTTGTTTTCTGCACTAGAGTTACGTGTGTTTTATTGTCATATGTCCCAAAACAGAGCAATGAAAGTCTTATTTACAGCAGCAGCACAACAACCGGTTTGAAAACACAGCTCTTAATAGATAGCACAACAAACACTCAGAGAAAATAAGTTCAATAAATATAAACCCAATATAGTGCAAAAGCAAAAGCAGTCCAAAGTCGCAGAAGGAAACAAAGTGCTGGAATAACTCAGCGGGTCAGGCAGCATCTCTGGAGAACATGGATCGGTGACATTTCGGGTCGAGTATCTAGTCCCTAGTGCAACCCAGGCAGTTCATAGTTCAGAGTTTAGTTGGAGTTCGCAGTGTTCAATGGCCTGATGGTCGTTGGGAAGAAATTGTTCCTGAACCTGGAGGTCACAGTTTTCAGACTCCTGTACCTTCTTCCCAATGGCAGGAGTGAAATGAGAGCGTGGCCAGGGTGGTGTGGGTCCTTGATGAGACAGCTATAGATCTCTTTGTGCACATTTTTGGGATGTGGGAGGAAACCGGAGCACCTGGAGGAAATCCACACAGTCACAGGGAGAATGTACAAACTCCACACATACAACACGCTAGGTCAGGATTGAACCTTTGTCTCTGGTGCTGTGAGGCAGTGACTCTATTACCTTCATCACTGTAACGCCCTCTGCCAAGTTTTGAGAACTACCATTTTATCAGCTTTCCTCAGCCTTTCAAGCAACACATAACAGATCACAAGAAGTGGCCACTTATAAAAATGTTTCATGCTGTCTCAAGAACTTTCGTCCTTTCACTGACCCTGGCACTGTGAACAGTTTCTCTTTAGTTACTCTAATCCTGGCTCTGATCTGTTCCTTTGAATCATCCCTCCCTCCCCCTTCAGAAGAAAACACCCCCAGCTTCTTGTAAAGCTCCTCTCTCTCTCTCGCTGCATGCAGTGTATCGGTAATGCAGCGGTGATCTCCAGAGAGCTGTTATCTGGACTCTTGTCAGGGAAGAGAGATGACACCCCATTTCTGCTCCATCATCACTAATCATAGGACGGCTGTTTGGATGAGAAGGAGCAGTAATGGAAGAGGTGTGGAGAATATGGGGGTTGCTGGAATGTCAAGCATGAAGTATACTTTGGCCAGAATTGTCAAACGCTCGGCAGCAGAGTTGCTCTTGGAGTGAAAGCTAATAACCGCCTGGATTATTGTGGTGCCTGCCTTTTTATTTTCAAAGAAAAACACCCAAGTCAAGTCAAGTCACTTTTATTTCTATAGCATATTTAAAAAACAACTCTCGTTGACCAAAGTGCTTTACATTGGTGGAGGTACTAACGTTATACAACAGTGATTCATAGATTAAGTATATACATAAATACATACATATAGCCCTCCCTCAGAGGACATCAAGAAAGGCTTGAGAGTAAAGATGAGTTTTGAGTCTCGACTTAAAAGAGTTGATGGAGGGAGCAGTTCTGATGGGAAGAGGGATGCCGGTTCCACAGTCTAGGAGCTGCAACCACAAAGGCACGGTCGCCCATGAGCTTATGCCTAGACCACGGGATGTTTAGTAACCCCAAGTCGGCCGATCTGAGGGACCTGGAGGTGGTGTGGTGGGTAAGCAGACTTTTGATGTAGGTGGGGGCAAGCCCGTTAAGGGCTTTGTAAACATAAAGAAGGATTTTGAAATTTATTCAGAACCGCACAGGGAGCCAGTGGAAAGAGGCCAGAATCGGCCAGAATCCAAAGTGTTGGAGTAAATCAGCAGGTTATCCAGCATCAATGGAGAACATGGATAGGCGATGTTTCAGGAAGAGACCATTCTTATTTTTTTTAGTTTCGTTTAGTTCAGAGATACAGCATGGAAACAGGCCCTTCAGTCCACTGAGTCCACGCTGACCATCCATTACCCATTTGTGTTCGATTTATGCTATCTCACTATTCCATCCACTCCCTGCACAATAGGGACAACTTACAGAGGTAAATTTACTACAAACCCGCACATCTTTGAGATGTGGGAGGTAACTGAAGCATCCACAGGAAACCCACACGGCCACAGGGAGTACGTGCAAACTCCATACAGGCAGCGGCCGAGGTCCGGATCCAGCGGGTCATGTTCATAGTGTCAAACAGGCCCTTCGACCCAACTTACCCACGCCAACCTACATGCCCCATCTACATTAGTCCCACCTGCCTGCGTTTGACCCATATCCCTCTAAACTTGTCCTAACCATGTACCTGTCTAAATGTTTCTAAAACATTGTGATAGTACCTGCCTCAACTACCTCCTCCAGCAGCACCTCAGGTTCCTATTAAACCTTTCCCCTCTCACCTTAAACCTATGTCCTCTGGTTCTCGATTCCCTTACTCTGGGTAAAAGACTCATTTATCCATTCTATTCCCCTCATGGGTCTATAATAATTAGTATACATAATTCCCTGAAGGTGGCGTCACAGGTAGATGGGACCGGTCAGAATGGCTTTTGGCACATTGGCCTTCATCAGTCAGAGTGTCAAGTATAGATGTTTGCAGGTCATGTTGCTGTTATATAAGACATTGGTGAGGCCGCATTTAGAGTATTGTCTTCTGGGTAACATGTTATAGGAAAGATGTTGTAAAGTTCGAAAGGGTTCAGAGAAGATGAACAACTTTTTTACACAAAGGGTGGTGGGTGTATGGAACGAGCTACTGGAGGAGGTAGTTGAGACAGGTACTATTGCAACGTTTAAGAAACATTTAGGCAGGCGCATGGATATGACAGGTTTAGAGGGATATGGGCCAAACGCAGGCAAGTGGGACAAGTGTAGATGAGACGTTGGTCGGTGTGGACAGGTTGGGCCTGTTTCCACACTGTAGACTCTAGGACTCTATGACACTATAATGAATACTAATAGGTAGAGTGCTCCAATA
This sequence comes from Malacoraja senta, assembly GCA_038087875.1. NCBI lineage: Eukaryota > Metazoa > Chordata > Chondrichthyes > Rajiformes > Rajidae > Malacoraja > Malacoraja senta. Next base: position 172,562,555 of record CM075978.1, read on the forward strand.
ATACATAATTAGAGCACGTCCAAAGTAGTCCAAGAGGGGGGGTCAAGATATTCAGCGCAAAAGTGTCCCTAAGCACTGTACCGACAAAAACTTTGGGATTAACGCATTGCATCTGCCCCAGGTGAGTCCTCATCCAATGGCAATGTTGGGCCTTCCATCTTTTCCGTGGTGCTCTGCTGAGCCACCAAATGTTGAAAAGGCCATTAGGATGCCAGTAGAAAGGGTGGCAGCAGTAGAGCTGCTGTCTTTATGTGCCAGAGACCCGGGTTCGATCTTGTCCACGGGTGCTGTCTGTGTGGAGTTTGTGTGGAGATCCCTCTGCTCTACAATACTCCCCAGAACCCTACCATTCACTGTGTAGGTCCTGCCCTTGTTAGACTTCCTATTTTCCTACCTTCTCCCCATCACCTTTGACACCGTTATTAATCAAGAAACTATCAATCTCCACCTTTAAAATACCCAAGACGGCCTCCACAGCCATCTGTGGCAATTAATTCCATAGATTCTGACGAAAGAAATTCCTCCTCAGAGCCTGATGGGTGCTGTGAAGAAGTTATTCTTGAAC
>CM075978.1:172563319-172604134 GCA_038087875.1 Malacoraja senta
TGTACACTGTGGATGGTTCGATTGTGATCATGTATTGTCTTTTCGCTGACTGGTTAGCACCCAACAAAAGCTTTTCACTGTACCTCAGTACACGTGACAATAAACTAATCTCAAGCTTAACTCAAATTTAAACTCTCCACAGATACTGCTGGATCTGCTGAGTTACTCCTGCACTTTGACTCCTTTTGTGTAAACCAGCATCCGTAGTTCCTTGATTCTACCTTTCCGACATAAGTTTAAGGTAAAAGAGGGGAAAAATATAACAGGAACTGGGGGCAATATTTTTACTCAGAGGTAAATGGAACGAGCTGCCTGAGGAAGTCGTTGAAGCAGGTAAAATATCAGCATTTATAAGACACTTGGGCAGGTACATGCATAGGGAAGGTTTCATAATTTCATAAGTTCTAGAAGCAGAATTAGGCCATTCGGCCCATCAAATCTACTCTGCCATTCAATCATAGAAACATAGAAACATCTCCTTCCTAAAGGTAGGTCCTTTTTAATCTGAGGCTGTGCCCTCTGGTCCTAGACTTTCACACTAGGTTCAGAGGGATATTGGCCAAACGCATGACCTCCAGGTTCAAGAACAGCTTCTCCCCAACATCCATCAGGCTTTTGAACACTACAAAATATTGACTGAACTATGAACTGTCTTTGTTGCACGAAGGACTTTGGGCTTTTTGCACTAGTATTTGGGTTTTTAATTTATTTAATTTTGTTTTGTTTATAATGTTATTTATGACTAAAGTATTCAATAGACAATAGACAATAGGTGCAGGAGTAGGCCATTTGGCCCTTCGAGCCAGCACTGCCATTCAATATGATCATGGCTGATCATCCCCAATCACTACCCCGTTCCTGCCTTCTCCCCATATCTCCTGACTCTACTATCTTTAAGAGCCCTATCCAGCTCACGATTAGTACGGGTGTCAGAGGTTATGCAGAGAAGGCATTATCATATTATGATATTATGATTAATATCATAATCTTACAATATTATGATCTTATGATCTTATATATTACAGACCTGTTAGGCTCTGCAATAAATAATTTAATTGTTCCACTGTCTATCTAATGACAGTCTGAAGATAGGTCCCAACCCAAAACATCACCCATCCATGTTCTCCAGAGAGGCTGCCTGACTCCAGCTTTCTTCAAATATCTACTGCAGTTGAGTTTGAACTACTTGCATCAATGTATGTTATATCAGGTCTGTTTGAATAGTATGCTATTCACTGTACCTGTGACAATAATAAAGATAAACCTAATTAAACACTCTTGACTCTTGGAATGGGACTAGCTTAGATCGGTACATTGGTTAGAATGGGCGTTGGGCCGAAGGGCCCTTTTCTCTGCTCTATGAATCTACATTCAGCTGCTAGACCTGCTGCTCACAGCGCCCGAGACCTGGGTTCAATCCTGACCTCGAGTGCTGTCTGTGAAGAGTTTGCACGTTTTCCCTATGACCACATGGGTTTCCTTTGGGTGCTCCGGTTTCCTCCGACATCGCTAAAACGTGCGTGATTGTAGGTTAATCGGCCCTTTGTAAATTATCTCTAGTGTGTGGGGAGTGGGATAACATGGAACTGGTATTGACGGGTGATTGAAGTTTGGCGTGGAGTCTGTGGGCCGGAGGGCATATGTCTATGCTGTATCTCTAAACTAAACATACTACACTGAATATTCTGATACAAGGAAAATCCTAGGCTTGTTTCTGATCCTGACAGATTCCTCTCTCCAAATCATAACTAATTGGCCTAATTTTCCCTATGTTCCCTGCTGGAATCATCTTAAGGCTTTGAATCTCATCAGTTTGTGAGATGAAGCTTTGGACTGATGGAGAAAACTGTACACTCAGCGGGGTGAGTGTGCCTAAATGGCAGAGATAAGATTTTGCTAAAAAGCTTTGGCAAAAAAAGGAAGGGTAATGAAAATTGCTTATGCATGGGTCTTATCACACATTCAGCATATCCCAGAGGTTTCTTCATCCAGTGGATTAGCTTTGAAGTGAGCTCAATACATATGAATTCAAAAATGGAATTCAAATGGAAATTGAATTCAAACAGTTCCATCCAAAACCACTAAAAATCGCAGAGAATCGTGGACGCACCCCGGACCATCGCGCAAAACCAACCTCCCTTCCATTGACTCCATCTACACTTCACGCTACCTTGGCAAGACCACCAGCATAATCGACGAGTCTCACCCTGCTCACTCCCTCTTCTCCCATCAGGAAAGAGGTACAGAAGTGTGAAAACGCATACCTCCAGATTCAGGGACAGTTTCTTCCCAGCTGTTATCAGACAACTGAATGTGAATCATCCTCTCACCAACTAGAGAGCAGTCCTATCCTACCATCTACCTCACTGGAGACCCTCAAACTATCTTTGATTGGACTTTACGTTGCACAAACGTTATTCCCGTTATTCCCTTTATCATGTATCTGTACACTGTGGATGGCTCAGATGTAATCATGTATGGTCTTTCCGTTGACTGGTTAGCACCCAACAAAAGCTTTTCACTGTGCTCTGGAAAACGTGACAATAAATGAAACTCAACTCAAACTCAAAACATAGCAACTTATTTGAACACAACCAGGATTTACAGAACACCAAGTGAGTGGATGGCTAAAGATAGACATAAAGTTCTGGAGTAAAGGGCCTGTCCCACGAGCATGCGACTGCATGCGGCTAGCGCGACGTAACGTGGTCGCGCTAGCCGTATGGCCTCGCGGGGCCGGTCCCACTTCGATCGCCGGAGCCGTATGGAGTTGTGCGGAGCTGGTCCCGACACCGCGCGGGGCTCCGAAAAACTGACACTGTCCAAAAATTCCGCGAGGCAACGGCCTGCCGGCCTGCTGCCGCATTGAGGCCGTACGCACCGCCTCGACGGCGTACGCACCCCTTCGACGCCGTACGTAGCGTCTTCACGCCAAACGCAGCGTCTTGACTGCGTACGCCTAGCGCGTGGCGTTGCGCGATGACGTCACCGCCCGGCGTGCCGTTGCGTGATGGTGGGACAGGCCCTTAACTCAGCGGGTCAGTCAGCATCTCTGCAGAACATGGATAGGTGACGTTTTTGGACGGGCCCCTTCTTCAGACTGAAAGTAGGGGGCGGTGAGGGAGGGTGGGGGTGAGAAAGAGCGGGAGGCAAGAAAAGACCAGGGCAAATCAGGGCCAGCAACAAGAAGCCTTGCTTTGAGGAACAATGTTTTCCCAGGATACCAGGTTGTGTCAGGGAATCTAGTGTAAGAGGATGGTGGATGTAGTTACTATAGGGGCGTGTAGATAGGTGCATTGGAGGGGGAGAGAGATATGGATCACATGCAGGCGGAGGAGAGTAACTTGGCATCATGTTCCGCACAGACATTGTGGGCCGAATGGCCTGTTCTTGCGCTATACTACTCTATGTTCTAAGAGGGAGACGGGAGAGAGGTCTGTGCTCAGCTTACTCATGAATGCTGGAATCTTGAGCAAAACACAAGGTTGTGGAGGAACCCAAGTAGTCAGGCAGCATCTGTGGAGGGAATAGTAAGATTAAACGAGAACTTACCAGTTTGAAGTTTGATCTTTATTTTATGAGGAGTTACGTTGGTGATTACGTGAAGAAGACCCGTCAGGGCGCATGCGCGTCAATCTTCAAAGCAGCGGTATGAAATCACAGTCCACACAATAATTGAAGTAACATATTAAGATGATCAACATGAGAACTACCATTATGACCTTTATTCTATGAGAGAGGGTTGGGCGTGGCGGGCACGTAATCACCAACGTAACTCCTCATAAAATAAAGATCAAACTTCAAACTGGTAAGTTCTCGTTTAATCTTACTATTTTACTTCGGAGTCACGTGAGTGACTACGTGAAGATTTTAAAGCTCTGTGATTTTTATGCCGCAGATCAAAATCCCAGCTTCTCACTGCATCGATTGACTGAGTATCATCAATAATGCTGTAAACATGACATTGCATATCATGCAAAAACAAAACAGTTTTATTTTTGGTCATAAAACAACCAATAAACCCTCTTAATGTAGGGCAACAAACGAAACAGAATGAAACAGTATTGAAAACAGACTTTAAACAATAGCAACAGCACTCAATATTGAGTTAGCAAACAGCCCTCCATCGGCAATCGGCCGATGGTAGTATTGCTGAAAACACAAGTTCATTTTTCCAACCTGCGGCTTTTAATATATGGTCGATGGGAACGTCCATCGCCCTGGCCGCGGATGTTGCTACTGCGCTAGTGGAATGCGATGTAAACACATAAATGTTAATTCCTGCCTGAACCAACTCTTGCTTTAACCACCTTGAGATAGTCTGAACTGCCACTCTTTTATGTTGGCTTTTTGTAACTGACAAATAATCCTGTTTCTTCTTGTCTTAAAGCCCTTGTGGCTTCAATGTAATGTAACAAATGTGTCCTTACACATAAACATGGAGCTGTAGGATATGCTGAGAACACAATCTTAAAACCTGTCTCACCTGGCCTGCTTTGTTTGAGCAGGTCAGAAATATAAAACAGAACATTCTCTGTATTCACTTCCATTCTCTCGAACTGAAGTTTTTTGGAAAAACTGCACTCTCTGTACTGACACCAATGCCATTAGCATAGCCAATTTCATGGTTAATTTTAACAAAGTTATAGCCGTGACAGGGACCCAATGACGAAGTATGTTAAGAACAACGCTTACCTCGCAGATTACCATATACCTAGGCTTAGGCGGTTTGGAATTAGATTCTTTTCATCAACCTAGATATGAGAGGGTGAGAACCTATACTTTGTGTCCGTGTACCTATTACAAGATATGCGGACAAAGCACTTCTAGCTGTATTGATAGCAGTATAGCTAAGACCTTCATCATAATAAAGTAGATAAACTCTAACACATTTTCAATAATTACAGTATCATATTGAATATTCTTTTGAACACAATATTGTTCCTTTTTTTTTTTTTTTTTCCCATAAGTCATATACTGTTTTTGAGTACTCTTTCTCCAGACTGCAGCGAGTATATACACCGTTGGCCTAGAAAGTCCTCGACCAATGTAAGGCATTCTTGAAACCTGCAAACTAACAGATCCATACCGTCACATAACGGATGAACTTAATGCGTTACTGGATGCTCCAGCAAATTCCTACTGTTTGGAATCAGCAAAAAGAGGTTGGATCGCTATCTGTAACATCAAAGGGAACCATGGTTGAATCAGGCAATTTGGTATCACCAAAACCCCTGAAGCGGCATCCTGCTTGATTTTCTCAAACACCGACCTATGAGGCAGAATGGTGGGAAAATATACACAAACATATCATCCCAATTTAGTGAAAAAGCATCAATTGCCACTGCCCCTGGATCTGGTGCCTATGAAACATATTTTGGCCTTCCATATAGAAGTACTATGTTCTTGAACACATCCTGGTTCCACATCCACTCTGTGTTATGATGGAATTTTCGTGAACTGCCATCTGGTACTACATTAAGTTTCCCTGGCAGATAGATAGCTCCAATCCAAATCTCTCTATCCCTACTCCAGGTCCAATTGTATTTGCCAACCTGTCACATGATAACGATTTGATTCCACCCATGTGATTCATATCAGCAACTGCTGCAGTGTTGTCTATTTTGCACTGCACATGCAAACTAGTTTAGTTAGTGCCATAAGCCTTGAGTCCATAAAATACTCTTGGTTAATTCCCCATGTATGCAGAAGCAATGTTCATCTGTCTCCACCGCTGGATCTTGTATCAGTAGCACCCTACCCAAGTGCTCTGACATCTGTCTGCAAATCATGGAAGCTTGGTCCAATAACACTTTGGAACTACTAGTGGACACATGCTGAATCCACCATTGTACATCAGCAACAGCCTCTTTTGATAGAAGCATAGGTCTATTATAATGACCCCAATGTATCCTCAATGCTTGTTCCTTTGACCTTTGTAATTGTAGATAATAAAGTGGCCATATTGAACTGCTGGAAATGCTGCCAGCCATTACCACAGCAGTCTTGTCACCTGGCTAATTGAAGGCTGTGAGTTAGCAATTAACTTGATATAGCTCTTAATTAGCTGTACCCTTTTTTGCCTGGGCAAGGTCACAATGATGTTGATTAAGTCCATTGTGAACCCAACTAGTCAATTTATGTCACAGGTATAAATTTAGATTCCTCAGAATAGCTTATAAAGCCCAATTAAAATTGGTTTTTACCAACTGCCACTGATGCTTCAGCTGTTTCCTTTGATTGTCCTACAATCAAGATATTATTTAGCTAAGCCATGAGCACATGACCTTGACTTGGCATAATTCCCCATCCAGCTGAATTTTAAATCTTCTATCCTGCAAATGAACAGACACTGAATCCGCATCTTTAAGATCTCCTTCACAAACGTTTCCATCTTAAAATGTCTATACCGTACAAAAGGGTTAAACCTATTCAGGTCTGTATAATTCTGCATCCCCCATCCTTTTTTGGTCTGGGAAAGATAGTGGACACAAACTGATGGGTTTGGTAAACTGCCTTAGCAATTACACCTTTATTACATAAGCTTGCAAGTTCCAGCTGAACTTCCAATTGTTCAGTGATACTGAAGTCAAACTCCTTTTTTGGAACATGTTACATGGGTAAATCAGAATTTGCATTTAAGCTTTATTCGATGCCCTTGAATAACCTTCAGTATAAACATATCTGAGGTAAACATTTAATTGTATCACATTAGATCTGTCTACATGAGAACCAGACCCTCTTACCTCCTTACCACCTGGCATTCTTCCCCGGCCTTGAGCTGGATATCTCACCTCCGTGGCGGTGCTACAGCCGAACGCCAACTGCGCTGCATCGTAGCTGGACTCGTCCCTTGCCCGGACCAGTCTGCTCCCTTATAGGGATACTTCCGCTTTGGTGAATATGTGGCTGCCGTCTTAGCCTCCTCCTCCAGCTCCTTCACCTGCTGTGCGAAATCCTCGCCAAACAGCTGTGCCAGTTGCACTGTGTCAGGCTGGCATTTATGCTGGTGGCAAGTTCCTCACCCAGAGGCTCACCAGCATCCGACGACATGGCAAACCGTGCTACACACGGTGTCAGCTCTAACAGCTGCCTGCCCTCCCTTTGGAAGTCGTCGGACTCAGGGTCAGAGCGTATCTGCCCTTCTGCACTCACCTCTTGCAAAGAGGGTGCTTTCAAGCAGGCCTCTACTAGGCACTGCCAGCGGAGCCGTCCCCACGGCCTCCCGCCTGCACAACTCCTCCTGGAGTATGGCTTTACGAAGCAGGCCTCTCCAAGGCACTGCCAGCAGAGCCTTCCATAAGGCTTCCCGCCTGCACAACTCCTCCTGGAGTTGTGGCTTTATGAGGCAGACCTCTCCTAGGCACTGCCAGTGGAGCCTTCTCTGTGGCTTCCCACCTGCACTACTCCTCCTGGAGCGTCTCTGTGGAGCAGCCCCTGTATGAGCTGCTCCTTTTGGATAACCGCTGGGGAACGGTATCCTGTCCCCGACGGGACTCTCGTGGCCCGACTCTGCGGAGTCTATAGCCGTTAACTTATGCCGACCGCCCGACTGGCGTTGGCTGTGTACCCGACTGGGCACTTTCCAAAGTCTGTCGCCGCACCGCTACCGGCTTGCGACTCCCCCGAGGTGACAGGCTGCCTTTCAGAGACTGCGTCCCGCAGCTCTCTCTCTCCTTGTCGGCAGCAGCCTGCACCTTTCCCTTGTTCCTGCATATGGGGGCAAAAACAGACAGAAACAATTTCTATACTTTCTTATAACTCCTCCAAAGTCTCCCCGACTTTGGTGGAGTTGTATTTACTCACGTTGCAGCAGGACGTCCGTGCTCCTGCTGCCGTTCGCACCAATGAGTCCGACGTAATGACGCGCATGCGCCCTGACGGGTCTTCTTCACGTAGTCACTCACGTGACTCCGAAGTAAAATAGACAGACAAGCGATGTTCCGGTTTGGGTCCCATATTCAGGCACTGCACATCGAAGACTGAGGAAATCACAGGTGTGAGGGACAGCATAGTAGTGCAGCTTGTAGGACTGCTGCCTCACAGCTCCAGTGACCAGGGTTCAACTCTGACCTCCAGCGCTGCCTGTGTGAAGTTTGCAGGTGCTCACCTATGACCCTGTGGGTTTCCCCCGGGTGCTTCGGTTTCCTCTCACACTGTGGGTTTACGAATTAATGGGCTACTGTAAATTGCTGCTGCCGTTGAGGTAAATGGGAGAATTGACGAGAAAGTGTGGAGAATCGACTTTAGACTTTAGGGATACAACGCGAAAACAGGCCCTTCGGCCCACCGAGACCGCACCGACCAGCAATCACCCCGTACACAAACACCATCCGACATACTAGGGACAATATATTACAACTTACCGAAGCCAATTAACCTACAAACCAATCTGTCTGTGGAGTGTGAGAGGAAACCGGTGCTCCGGGAGAAAACCCACGTGGTCACAGGGAGAACGAACAAACTCCGCTCAGACAGCACACGCAGTCCGGATATCTCAGTAGCAGGGAAAATCGGTGGGAGCAAAGTGTGCTGGGAGTGAATTAATGGGCTGAATGGCCTCCGTCTTTGTTTGAATACAAAAGTGAAAACACAGAAACAACTCCCCCGCCCACCCCCCCCCCCCCCCCCCCGCCCCCCATTCTCTGTGATGAACTGGATTATGAGTTATTGTCCTGGAGGAACCGTCAATTATGTAGGTCCCTGCCTCAGACAAACGAATGCTACAATGCCAGAGAAAGCTGACATTTGAGATTATTGTTTATCTTTGATGTGCGATGTGTGGCAATTATATTTACAGCAGTACTGAATCCACACAAAGTCTACTCTTAAATGTAATATAAAGGGAAATTATTGGTGATGTTGGAAATCTGAAAATGCTTGAAATGTTGAATGGGGCAAATGTTTAGCAGGGTATTAAAAGCCTAGATAGAGTGCACGTGGACAGGATATTTCCCCTTAATGAGTCTCGGACCTAAGGGCATAACCTCAGAATAAAAGGACTTACCTTTAGAATGGAGATGGGAAGAAATTTCTTCAGTCTGAAGGCACTGAATCTGTGGAATTAATTGCCGCAGACGGCTGGTGAGGCCGTCATTGGGTATTTTTAAAGCGGAGATTGATAGTTCTTGATTAGTTTGGTTTCGTTTAATTTAGAGATGCAACGCGGAAGCAAGCCTTTCTGCCCAACAAGTCTGCGCCGACCAGTGATCCCTGTACACTTGCACTGTCCGATTTATAATAGGGTTTTTATGGACATTTTCAACCTCTCACTTCTGAGGTCTGAGGTTCCCACCTGCTTCAAAAGGGCATCAATCATACCAGTGCCCAAGAAGGGCAAGGTGACGTGCCTCAATGACTATCGACCTGTGGCACTAACGCCTGTGGTGATGAAGTACTTTGAGAGATTGATCATGGTGCAAATCAACTCCTACCTCGACAAAAACCTGGACCCACTGCAGTTCGCTTACCGCCACAACAGATCAACGGTGGATGCGATCTGGCTGGCCCTCCACTCCGCTCTGGACCACTTGGACAACAAAAACTCATATGTCAGGCTGTTATTCATCGATTACAGCTCGGCATTTAATACAATCATCCCCTCCAAGCTGGTTACCAAACTAGCAGAACTGGGTATCTGCGCATCCCTCTGCAATTGGATCCTCGACTTCCTCATTCACAGACCACAGTCTGTTCGTATTGGTGGAAATGTGTCAGACTCGATAACAATCAGCACGGGAGCACCTCAAGGCTGCGTGCTCAGCCCCCTGCTGTACTCACTCTATACTCATGACTGCGTAGCCGCTCAAAGTGCGAACTCGATCATCAAGTTCGTTTACGACACCACTGTTGTGGGACGTATCACTTATGGGGATGAGTCAGAGTATAGAATAACCTGGCCCTCAACGCCAGCAAAACCAAGGAACTGATTGTGGACTTTGGAAGGAGTAGGATGGGGACCCACAGTCCCGTTTATATCAACGGGTCAATGGTTGAAAGGGTCAAGAGCTTTAAATTCCTGGGCGTGCACATCTCTGAAGATCTTTCCTGGTCCGAGAACACTGATGCTACTATTAAGAAAGCTCATCAGCGCCTCTACTTCCTGAGAAGATTACGGAGAGTCGGTTTGTCAAGGAGGACACTCTCTAACTTCTACAGGTGCACAGTAGAGAGCATGCTGACCGGTTGCATCGTGGCTTGGTTCGGCAACTTGAGCGCCCTGGAGAGGAAAAGACTACAGGAGTAAAAGTAGTAAACACTGCCCAGTCCATCATCGGCTCTGACCTCCCTTCCATCGAGGGGATCTATCGCAGTCGCTGCCTCAAAAAGGCTGGCAGTATCATCAAGGACCCACACCATCCTGGCCACACACTCATCTCCCTGCTACCTTCAGGTAGAAGGTACAGGAGCCTGAAGACTGCAACGACCAGGTTCAGGAATAGCTACTTCCCCACAGCCATCAGGCTATTAAACTTGGCTCGGACAAAACTATGAACATTAATAGCCCATTATCTGTTATTTGCACTTTATCAGTTTATTTATTCATGTGTGTATATATTTATATAATGATATATGGACACGCTGATCTGTTTTGTAGTCAATGCCTTCTATGTTCTGTTGTGCTGAAGCAAAGCAAGAATTTCATTGTCCTATGACACATGACAATAAACTCACTTGAACTTGAACTTGAACTTGGGTCAATTTATAATCTTTACCGAAGCCAATTAGCCTACAAACCAAAGAAAGGCACAAAAAGCTGGAGTAACTCAGCGGGTCAGGCAGCATCTCTGCAGAACAAAGAATAGGTGACGTTTCGGGTCGAGACACTTCTCCAGACTGAGAGTCAAGAGGGAGGGAAATGAGAGATATAAAAAGGTAAATAGAACAAATAAATTAAATATAAGCAAAAGAACAAATCAAAGCCAACAACGATGATCAAGGAAAGGTGGAGCCCAAACTGGTCCATTGTTTGCTGTGGGGAAGGTGATAACGAGTGATACAAACAGTGAAACTCAGCAGGACGACAGTGAAACTAGTACAAGGACTAGGGCAGGGGAGGGACAGAGAGAGGGGGGATGTAAGGGTTACTTGAAGTTAGACAAATCAAAATTTATACTGCTAGATTGTAAGCTGGTACCTACAACCCTGTACGTCTTTGGAGTGTGGGATGAAACTGGGGCACCCGGAGAAAACCCACATGTCCACAGGGAGAACGTACAAACTCCATGCAGACAGCACCCATAATCAGGATCATGCCCGGGTCACTGGTAGTGTCAGGCAGCAACTCTACTGTAACGGCACTGTGCCGCCCCAAATTAGTAAGGTCGTCAAAGGTTACGGGGAGAATGGGGTTGAGAGGGAAAAATAGATCAGCCTTGATTGAATGGCAGAGCATACTCAATGGGTTGAATGGTATTATTCTGCTCCTGTGTCTTATGGTTTGATGGAGTAAGCAGTTTTGAAACTTTTATAGGCATCACATGAGATTGGAGTGTCCTTGTCCACAGGCAAGCAAACTGACCGAATATAATTACAGTCCCACCCCCTGTCTTTCAACCTTCTAATGTCTCAAAGCTGTCACACTGACTGATGAACGAGACTGACGGCAACAACATTCCTCTATCTAAATAACGGGGAGATCAAAGCCATTATCATCGAGTCAGGCAGTTCAGAAATTAATACGTGGTGATAAAATTCTCAAGATATGTAGGATGTTGTAATTGTGAGGGCTTGACAAGAATGAATTAGCACAGAAGACAGAAAGAATGCTGGCGTACTTTCTGCAGAAGTATTCTCAAGTTATAAGGTCATGTAGCGTTTTTTTAAAAACCTTCGGCCCATCATGTCCCTGCTGCGTGTTTAGGAATCAAGAGTGTTTAGGCACCAACAACAGAACAAAGATTATATTCTTAAAATACACACAAAATGCTGGAGTAACTCAGCGGGACAGACAGCATCTTCGGAGAGAAGGAATAGGGGACGTTTCAGGTCAAGACCCTTCTTCAGATTATATTCTTACTTGCTACAGCTTTACAGGCCCATTAATGCCATAACACACAAATACATATACAATAGTCAGTAATGCAATAAATTAATAATTAGTGACATTAGGTAACCAGAGTAAAATAGTGCAAAATCGAAGAACATAGAAACATAGAAACATAGAAAATAGGTGCAGGAATAGGCCATTCGGCCCTTCGAGCCTGCACCGCCATTCAATATGATCATGGCTGATCATCCAACTCAGTATCCCGTACCTGCCTTCTCTCCATACCCCATGATCCCCTTAGCCACAAGGGCCACATCTAACTCCCTCTTAAATATAGCCAATGAACTGGCCTCAACTACCCTCTGCGGCAGAGAGTTCCAGAGATTCACCACTCTCTGTGTGAAAACGTTTTTCCTCATCTCGGTCTTAAAGGATTTTCCCCCTTATCCTTAAGCTGTGACCCCTTGTCCTGGACTTCCCCAACATCGGGAACAATCTTCCTGCATCTAGCCTGTCCAACCCCATAAGAATTTTGTACGTTTCTATAAGATCCCCTCTCAATCTCCTAAATTCTAGCGAGTATAAGCCAAGTCTATCCAGTCTTTCTTCATATGAAAGTCCTGACATTCCAGGAATCAGTCCGGTGAACCTTCTCTGCACTCCCTCTATGGCTATAATGTCCTTCCTCAGATTTGGAGACCAAAGCTGTACGCAATACTCCAAGTGTGGTCTCACCAAGACCCTGTACAACTGCAGTAGAACCTCCCTGCTCCTATACTCAAATCCTTTTGCTATGAAAGCTAACATACCATTCGCTTTCTTCACTGCCTGCTGCACCTGCATGCCTACTTTCAATGACTGGTGTACCATGACACCCAGGTCTCGCTGCATCCACCCATTTCCTAATCGGCCACCATTTAGATAATAGTCTGCTTTCCTGTTTTTGCCACCAAAGTGGATAAGAACATTGGTTGCAAAGAACATATTGCAACCAAAGCAAAACCCATTAAAACAAGCCCTTCAATCCTCCATGTCCGTCTTTACTAAATTAGCATATTGGGCTAATTCCATTTCCCTGAATTTAACACATATCCCTCTAAACCCCAGCTTTTGTTTAGTTTAGTTTAGTTCAGTTTAGTTTAGTTCATTGTCACGTGCACTGAGGTACAGTGACAAGCCTTTGTTATGTACTTTTCAATTATGGAAAGACTGTACATGATTACAATCAAGCCGTCCGCAGTGTGCAGATACAGGATAAAGGGAATAACATTGAGTGCAAGATAAAGTCCAGTAAAGTCCGATTAAAGATCAGACATTCAGGTGTGTCCAATGAGATAGATGGTACTTCAGGACCGCTTTCTATTTGGTGAGAGGATGGTTCAGTTGCCTGACAACAGCTGGGAAGAAACTGTCCCTGAATCTGGAGGTGTGCATTTTCACACTTCTGTACCTCTTGCCTGACGGGAGAGGCGAGAAGAGGGAGTGTCCAGGGTGAGACTTGTCGTTGAATTAGCTGGTGGCCTTGCCGAGGCAGCGTAATGTGTAGATGGAGTCAATGGAAGGGTTTGCAAGAACGGTGTGAAGAAGGGTTCGTATACGAAACATCTCTTATCCATGTTCTCTAGGAATGCTGCAGCACTTTATGCCCTTATATCTCTATAAACTCTTCTTATCCATATATCTCTCCGAATTTCTTTTAAAAGTCATAATTGAATCCCCTTTCTGTAGCTTCCTCTGGCATCTCATTCCAGATACAGACAACCCTCTGGGACAAAAGATTGCCTCCTGAGGTCCCTCCGAAGTCCAGAAAAATTTAGCTCTCTTCAAGTGACGGGCTGAGGTGTAATCCACTAAAGGAAAGATGGTGAAGCTAATATATTTGAACAAGTTCATTACAGCAAAAGTCAAGCGAATTTCAGATCTGTTCACGGTGCTCTGGCAGTCAATTTAATCACTAAATTCTTGGCCTGTAATGGAAAAAGTAGGCGAGATAATGAGATGTGGAACACTGCAGTCTCACAATACTGGCCATCAAAATATTGCATTAAATACATTACAGTGTTGGGCTCAAAAGATGTGGGCACCTGGTCTGCATTCGAATTCTGCAATGTGAAAGAATAGTAAGATTAAACGAGAACTTACCTAAGTTTGAAGTTTGATCTTTATTTTATGAGGAGTTACGTAGGTGATTACGTGAAGAACCCCGCCAGTGCGTCTGCGCGTCAATCTTCAAAGCAGCGGTGTGAAATCACAAAAAACAACAACCGAAGTAATATAGTCTCATAATAAAACGAGTAATACAAGAACTTCCATCTGACCTTTATGATAGAGGGTAGGGTCGTGGCTGGCACGTAATCACCTACGTAACTCCTCATAAAATAAAGATCAAACTTCAAACTTAGGTAAGTTCTCGTTTAATCTTACTATTTTACTTCAGAGTCACATGAGTGACTACGTGAAGATTTTAAAGCTTTGCGATTTCATGCCGTAGATCAATCCCGGCTTCTCACTGCATTGATTGACTCGGAACGAGAATAATCAATCATGCATTCATAATAACATTTGTACCACAAATGCAGTAATTCATTTCAATAATGAAATTAATCAGATCCCCTTTAAACCAGAGGAATTTACACAGAACTTAAAATAGTTTCTGCAAACAATCCCGCATTAACAATAGGCCGATGGTAAAAATGTTGAAACATCAACTCATTGGACCACCCGGCGGCTGCGAGGATATGGTCGACGGGGACGTCTTTTGCCCTGGCCGCCGACGTTTTTGCTGCCCTAGTCGAGTGAGACGTAAAAACATAAGTGTTAATACCAGCAGCTGTCAAGACTTCTTTTATCCATCTGGAAATAGTCTGTATTGAAACTCTCTTGTGTGGTTTCTTGTGTGTGATCAACAACCCAGTTTCCGTATTTCTCAAATTCTTTGTGACCTCAATGTATTGTAACAAATATGTCTTAATACAGAGACAATGATCATTTGGATATGCTGCTAGCATAATTTTAAATCCTGTCACACCTGGCCTAATTTGCTTTAGTAGGTCATAGATATAGAATGTAACCTTGTCTTCAGTTACTTCCATACTGTCTATTTGTAATTGTTCAAGTGTTTGCATACCGAGCTTGGCAAAAGGTAAAGACACACTTGATGACCATTCACGAAGTAGTTTCAGTACCACACTTACATCCCAGATTGTCATGTACCTAGGTTTCGGTGGTTTGGAATTAAAGATTCCTTTCATTAGTCTGGAAACAATTGGGTGTGACCCAATTGGGTTTCTTTCTAAATCCAGAACCAAATATGAGGACAATGCACTTCTGGCTGAATTAATTGCACTACAACTCAGACCTTCAACATAATAAAGTTTTGACAGAAATTCTAAACATTTGAAATATCTGCAGTACTTTATTGCACATTCTTTTGTACACAGAACTCTTCCCATTTCTTAATATAAGAAAGGTACTGGTTTTGAGTGCTCTTCCTCCAGGCTGCCGTAAGC
Source organism: Malacoraja senta (assembly GCA_038087875.1). Taxonomy (NCBI): domain Eukaryota; kingdom Metazoa; phylum Chordata; class Chondrichthyes; order Rajiformes; family Rajidae; genus Malacoraja; species Malacoraja senta. The sequence goes on from CM075978.1 coordinate 172,578,818, forward strand.
ATGTCCAAAGTACTCTCAGACAGTCCTCGTCCCAGAAAAGGCATTCTTAAAACCTGCAAATCAACAAATCCAAACGATCATATAATGGATGTTGTTCCCCTGTTACAGGGTGCAGCAATAAATTACTCTTTTTTGGGACTTTCATCAACATTTGTGTTGTTAATTCTAATATCAACGGATACCATGGCTGTGTAGGCCAATCTGGTACTACCAATACCCTTGAAGCAGCATCTTGCCTGATTTTAAGCAAACATTGGCTTATGAGGCAGAAAGGTGGAAATATATATGAAAACATACCACCCCAATGTAGCGAGAAAGCATCAATCGCCACTGTTCCTGGATCTGGTTTCCATGAGACATATCTCGATAGCTGATGATTCAAGTCAATGTCGGGCATTCCAAATCTGATTACTATATCATTGAATACCTCTTGATTCAACATCCATTCTTTATTACCATGGAACTTTCGTGACCTGGTGTGTGTTATCGTGTTCATTCTACCAGGTAGATAGATAGCTGAAATCCAAATGTTCTTTTCAATACACCAAGACCAAAGTTGATTTAACCATTTTGTCACATGACACCGACTTAATTCCACCCATATCATTAATATAGGCAACTGCTGTTGTGTTTATTAATTTGAACTTGAACCTTCCTTTTTGTTGTGTTAGAACCATAAGCTTGGAGTCCATAGAAACCTCCTAAAAGCTCCAAATAGGTAATTCCCCATGTCTGCAGTAACAATAACTCTTCCTGATTCCATCTGCCTCCGCAGCTAGATGTTAAGTCAGTTGCACCCCATCCTAGTGCACTGGCATCAGTTTGTAATATCATGGAAGGTTGTTCAATCAGCACTTTGCCTGAACTGCTTGAGACATGTAGAATCCACCACTGCAGATTAGAAACAGCATTTGTTGTTACTTGCATGGTTCTATCAAAATGACCAGCATTTACTCTCAGTGCCTGTTCTTTGATTCTCTGCAGCTGTTGATAATGTAATGGTCCATACTGGACTGCTGGGAATCTACTAATTTTCCCAGTACTCGAGCCACCTGTCTGATTAGAGGTTTTTGCTCGTTTAACAGATTACTGCAATCTTTAATCAACTCCACCCTTTTTTCACTGGGCAAAGTAATTTGCATTTGGGCTGAATCAATTGTGAACCCCAAATAATCAATCGAGGTACATGTTTTTAACCTTGAGTTCTTTGGATAAATTTAGAAACCCCCAAACTTTCAAAAGTTTGATTTCATAACTGCAACCGATGCTTCTGTTGACTGTTTTGTCCTTCCTATAATCAGGACATCATCCAGGTATGCCATTAGTACATGCCCCTGGCACTCAGCAACCCCAGAATTGATTTTAACAATTTTATGAATATTCTGGGAGCGAACGTTAACCCATTAGGCAGAGCTTTGAACTGCCCTAATTGGTTCATCCATGTAAATTTAAGATACTTCATATCTTGCAAGTGAACAGACACTGAACAAAAGGATTCAGACTTGTCAAGTCTATAATAATCCTACATCCTCCATCCTTTTTTGATCGAGGGAATATATTTGACCCAAATTGGTGAATTTGGTAGACTGATTCTTCAATAACACCTTTTATATATAGGGTTTTGAAGCGCAGCTTGAACCTCCATTACTTCGCAAAGTGGAGAGTTCTGCTAGGAACATGCTGGACAGGCAAATCATAATTTGGATTGAATTCAATTCGAAATCCTTGTATATTATTCAGAATTACCACATCTGAAGTAATCTTCTTCCAATGTTTATAGAAGAGACGTAATCTGCATCCAACTTTTGGACTTAATCCAGTTAGTATGTTCCCATGAGAACCAGGTCCACCTACCTCTTGAGTCATTTGAGTATTCTGAGATCCCTGGATTCACCCGGAAGCACCACCACTGGTTCTTACTCCCGCTACAGGCCGCCAGCTACGTCCCTGCGTTGATGAGCGACTTGGTCCTGGTCTAGGATCCATATGACGTCTGAAAGGATACTTCCTCTTTACAGACTTTGCAACCATTGATGTTTTTATCAATCCTGTTTTCGCTTCTCCCGAGATCCTCTCCAAAGAGTAAGTTGGGTAATTGTATATTACTTGGTTTGCAGAGTGCTGCGAATTTCGGATTCATAGTAGGCCGTATAGCACCTTCCTCAGATAATTGATCTCGAAGTGGGTGCTGCATAGCAACCCCAGTGCTTCCTGATGCAACTTCGTCATCTCTTGGCTGTTATCTGCTATTCTGGTAAAAAGCAGTTATTCCAGAACCCAGCAGCTTTAATATTCTCTGCAACTGATTCCAGATAATTTGGTTCACTGCTGCTGCTTTCAGCAACCCACAGTTACTTGGGGTCTCCTGCTTTCTTGCAGTCTCATCCATCTCCTGCTGTTCCAGCTGATGGTAAACCAAGTAATTTATTAAGGAGGCCAGTTCTTCTCCTAATGGCTCTCCTGACCCTGACGGGGCAGCGAATCCTACTGCCAGGGGTGGAACATCTGGCAGCTGCCGTTCATCGCCTTGTACAGCCTCACCGTCAGAGTCAGGGTCTGAAATCTCATGAACCGTAGCACGCTCCTCATCCCTGAGGGTGCATTCCATCAGCAGCTTGGATTTCAGTACACTCCTTCCTGAGTGAACTTTGCTCCAAGAGCCTATGTAAAAGGCTTTCTATTTGGGCAATACGCTCGAAAGCAGTATCTAGCCCTTACCAGGAGCTGTTGAGCTGCTTCCAGCAGCTTGGATTTCAGTACACTCCTCCCTGAGTGAACTTTGCTCCAACAGCATATGTAAAAGGCTTTCTATTTGGGCAATACGCTCGAAAGCAGTATCTAGCCCTGGAGCTACTTCCATTGCCTGGGACTCCCTCCGTGGACCGTTGGGATTTAAACTTTGTCTTTTGCCCGACAGGCGCTGACTGTGTTTTCACCAGCCCCAGGTCCACAGTCGCTATGCTCACCGCTGGCGACTGTACCGGGGTTTAGAGGTAGTTGGTCTCTAACCGCGGACTCCCGACTTTCCCGACATTCTGTCGGCTGTGTCGCTCGCCTCTTCCCCCTGCCTGTTTTTTCCCATGGCGTCTGTGGAAAAAATCCCCACAGACCCACAGTAAACGGACCTGGAAAACACGAAAAAAGTTTCTACTTACCTTGTAGTTGAAAAACTACAAACCACTGGAGGAGCTCTGCTCCTCATGTCCGTTTGCGTCAAGGCATCTGTCGTAATGACGCGCAGGCGCACTGGCGGGGTTCTTCACGTAGTCACTCACGTGACTCCGAAGTAAAACATCCTGTTATCAGGCTTCTGAACGGTCCTTCTGTAAGCGAGGTTACTGTCCGATTCACCTCATCCCCATTGTGGACATTGGAATTTGTCTCTGGAACTGGTCCGCTACTATGCTGAGAACTACATTCTGCACTCTGTACCTTCCCCTTTGCTCTACCTATTGTACTTGAGTTTGACCTGCTTGTATTTATGTATCGTATTATCTGATCCGTTTGGAGAGCATGCAAAACATAGCTTTTCTCGTACCCTCAATACATGCGGCAATAATAAAGCTAAACTTAAACCAAAAGCAGGCCAATTGTTGCATGCTTCTCTCCAGTTTTATTAAATATCTAAACCTAAACATCCATGTAGTACTGAGGGACAGTAATCGGGCTGACAAGTCCATTCCTCTTCAATGGTGTAAAGCGTTATCAGGCTTCTGAACAGTCCTTCCATAAGCTAGGGTACTGTCCAATTCCCCTCTACCCCATTGCGGACATTGGACAATATCTCTGGAACTGATACGCTATAATGCTGAGAACTATATTCTGCATTCTGTATCTTCCCCTCTGCTCTACATATTGTACCTGAGTTTGACTTGATTGTATTTATGCAGAGGATTATCTGATGTGATCGGTGAGCCTGCAAAACAAAAGCTTATCTCTGTACCTCAATACATGTGACAGTAACAAGCCTAATCCTAAACCTTCATATCTGTAGAAAACTAACGTGCCTCTGAACCCTGGGCTGTTTCTCTCTGCACGGATGCTGCCCAGCCCGCTACTCTCCAGGAATGAGCACTGAATGTTGCCCACATCGCTCAGAAGATCACTAAAATGTTCCGTTCATTCGTTCCTCTTGTATCTGCAGCATGTTACAATACATCAGTGACTGCACTTCAAAAGAATTTCATCGAGTCTAAAGACCTTTGGGATGTCTGAAGAAATGGCATAGAAATTTTGCTTCTTTTACTTAGGAGGAAGGGATCAATCTTCCTCTGTGATATTGTGCTTAAAAAATAATGTGAGAAAAAAATAGGAGCAGGAGTGGGCCACTCGGACCCTCCAGCCTACCCCACCATTCAGTATGATGATGGCTAATCTATGTTGGCCACAACTCCTCTTCTGTGCCAGTTCCCCACAGACCTTGGTTCCTCAAACTACCTTCACCTTAAATATATCTAACGATCTGGTGAGGAGAATTCCAAAGGTGAAGGAAAATATTTTACTTGAAAAATATCTGCCCGTGAAAAGTAAGCAGGTGAACGCATGCCAGTAGTGTCTGGTGCAGCATAGTGGCGCAGCGGTAGAGTTGTTGCCTTACAGCGCCAGACACCAGGGTTCGATCCTGACTACAGGTGCTGTCTCTACATAGTTTGTATATTCTCCCTGTGACCGCGTGGGTTTCCTCCGGGTGCTCTGGTTTCCTCCCACACACCGAAGACATAATGTGCACGTTTATAGATTAATTGGCTTTGTTAAAATTGTAAATTGTCCCTAGTGTGTAGTTTAGCGCTAGTATACGGGGTGATTGCTGGTCGGCGCCGACTCACTGGGCCAAAGTGCCTGATTCTGCTGTATCTCTAAAGTCGAAAGACCACACAGAGAGCGTTGGAGGTCAGGATTGAGCCCAGGTCTCTGGGACTGTGAGGTAGCAGCACCATAGAGTCAGCGAGATATAGAGTCACACACAATGGAAATAGGCCCTTCGGCCCAACTCATCCATGCCGACCGAGATGCCCCAACCAAGCTGGTCCCACTTGTCCACATTTGGCCCATGTCCCAGCAAACCTTTCCTATCCATGTACCTGTCCAAACTGTTATTGTACATGCCTCAACTACCTCCTCTGACAGCTCATTCCATATACCCCATCACCCTCTGTGTGAAAAAGTTGCCCCTCAGCTTCCTATTACATCTTTCCCCTTTCACCTTAAACCTATGTCTTCTGGTTCTTCAATTCCCTACCCTTGGAAAAAAGAATGCTCGTTGACTCTAACTATTCTCCTCATGATTTTGTACATCTCTATAATTTCACCCCTCAGCCTCCTGCGCTCCAAGGAATAAGGTTCTCACCTGCACAATCTCTCCCTGTAGCTCGGGCCCCTGTCCTGGCAGCATTCTCGTAAATCTTCTCAGCATTCTTTCCAGCTTACTGGCATCCTACCTACAGCAGGGTGAACAAAACTGAATACAATAATCCATGTGCGGTCTCACCGGCGTCTTGTACAACTATGTTATGACTCTCAGACCCACAGGATATGAAAATTCACCAGCCTGTGTTTTCTATGTATACTTGATCTATCCAAGTGTAATCACTGCTTCTATTGACGTGACCTTTCTGACAACATTAATTTAGATGAAACTAAATAAAAATCCTGTTATATACCTGTCATCATCAGTTCCCTTGAATGCCAACAACCTGCGTTTATGAAGCAGCTTTTACACAACAAATTCTTTGGGGGAAATTTATCAAACAAAATGTCGCCACAGTTCAAGGTTAAAGAGGTCGATTGTGTACAGGGTATTAAAAGAAGAGAAAGAGTGACATTGAATTGTAAAGGGTACAGAAGAGAATCACTAGGATGTTAACAGGGCTTGCAGGCTTGAGTTACTGGGAGAGCTTGGATAGGCTGGAGCTTTGTCATGAATGCAAGAGGCTGACGGGTAACCTTATTAAGGTGTATAAGATCATGAGGGGCATGGATAAAGTGAACTAGAGACGATAGGCTTAAGGTGAGAGTGAAGAGGTTTAAGAGGGATCACGGGGGTGACATTTTCACTCAGAGGGTAGTCTGCATAAGTTCATAAGTTATAGGAGCAGAATTAGGCCATTTGGCCCATCAAGTCCACTCTGCCATTCAATCATGGCTGATCTATCTTTCCCTCTGAACCCCATCCTCCAGCCATCTGCTCATAACCCCAAACACCCGTACTCATCTGGAACAAGCTGTCAGAGGAAGCTATAGAAGCAGATACAATTACAACCTCCTTGCCCGACCACCTCTGTGGGGCACTTCTTGCAGCTGACCTTGAAGGCGCTGGAGGCAATACCCCGGTCCCTCTCCTCCCGGCATTTCGGAAGTGATGACCACAAGGTACAAGGTACAAGGCCCGTGGTATCGTTGGTCGTACCCTTTGCTGAACCTGTCCCAGACCAGAGAAATCACATAATCAAGTCAAGTCTGAAGAAGGGTCTCGACCCGAAACGTCGCCTACTCCTGTTCTCCATAGATGCTGCCTCACCCGCTGAGTTTCTCCAGCATTTATTGTCTACATAATCAAGTCAAGATCATTTAGTTGTCATATGGTCTGATTCATTGATACAATGATGATTCAATGATTCAATGATACCTTATTGTCAGTGAACTGCTTTGCTTTGTATACAACCCGGTAAAATCATACAGCAGACCTCACCTAGGCAGTACACAAATGTCGCCACGTTTTAGCGCCGACAGAGTTACAAAAGTTCATCGAACATCCTATCTACTGTCGGCAGGCCCAACCCACCGGGTCCCCTTCGTTCTTGGCAGCCCCTCCCCATACCGGGACTCCCCTTTGTTCCTGGCACTCCCCTGCCAAGTCCCCGCTTCGTTCTTTGTCCCCTTTGTTCTTGGCAGCTGGACCTCCTTTGTTCTTGTTACCCATTTGCCTGGTCCCCCCTTCGTTCTCAGTACTTCCACCCCACCCTCACCCCCTCCCCCCCACCGGGTCCCCCCTTCATTATGGCAAAGGAACAATGGAATTCTTACTTGCTGCAGCTTAACTAGCCCTTAAACGCAATAACATACAGACAAAATATAACAATCGATAATATGATAAATTAATAGCAATGATACTAGGTATCCACAATGGTGTACTGTACTCCATTGTGGATGGCTTGATTGTAATCATGTATAAATTCATAGGTTCATAAGTCACAGGAGCAGAAGTAGGCAATTTAGCCCATCGAGTCTACAACGCCATTCAATCGTGGCTGATCTATCTTTTCCTCTCAAACCCATTCTCCTGCCTTCTCCCCATAACCATTGACGCCCGTCCTAATCAAGAATCCGTCAATCTCTGTCATAAAAATACCCAATGAATTCTCCTTAAAAATACTCAATGAATACCATAAATTCACCACCCTCTGAGTAAAGTAAATCCTCCTTATCTCCTTTCTTGAGGTGTGTCCTTTTATTCTGAGGCTTTGCCCTCTGATCCTATATGGGTAGTCTGTTCGCTGAATGGATAGCACGCCACAAAAAAGCTTGTCACTGTACCTCGGTACACGTGACAATAATAAATTAAAACTAAACGAAACTAGTGCAAAACTGAAGTTTAGTTTTCCAGGTTCCAACCCCACACGGATACCCAACAGGGCTCCGGGAAGGTAGAAATATTAAACAACTCCTTTTGGAAAATGAAGACGAACTCTTAGTCTGATTAAAATATTCAGTAAAGAAAGGAGGACGAGCTGAGGTAAGACCTTCCATAATATCCTAATTAACACAAGACAATGAAAACCCTAGGGAAAGGACTGTGCATTCACCCGTTCTATTCCCCTCTTAATTTTATATATCTCTGTTTAGTTTAATTTAGTTTAGTTTAGAGATACAGCGCGGAAACAGGCCCTTCGGCCCACCGAGTGCAAGCCAACCAGTGATCCCCGTACACTAGCACTATCCTACACACTGGGGACAATTTAAATTTTACCGAAGCCAATTAACCTACAAACCTGTACGTCTTTGGAGTGTGGTAGAAAACCGGAGCACCCGGAGAAAACCCACGCAGTCACAGGGAGAACGTATAAACTCCACAAAGACAGCACTCGTAATCAGGATCGTACCCAGGTCTCTAGCGCCGTAAGGCAGCAACTCTACCGCTGCGCCACCGTGCCGCCCCATTTGTACATTTGTACGGGTGGATTGTCCACTTGTATGGTATTGTTTGACGGGATACAAAGCTTTTCACTACATCTCGGTACACGTGACAATAATAAACCAACATGCCAGATGTTTGCTCTCTGTGTATAAGCATGTCACAATGTCTGCAATACCTTTCCCTGCCTGTTGCAAGGAAATGCCTGAAATTGATTTTGTTCCTCAAATCCATTACAGAATAGCAAGAAACCAGCTGCCACATCACACAACATCCAACACATCATTGCTGTTTCCTCAACTGCCCCCCATGGGACTGAGTGCCACATTCTCACCGGCTCTGGATAGAAAACATTCCTCCTGAGTTTTTATTTCGGATTAATTCATGATCGCCTTGTATATACGGTCCGGAATTTGGTTCTCTTACACAATCAGGGTAATTCATAGGGCGTTCAATTTCCGTTTGCTCCTGCAACAGAGAAGGTGCAGGGAATGAATGGTTGGAAAGAAAGCATTAAATCTCTCTAGGTGATAATAACCGTGGCAGGTACTCCCTGGTTAGATCCTCTAATAAAACCTCTCCACTCAACCAGTGTAAGACAGTGTTGCATCTCCATTGTGAAAATAGCATGAGTCACTGGGGTAGCAGAACGCTCTTTGACGAGTAATACAATTTTCTTTGAAAGGCAAGGCAATATCTTTTACTCAAAATTAAATAGTTTCATAAAATTTCTATCAAATATTTGGACATATGTATAATTAACTGTGCGAAACTCAAGGATCTAGCCCCAGGAAAGGCTCAATCAGAGAGTTGTAGAGTCAAGGTTCTGTCCCACGATGCGAGTTCACCCAAGAGCTCTCCCGAGTTTAAAAAAAAATCAAACTCGTGGTAACTACGTAGAATGTACGTAGCGAGTACGTCGGAGCTCGTGGATGTCTCATAGCGGCTCGTAATGCTAACGGCAGGTACTCAGGAAACGTGGAAACTCGTGAAGTTTTTTCAACAGTGTGAAAAATTTCCAAGAGTAAAAAAATACTCGTGATGAAGTACCACGAGTTTGATTTTTTTAAAAACTTGGGAGAGCTCTTGGGTAAACTCGCATCGTGGGACAGGGGCTTCACACAGCACGAAAACAGCCCTTCGGCCCAACTCATGTATGCCGACCAAGATGCCCAGTCCAACCTAATCCCATTTGTAGAATCAAGGATGCTGGTTTATACCAAAGATAGACACAGAGTGCTGGAGTAACTCAACAAATCAGCAGCATCTCTGGAGAAAAAGAATGGGTGATGTTTCAGGCGAGGCCATTCTTCACACAAAAAAGAAGGGTCTTGACCCGAAACGTCATCCATCCCTTGTCTCCAGAGATGCAGCCTGTCCCGCTGAGTTACTTCAGCACTTTGTGTCTATCTTTAGTGCCATTTGCCCGCGTTTGACCCATATTCTTCTAAACTTTACCTATCCATGTATCTCTCCAAATGTCTTTTAAATATTGTTATTGTACCCACCTTAACTACCTCCTCTGGCAGCTTGTTCCATAAAACTGAGCAAGTTGCCTCTCAGGTTTCTATTAAATCTTTCCCCTCCAACTTAAACCTACACCCTCTGGTTCTTGATTTCTCTGCTCTGTGAAATGACTGAGTGCATTCACCATATCTATTCCCCTCTCTCCCGACCTATTCACCTCATATTTTAATCCATTCACCTCATGATTATACCCTCATGCTTTTTTTCCTCACAATTTTATCTATAAGATTACTTCCTTGCACTCCAAGATACATGGACATGCAGGAACGGAGGGTTGTGGATTATGTGCAGGCAGGTAAGAGTTGGTCATGGCATCATGATCAGTATAGACAAGGTGGGCCATAGGCCTTGTTCCTGCGCTGCACTGTTCTATATGAAAAAAATGTAACTCAGCGGGTCAGGCAACATATTTAGAGAACATGAATAGGTGACGTTTCGAGTTAGGACCTTTGTTCCGGAGAGAGAAGACGAACATCTTCAAAGTAGGCAAAGCTGTACGGAGTGGTGGAGCAGCAGTGGAGGACACCAACGGCTATGCTTGGCCAGGCCGACCCTGCAGCGCCACCAGGACAATGGGCTTTCATGATCAGGTTAAGAACTCTGAACTTATTACAATTGGGACTTGACAATGGCGCAAACCTGGCGTTTCTTGTATACCGTCTTAGCGAGGTGGGCTGTCGGAGAGCAAGGAGGGATGGAGGGTCGCCGAGAGCTACTCGGTGGGGGGGGGGTGGGGAGGAGGGGGGGGTGGTGCACCGAGAACGATGGGGGGACCCAGTGGGTGGGGCCACCAGCCGCCCCAGGACTGTTGAGTGATCTTTTGTAACTTTGTCGGCGTCAAAACATGGTGGCACATGTGTACTGCTGTCTGCAGCATGATGTTACTGGGTTGTACGCAAAACAAAGCATTTCACTGTCCCTAGGTATATGCGACAATAAAGTGTTGTTGAATCTTTGAATCATTGAAATGAATGATTGTACTATTTCTACACACTTGTACCGTACCTAAGATATGTATAGTAATGCTTGCACTGAACTATATGCAAAAAAATAATTTCACTGTACCTCAGTACATATGGCAATAAAGTACTCTTGAACCATTGAACCACTGAGCTTGAGGCGATTTCCCAGCGGACCAGTAAAATGTAGATACGAATAACTGCAGTTGCTGGTTTACAAAGAAAGGTCCCGACCCAAAACGTCACCTATCCGTCATCTGCAGAGATGCTACCTGACCCGTTGAGTTACTCCAGCACCGTTTCTAGACCTCACTATCTCCATCGCAGGCAACAGACTACTGACCGACATCTACTACAAACCCACTGACTCCCATGGCTATCTCGACTACACTTCTTCCCATCCTGCTTCTTGTAAGGGCTCTATCCCCTATTCCCAATTCCTCCGTCTACGCCGCATCTGCACCCAGGATGAGGTGTTCCAAATCAGGGCATCAGAGATGTCCTCATTCTTTAGGGAACGGGGGTTCCCCTCTTCGACTATAGATGAGGCTCTCACCAGGGTCTCCTCTATATCCCGTAGCTCCACTCTCACTCCCCATCCCCCCACTCATAACAAGGACAGAGTTCCCCTTGTCCTCACCTTCCACCCCACCAGCCGTCACATACAACAGATAATCCTCCGACATTTTCGCCACCTCCAACGTGATCCCACCACTGGCCACATCTTCCCATCTCCTCCCCTTTCGGCTATCCGCTGAGACTGCTCCCTCCGTAACTCCCTGGTCCATTCGTCCCTTCCCACCCAAACCACCCCCTCTGCCAGTACTTTCCCTTGCAACCGCAGGAAATGCTAAACTTGTCGCTTTACCTCTCGCCTTGACTCCATCCAAGGACCCAAGCAGTCTTTCCAGGTGAGGCAGAGGCTCACCTGCACCCCCTCCAACCTCATCTATTGCATCCGCTGCTCTAGGTGTCAACTGCTCTTCATCGGTGAGACCAAGAGCAGGCTTGGCGATCGCTTCACCCAACACCTCCACTCGGTTCGCATTAACCAACCTGATCTCCCGGTGGCCCAGCACTTCAACTCCCCCTCCCATTCTGAATCCGACCTTTCTGTCCTGGGCCACCTCCATGGCCAGAGTGAGTCCCACCGCAAATTGGAGGAGCAGCACCTCATATTTCGCTTGGGCAGTTTACACCCCAGCGGTATGAACATTGACTTCTCCACTTTCAGGTAGTCCTTGATTTCTCCCCCCTTCCCAGCTCTCTCACAGCCTACTGTCTCCGCCTCTTCCATTCTTCTTCCCGCCCCCCCCCCTCAGTCTGAAGAAGGGTCTCAACGTGAAACGTCACCTATTCCTTCGCTCCATAGATGTTGCCTCACCCGCTGAGTTTCTCCAGCATTTTTGTCTACCAGCACTTTGTATCTTTGTTTGTAAACTAGCATCTACAGTTCCTTGTTTCTGCACTCTACTGTTCTATGTTCTATGTTCCTGGTACTGATCCCTGGCAGATTGAGCCAACTCTATTGCTACAATGACATTGCACAAGAGAAATCTAATGTTGTTCCTTACTGGGCAAACGCGTTTCACCATCTGGGCAGGGGACAGGCCGTGGGAGTACTTTATTTTTAACCTCAGCTCTGCGAGCCAGACTTTTTCTGTCTGGTTCTCAGTGATCAAAGAGGCCAATGCTGAGCGCAGATGTGCTGTTGCAAACCAGTCAGGAGTCACTCAAGCTTCAAGTAATCTGCAGTATAATATAGCATCGTCCACAGATCTATTGGGTTTAACTCTTTGAGATCTCCACACAGTTTTACTTTTTTAGAGATAATTGGATTACGTGCAGGTCATAAGTGATGGCCTTAGCAACATGTTCGGCACAAAGATTGTGGGATGAAGTTTCGTTTAGTTTAATTTAGTTTAGTGATATGGTATGCGTGGAAACAGGCCCTTCGGCCCACTGAGTCCACGCTGACCAATGATCACCCTGTGCACTATCACTATCCTACACACAAGGGACAATTTTACAACTAAACAACGCCAATTAGCCGACAAACCTGCACGTTTTTGGAGTGTGGGAGGAAGCCGGAGCTCCTGGAGAAAACCCACGTGGTCACAGAGAGAATGTCCAAACTCAGTACAGACAGCACCCATAGTCAGGGTTGCTCCCAGGTCCCTGGCACTGAAAGGCAGTAACTCTACTGCTGCGCCACTATGCTGCCCTTGTTGGGGGAAAAGGGACAGCATGGACATGATAGGCTGAAGGGCCTGTTTCTGTGCTGTATGACTATGATTCCATGGAATATGTTCTTCTCCAACACTTAGTCACTGGATTGCCAATCATTGGTTTAAACAAATCAGGACCCAGAAATCCCCTGCCTCCCCCCCACCCCCACCCCCACCCCCCACATCCCAGTGATGAATAATATTCCCCTCTTTGCGTCCTCCCTTCCTCCAGCTTCGTATCAGCTTTCCATTGCAGCTGGAATCTTTCCAAAGTGACCATGCTTTCCTGGATCATTGGAAATTTAAAATAAATAAAGTGTCCCGTCACAATGAATAAATATGAGAAAAAAATATCCCAGATTGAGGTCAGAAGCGAGTTTGAAATTCCTGCTTTGAAATTGTGCACAGGCAGTGCAACATTGCTGGCCTTAGTTTGCAGGGGTCAGTGCTGAGAGATCTGTTGTTTGTGATATATATAAACAACTTGGACAAAAATGTACGTGGGTTGAAGGATAAGCTGGCGTAAGAAAACAAAATTGGTTGGCACTGCAGGCAGTGAGGAAAACTGCCAAAGAACACAGCAGAATATCGAACAGTTACTGATTCGTTTAGTTTAGTGTAGCGAGGTACAGTGAATAGCTTTGGTTGCGCGCTAACTAGTCAGCGGAAGGACAATACATGATTACATCCAAGCCATTTACAGTGTATAGACACATGATAGGGAATAGCGTTTAGTGCAAGGTAAAGCCAGTAAAGTCTGATCAAAGATAAGAAGATCATAGTTAAAGTAAGTAATGTTGCTGTAGGAGTAGAGATTTAAGCGTGTGGAGTGATTGGATCTGCTTCTGTGGCCAGCACACAAATAGTCACCGGGGTTGGGCGCCAATACGGGAAGTGGCAAATGGTGTTAATCTGAGCAAGTGAGAGATGTTTCACTTTGGTCAGGTGAAATGTAATAGGGAAGTTTGTATGTAACAGTATTGATATACAGAACAGTCCAAAAGCCCTGTCGCACGGTACGAGTTCATTCCAAGAGCTCTCCCGAGTTTGCCCCGATTCGAACTCGGAGATTTACGGTAATGGCCACTCGTCGGTACTCGGGGCTCTCGTGGACATTTTTCAACATGTTGAAAAAACTTCACGAGTCTTCCCGAGCTTACCTGCCGTTAGCGAGTCTTCCCGAGTACCTGCCGTTAGCGTTATGAGCCGCTAAGAGACGTCCCCGAGCTCCGACGTACCCGCTACGTTCATTCTCCGTGCTTACCACGAGTTTGATTTTTTTTAAACTCGGGAGAGCTCTTGGAATGAACTCGGACCGTGGGACAGGGCTTTTAGGGTTCAAGCCTACAGATCGCTGAAAGTGGCACACTTCCTTGGAGTACATGAGGCTGAGATCATATAGAGGTGTATAAAATCATGAAGGGAATAGATAGGATGAATGCACAATCTTTTACCCAGAGTAGAGGAATCAAGAACTAAAGGACATAGATTTAAGGTGAGAGGGGATTTTATTTACACAGAGGGTGGTTGTTGTATGGAATGAGCTGCCAGAGGAGGTTGGCACAGTGGTGCAACGGTAGAGTTGCTGCCTTAGAGCGCCAGAGACCCGGTTTAATCCTGACTATGGGTGCTGTCTGTATGGAGTTTGCACGTTTTCCCTGTGACCGTGTGGGTTTGTTGGTTAATTGATTTCTGTAAATTGTTCCTAGTGTGTAGGATAGAACTAGTGTATGGGGTGATCACTGGTCAGCATGGACTTGGTGGACCAAGGGCCTGTTTCCACGCTGTATCTCTAAACTAAAAAATAAACTAAAAGAGAGAGGGGGGAGAAGAGGGAGTGGCCAGGATCAGACTTGTCTTTGATTATGCTGGTGACCTTGCCGAGGCAGCGTGAACTGTAGATGGAGTCAATGGACGAGAGGTTGGTTTGTGTAATGGTCTGGGCTACATCCACCATTCTCTGCAATTTCTTGCGGTCTTGGATGCAGCTGTTCTCAACCCAGGCTGCAATGCATCGTGATAAAATGCTTTTGCTATTCGTGTCCGTGTTTACATCTCAGCGAGTCATTTTGTGGAGTCCATCATTATTTGAAAATAAATTTTGATTTAAAGAAAAAGTGAAGTGGCCATGAAGTTCTCTGACTGACATAATACATAATGGATTTAATGATGCCTGTTTGAAGAGGAATCCTGTTCCTCTTTATTCCATCTCTTCTCTGAGCATCTACACCTCCACATCACACTTCATGTTTGTTAGAAATCTCTCCTCAAGGTATACTGAGGTCTACAAAATTAGGAGGAGTATAGTTATTACAAGGTCATCTACCTTGCACGTTGCCTCATAATGCAGAGAGAGGCAATGGTTGGTCTATGATAGGTGGGGTCCAGGGGAGACTGAGAGAGTTGCTAGGGTTGTGGACTGGGAGGGGATGGAAATGTTAGCTATGGCGGAGGGAACAAAGATTACAGAGAGTGGTGGACTGACCTCCCCACCATCAAAGGGATCTACAGGAGACGCTGCCTCAAAAAGACAACCAGCATCATCAGAGACCCACGGCACCCTGACCATCTCATCTCCTTACTACCTTTGGCAAGGTATGGGATCCTGAAGACCGTGACCTCCAGGTTCAAGAACAGCTTCTTCCCAACACCCATCAGGCCCTTGAGCACTGCACAACACAAACCTCAGTAACTGTGAACTTCTATGGACTGTGTCTTTGATTGGTCTATGGACTTTGGGTTTGCACCATAGTATGAAGATTGACACATTCCATCTCTGGAATGGGTGACGTTTCAGGTCGAGACCCTTCATCAGACTCAGTATTATTTACTATTATATATTTAACTGTGTGCTATTACATAAGTGGGCCTGTAAAGCTGCAGGAAATAAGCATTTAATTCTTCTGGTGCAAGTACATATGTTCATTAGTGCATACGTTCAAAAGTCACAGGAGCAGAATTAGGCCATTCGGCCCATCAAGTCTACACCGCCATTTAATCATGGCTGATCTATCTTTCCCTCTCAACCTCATTCTCCTGCCTTCTCCCCATAAACCCTGACACCCTTACTAATCAAGAATCTGTCACTCTGCACCTTAGAAATACCCAATGACGGCCTCCACAGCCGTCTGTGGCAATGATTTCCACAGATTCACCATCCTCTGGCTAAAGAAATTCCTCCTCATCTCCTTTCTAAAGGTACGTCCTTTTATTCTGAGGCTGTGCCCCCTGGTCCCAGACTCTCTCACTAGTGGGAAACATCCTCTCCACATCTTCTTTGTTCAGCCCTTTCACTATTCAACAATTAAACACTCTTGACTTTTGAGGTGTGGATTGGAGGAGGGATTTGAAACCCAAAGAAGAGAAAAAATAATAACCGCAGGAACTGTGCAGAGCAAAACCAGAATGGACGATTCTCTAGAACTGCTGAAATCTAAGTTAAAAGTTAACTCATGTTTACTGGCACCACAGTGTTTAGGTAAATATTTTTAAGCAATGTAATTTTCCAGTGGTAAAGGAAATTCTTTTTTCCTATGCAACTGAGGACTCTGAGATCAGCCCGTTTCCCAAGGAAGTTATTATCCCTCGAGCCTTAATCAGTGAAACATACACTTCCATTTAATGATATAATGTGAAACACTCTCTCATTGGTCCTTGCATTTTGACAGCCTTATTAGTGCTCGAAGTGTCCCATGAGTTATACTCGGATAGATAGAGATTGAGGCAAGAAAGAACTTCACATATTCCCACAGCCAGTGAGCTACCTTTGTGTGTGCAATGGTGATGCAGCACTAACTAATCTGTACAAAGTAAGAGCCAACAAAAGAAAGGTGACACAAATTATGTTTTATTCAGTGATAATGCTTGAGGGATAAACATTGGGCAAAAACACTTGGGATATCTTTTCCTAAAGTGATACCAGATCTCTCTTGTATCCACCTGAGAAGGCAAAAGGAATCGAACTTCACTGCCACGACTACATAAAGTGAATGATTTTTCCATGGTGGAGGATTCTAAAACCAGAAGGTGTGGGCTTTAAGGTGAGAGGAGAGAGATTGAAGAGGGACATCGGGGGCAACCTTTTCACTCCGAGGGTGCTCTGTATCTAGAACAAGGTGCCAGAGGAAGCCGTAGAAGTCGGTACAATTGCGATTGTTAAAAGACGTTTGTATGGATTGATGTGTGGATAGAAAGGGTTTGGAGAGATATGGGCCAAATGCGGATATGGACGAAGAGCCCAGTATGGTTGGCATGGTCATGATGGGTTGAAGGGCCTGTTTCCATGCTGTGCAGCTCTATGACTCTATGACTTTATCCAGAATGTACAGCAGTCGAGACCAAAGTGGGAACCAAACTGCAATGTTATAACCTTGCTTTAAATACTGTACCCTTTATCTTTTATCTGTATGTGGATGACTCGATTGTATCCATGTATAGTCTTTTCTTTACATGTAAAGCACGCAAAGAAAAGCTTTTCAGTGTACCTTGGTACACGTGTGAACAATAAACTAAACTAAACTAAACTATAACCTTCTCCACACTCTCTCCAGTTTAAGGGCATCTTTCCTAAAGCAGGCTGACCATAGCTAAACACAATACTCCAAGTGCGGCCTCACCAACGTCTCGTATAGTGTCATGAACTTATCTGTTTAGGGGGGGATACAAAGCAATTAGCTCTTGTTCCAAAATCAACTTGTATGTTTTCGAAAAAAAGAAAGATGTTAAACACTAATTAACTACGTCAGGCGGCAAGGAAAGTGTTTGGTACTTGGTAGGCAACAAGATCATTGCCTCGAACCCATTACACTTGTCACACACAGCAAAAAAATATCAGCCAGCCTCCCCTGAGCCTGGGACAGTTCCTTTCCTGTGCCAGCAGACCGTGCCTAATTAGCGAACAAATCTACTGTACAAACTGCACGCAGGTGGGGATGGGAGGTGGCAGTACGCTCAGCAATAAGCTCAATTTAATTTCTGCTGGATAAAAAAAACCAAAGTAATTATAAAGTTCATACAAGCATTATCTTAATCTACAGAACATGACCTTTAATTTAAGAGTGAATTTAGAGCACTTGCTTCATATTTTACCTTTGGGAATTTTTTAAGTAAAGATTAATTTTTGGTGCGTTGCCTACAGAAGCTGTTCCAATTAAAGCCATTATGTGTTGATCATTGTCTCTAAAGCTTTGTCACAAACAGGGCACTGAGGACTGTTCCAATATTAAGCGCACAAGTGACAATGGCCATCGTTTCTCTTGTGGAACAAGCTCCATGTTTATTGCTGTCCTCCCGAATCGTGGGATGAAAAGCAAGATATTCTGAAACAAAACACAATGCTGGAGGAACTCAGTGGGTCAGGCAGTGGAGGGAATGGACAGTCAATGGTTTGGGTTAGGAACCTTCTTCAAACTCAAAGATTTGACCTGAAACATCCTCTGTCTATTTCCTCCAGCGATGCTGCCTGATCCATTGGGTTCAATGGTTCAATGATTCAATGTTGCTCTTATTGTCACATGTATGAAGTGCAAATGCACAGTGAAATTCTTTTCTTGCAAACAGTCCAGTAGAGCATTGCCAGGCCATCCCCGATTAGCAACTTGTACAGAAATAGTCGCTCATCCGGCATGTAAGAGGCGCCATGTTTTAAAGTCCAGTTGCGCTCTGGTTGTTATGAGCAGTGCCAGTTCCAGGTAAGCTCCAGGCTGTTGTGGGCCTCCAGCCATCGCCTTCTAAAGAAGTGTGGATCGACCAGCGAACCGACGTCCCTATCCTCGCCCATCCACCTTTGTTCCACAGGGGCGCCTCCTGCAGAGTTCAGAAGGACGCTAACCTGTGGTCTAGCAATGTTAGCACAGATTTTCCATCTTTAGACTTTAGACTTTAGAGATACATCATGGAAACAGGCCCTTCACCCCACCGAGTTGGCACCAACCATCAATCACCCTGTACACCAACACTATCCTACACACTAGGGCCATTTACAATTTTACCAAAGCAATTAACCTACAAACCGGTACGTCTTTGGATTGTGGGAGGAAGCCGGAGCACCCGGAGAAAACCCACATGGTCACAAGGAGAACGTACAAACTCCGTTCAGACAGCACCCATAGTCAGGTTCGAACTCGGGTCTCCTTTTTAAAATTTCAAAATATACTTTATTTGAGAAATAAATATATACATGATCCTTACAAAACTCCATGCGACATTCTCGGAGGCTATACATACATTCAATACTGCTTACACAAATGACGCAAATTTATCCCCCACCCTTGCCACTCATGTAGCCCACTGGCGTCGAATCCCTTCCCTAATTTTGAGGAGTGTCTCCACCACACCCTGCAGCCCATGTCCAGCAGCGGAAGGACCCTAGACTGTGGTCCTCCCCCACCGAACTTGGCGTTGGCTGCACCGAGCTTCAGTGCGTCCCTCAGCACGTACTCCTGCAGACTGCAGCGGGCTAGTTGGCAACATACCCCAAGGGACATCTCGCTCCGCTGGCACTGTAGGCACTCCACTGTAGATCTCTAACTGCCTTGTACTGAGGAGTCAGTCGTCAAACTTATCTTCGGCCTAGACTCACACTCAGGCCAGAGTGAGTGAGGACCATGTTTCCTCCTCTGTAGGAATTAGTGACCAGGATAGATTTTTTTTAATGATATGCCAGTTTCATGGACTATGAAACTGCCTTGTTACTGCCTTGATTTAAAACTCCAGATTTAATTAATTACTCGAGTTTAAATTTCCCTAGGCGCCATTGAAAATCAAAATAAAACCAGTGGATGCAGGAAACAGTCTGCAGGTCCGCTTGCACCAAAGCTTCTGCTTTTTGTCTCAGATACTAAGGTGGAATTTGAACACACCTTCTCCAGATGAATGTTCCAGAACCCCAAATGTAACAACAGTATGTTATGACTCCGCCATGGGCAATTCCGGAAACGAGTAATTTTTAACTGGTGTTATAAATAAAGGAATTTACTGGAGATGCCTGTTCTGCTATAAAGTCATCGAGTCACAGAGTTGCATAGAATGGAAACAGGCCCTTCAGCTCACCTTGTCCCTGCCCAGTAAGTTTATATATAGGGCTAGTCTCATTTGCCTATAACCTTTTAAAACCTTTCTGTCCATATATCTGTCCAAATGTATTGAAAAATCATAACTGTATCTGCATCTACAGCTCATTTCAGATATGGACTATCCTCTGAAAAAAGTTGTCTCTGAGGTTCCTTTAGACTTTAGACATGAGTGATACAGCGTGGAAACAGGCCCTTTGACCCAATGAATTCGCGCTGACCTGCGATCACCTCATACACTAGCACTATCCTACACACTAGGGACAATTTACAAAAGCTACAAACCTGTAAATCTTTGGAGTGTGGGAGAAAACCAAAGCACCCGGAGAAAACCCACGCGGTCACAGGAAGAACATCCAAACTCTGTAGTCGGGATCGATCACGACTCTGACACTGTAAGGCAGCAACTCTACCACTGCACCATTGTGCCGTCCTAGATCCCTATTAAACCTCTCCCTTGCTCATCGTAAGGCTGTTCCTGCTGGATTTTGAACCCTCTACCCTGAGAAAAAGTCGGTGAACATTCAGACGGCGAACCACCAATTGCTGGAAAATTGGGGGTGGACCTGTTCTCCCTCAGAGCTGATCTTAGAGAATCACCGAGTGGCTGGAGTGGGACTCGAACGCAGTATTGTTGACCCACGCAGCAAGTGTGTGAGCTGCTAACATTAGCGGTTCAGCAGAGCGAAGGAGATGCAGCGGAACAGTGGGAAGATGCTGCAATTGATTAAGAGGGAGATCTCTGCTGATAAAGATGGAACTGCAAGATAGAAACTGTACCAGTTCAGTTCACTGTGCCCTAGAGCTGTGGGACTTAGGCAGGGTCCGAGCCGCAGAAGAGAATGCAGATTAAAGTGCATACGTTAGTGCCGTAGGCAGTTGATGAGTTTCAGCTTCGAGGAATACAGCCCCAGGTGATTCAGCCCTGCATTAGAGACATGCACCTTCATGCTGCTTTCTGTATTTTCATTGAAACACCAATGTGCATTGCGCTGGGTCATAGAACGTCAGTGCCGAACATGATGACCAGGGGTTTCAAAAACAAGAAGGCATACGTTTAAGGTGAGAACATTGAACAGAAAAGGGTACAGCAATGGAACAGGCCCTTCGGCCCACAATGTCTGCGCCTCTCCTCTGCCTACATGTGATCCATATCTCTCCATTCCCTGCAAGTCAATGTGCCAATCTAAAAGCCCCTTAAACACCACTATTGTATCTGCCTTCACCACCACCCCGGGCAGCGTGTTCCAGGCACCCACCAGTCTCTGTGTAAATATACGTACCCCTCCCGCACATCTCCTTTAAACTTTTCCCCTCTCACCTTAAGCACCACACTGGTGCAATGTTTAAGAAGCAAAGGTGAGTGGTATTGATGCATTGTGAGGGAGTGTATTGATTTGATGGTAGACTGAATGCAGAGAAAGTTGTGAACCATCATGTTTACTCTATGTATCACGAATAAAATATATTTTGGAAATAAAAAAACATAAACCTAATGAGTTCTTACTCTCAAGAGTTTTAAAAAAATGAGAGCTGATACTGTTGAAGCATACGGAATTGTTACAAGAAAAATAAACAAAGTTCTGGAATAACTCAGCGGGTCAAGCAATGTCTGTGGAGAACATGGATAGCTGATGTTTCACAGAGTGCTGGAGTAACTCAGCGGGTCAGGCAGCATCTCCAGAGAACATGGATAGGTAACATTTTGACTCAGATTGTGGTAGGGAGGGGATAAAGCTGGAAGAGAGGAGAGCAGGACCACTCCTGGAGAGTGATAGGTGGGTACAGGTGCGCACAGTGGCGCAGCGGTAGAGTTGCTGCCTGACAGCGCCAGAGACCTGGATTCGATCCTGACTACGTGCTGTTTGGATGGAGTTTGTACGTTCTCCCTGTGACAGCGGGTGTTCCGGTTTCCCCCCACATTACAAATACACACAGGTCTGTAGGCGAATGGGCTTGTAAAAATTGTAAATTGTCGCTAGTATGTAGGATAGTGCTAGTGTGCAGGGTGATCGCTGGCCGATGTGGACTCGGTGGGCCGAAGAGCCTGTTTCCGTGCTGTATTTCTAAAGCCTAATGAAAAAAGTAAAGAGGTCTCCTGAGGAAACATTAAATTGAGGGACACCAAGCCACATCTGTTCCAGTTCAAATATTTGGACCTTCTCATCTGCCGCAGATTTTATCATTTGTGTTTGTTGATGTGCAGGCTGTGTTATTGCACATCAACAGTGTTTACAAGCTTGTTTAGATATCCTGCCAAACTATTCCATCCATTTGTCTTCACAAGATCCAAAGGATACATTCCACTGAAGATGGCCCTGTTGCCTTTCTCCAACTCTCTCTCTTCTGAGTGCAGAACCCACTCATTAGAGATCCTCAGACTATCTTTAATCAGATTTGACTGGACTTTATTCTGCAGTAAACCGTATGACTCCTGAGATGTTGTCTGACCCGCTGGTTACTTCAGCTTTTTGTGTCTATCTGCTTTTTGACTCTATGACTCTACATTGGAGTTTCTACGTTCCACTGGGGATGGTTGGAGTTTCTACGGGTGCTCCGGTTTCCTCCCACATTCCAGGTTTTGTAGGTTAACTGGCTTCTGTAAATTGCCCCTAGAGTGTATGATGCGAAACTGGGATAGCATAAAACTAGTGTACGGGTGATCGCTGGTCAGCGTGGACTCAGTAGGCCAAAGGGCCTGTTTCCGCGCTGCACTTAACTAAACTAAACTAATGGGCCTGTCCCACTTAGGCGACTTTTTAGGTGACTGCAGGAGACTTTGCAGTCGCCACATGGTCGCCACATGTTCGCGGGTGGTTGCCGGAGAGTCGCCTTCGTGAGGAGTTCCCACATTTTGGGAACTAGTCGCAGCCTCGTTATGGTTGGCGAGAATTTTTCAACATGTTGAAAAATTAGCGGCGACTAGAATGAAGTCGCCATGGAGATTAGCGTGAATTCTCGAGTCGTAGGTGGGTCGCAAGGAGGTTCTAGTGGGTTGCCAGGAGGTCGAAGGTTCTCAGAGGTTCTCGTAGGTTGGAGCCGGTGCTGACCGGTGATTTTCATTGGCTCATTGGGGGAAAGAAAAGACAAGCAGTAGTTTTCAGAACCAAGGAACCGACCGGTAATGTTAAATGTCTGCCGAACTTCACAGCCGTGTATCTCTGGCTTCTTAAAAGTTGTCTCCACTACTTCTCCCCCCTTTCTCCCCCCGTCCTCCCCCCATCCTCCCCCTTCCTTCCCCTTCCTCCCCCTTCCTCCCCCTTCCTCCCCCTTCCTCCCCCTTCCTCCCCCTTCCTCCCCCTTCCTCCCCCCTTCTCCCCCCTTCTCCCCCCCTCTTTTAAAGGACTTACCAAACACTGTACTTTAGCTGTCTTAATTACAGCGCCAGCCTTCCTGTTCATTGCGGTGTGTGTCCGTATCACCTTGGCTTTGCACCGTGGGAATTTTTTAGACAGCGTTCCCCCGCTTGCCCTGGCCCCTGCCTTTGCGATGTGTTTGTGTGTGTGTGTTCCACTCTGACAGTCGCCGTTCCAGTTCCCAGTTTTTCAGGCGACTGCCGGCAACTTGACAGTCGCCGGCAGTCCGCTGAAAAATCGCCTAAGTGGGACAGGCCCATAAAGGAAACAAAACTAAAACTAAACTAAACATTATTCCCTATATCTTGTATCTGGGTAGGTAGATTGTTATAAAGTAGTGTCTTTCTGCTGACTGGATAGCATGCAACTAAAAAAGTTTCTCACTGTACCTTGGGTACTGCTGCTGCTCGAGTCCTCACTAAGACCAAAAAAGTAGATCACATTACTCCAGTTCTGAGGACTTTACACTGGCTTCCTGTCTGTCAAAGAATTGATTTCAAAATACTACTGTTGGTTTACAAAGCACTGAATGGTTTAGGGCCAAAATACATTTCTGATCTTCTGCTTAGCTACGAACCACCCAGACCTCTCAGATCGTCTGGGACAGGTCTGCTCTGTGTCCCCAGGGTCAGAACTAAACATGGAGAGGCAGCATTTAGTTTTTATGCACCACATATCTGGAACAAACTCCCAGAAAACTGCAGGTCTGCTGCAACTCTCAGCTCTTTTAAATCTAGACTGAAGACTTTTCTGTTTGCCGCTGCCTTTCAGTAAACAATACAATTTATTAATTACCTGTACTGCACTGTAACTTCTATTCCTGGTTTTATTCTATTTTAAATATTTTATTTGATTGTTTTTAATTTTGTAATTATTTTATCTGAATAATCTAATAATCATTTTATATCTAAATGTCATTTTATATGTGTTTCTTTCAAATGCTTTAAATGTTTTATGTAAAGCACTTTGAATTACCTTGTGGTTGAAAGGTGCTATACAAATAAACTTGCCTTGCCTTGCCTTGCCTTGCCTTGGTACACGTGACAATAACATAAACTGAACAAAACTAGTCATGTGTATCGAGATACGGTGAACAATTTTGTCTGCATTCTGTCCAATCATATCATACTCCAGATGAGTACATTCAAGCCATACACAAGTACAACAGGTAGAGAAAAATACCAGAGTGCAGAATATGGTGTTACAACATTGTAACGTTACAGGTACAGAGAAAAACTGCAGGTTCCACGATGAGGTAGGTTGGAAGATTGGGTATCCATCCTCAGCTTGTGGAAGGACTGTTCTGGAGGAAGCAGCTTCTTCCCCTGTGTTATCTGAATCGACAGAACTCCACACACAAACAGAACCTGAGGTCAGGATCGAACCGCAATCTCTGGTGCCGTGAGGCAGCAGCTCTACCCGCTGCGCCGCCCTGTAATTAACTGCGCATGAATCCTGACATTTGTGCAACCACCTCAAAGACCCACAAATCTCAGCATATGGAAGGAAACCGCTGCCTGAATGCCTGACACTGTGCCATTTAAGCTTGCGGTTTTTAAAAGAATATAGTGTTCCTGACCAGAAGCCCTTCATTTTTATAAAGCACTGTGTGTTGTGGATGTGGGGCTGGGGGGCAGGGTAGTGGGGGAAAAGAAAACTGATTCGGTATTTATATAGAAAACAGCGTTAATGAATCCCACATGCTTGCAGCCTATTCATGAGAGGTTTCTCTTCAACCCCAGGCAATGCAGGCTGACTGTAATGTCTGCATTCATTCTTCTCATGTCACTGAATACCATCGGAATTTCACTCTGTTCCTTTTCCTGTGCCCTCATCTCTGGTTTCTCTTAATTTATAACAAATGTTACCAGCTCACTGATCGGCAGATAATTAACATTTTTTTAGGACTTAAACTTAAACCACCTGGTTTGGTGCTATCTTTAGAGGGGGGAGGGAGAGGGGGGGGGGGAGAAGGAGGAGGGCAGATTGCAGAGAAGACAGGGGAGATAAAGCAGGCAGACACAGGGCAAGTGTCACATTGAGTCT
>CM075978.1:172604334-172733190 GCA_038087875.1 Malacoraja senta
GTTGTCTCAATACAAATACTTATGGAAGCTCACTCATCAATTGCACTCCAGTTTTTGCCCATGATCAATACTCTCTATCTCCAGCTGTGCAATAGCAAGTTGCCAATAGCATGTCAATATATCATCTTAATTTGCTAAAACTTCAACTTCAACCAGCTGCCTTTGATAAGAAACTTTATTACGAGGCTTCTGGAGATCCATATGAAGTATATCATTGATATTAACTTGCCCACAACTTTGGATGCTTCTTGGTTTGCCAGCTACAATTACAGTACATAGAACATAGAATACAGAGCATAAAACATAGAACAGTACTCCATAGGAATGGGCCCTTGTGCCCACAATGTCTGTGCTGAACATAATGCAAAGATAACCTGATCTGCCTGCACATGATCCATATCCCTCCATTCCCTGCACTTCTATGTGCCTGTCTAAAAGTCTCTTAAATACCACTATCGTATCTGCCCCCACCACCACCCTTTGCAGCATGTTCCAAGCCTCCACAACTTTCTGTGTAAAAAACGTGCCCCGCACATCTCTATTAAACTTTACCTCCTCTTACCTTATAGCTCTGCCCTCTGGTGTTGGACGTTTCCACCCTGGGAAGAAGGTTCTGACTGTCTACCCAATCTGGGTTATCAAGCACAGCATCGTCCTGCTTTCTGCTGCATCCCCAGCGTTCGCTGACTCAGACTGTGGGCTGAAGGGCCTGTTTCCGCAATGTATCTCTAAAGTCTAAAGTCTGACGTCTAAAGGATAGGTCACATTTTGGGTCGAGACACTTCTCAATAACATAGGGTGGTGGGTGTATTGAACAAGCTGCCGGAGGAGGTAGTTGAGACAGGTACTACCTACCGCACACAAAGAAACATTTGGACAGGTACATGAATAGGTCATGTTTAGAGGGATATGTGCCAAATGCGGGCTGGTGGGACTAGTGTAGATTGGTCGGTGTGCACAAGTTGGGCCAATGGGCTTGTTTCTACGCTGTATCACTCAATGACTCTATGACTCTGTAACATAACATCTCAACTTACAGTATGTCTATTAACTTCAAACATCACCCCGACTGGAGAGCCTCAGTCTATCAGTGTGAGCTGCATTGGACCAATGATCTCAGGGTGAACGGACAGCATTGAATCTCACCACTGAACATCATCTATCATCTCTCCTTTATTCCTGCTCCATTGACTTGGCTGATTTATCAGACTGGGTGTGTGCGCGAGCGTGAGCTTTGAGTGCTCCAAACTCAAAAGCGTACTGAGATAATTTGCTCATTTCGGAAATAAAACCTACAATTGTAGCAGATTACTGCTACAGGGTGTTTGACAAAATACTCAGGTTTGGCTGATTCGAGCAAGCAGAGTGGAAAATGGGACATTTTTATTTTCAAATTCAGGGCCCGTAGCAGCTCCTAATTAAAGGATCAGAATTAATTTGAGTGGTTCACGGTGGGGGGGGGGGGGGGGGGGGAGTTGACTAATGAGTTGGCCAGGGTTGATTCCACATTGTGGGCATTGAGTGGCTGAGTTTGGAATGCTGGTTACTCCTTGCTGGAGATAGAGCTTCAATGTTTAGTCAGGGTCTTTGAAGAGGTTTCAAGCATTTCAAAGCATGTGATGCTCTTATAAAGGGACTGTGGCTTCATTTTTTTGGGCTACGTTTTCAACTCTCAAACCTGGATTTAAATCAAATATGGTGTAGTGTGCTAAGTCTCAACGCATAGAGTGTGGAAACAGGCCCTTCAGCCCAACTTGCCCACACCAACCAACATGTCCCATCTACTCTTGTCCCACCTGTCTACGTTTACCTCATATCCCTGTAAACCTGCCCTATCCATGTACCTGTCCAAATAATTCTAAAATGTTGCGATAGTACGTGCAATAGTACCACCTCTCACTGTTGGATGTAATTAGTTTAGTTTAGTTAGTTATCGTCACAGGTACCAAGGTACACTGAAAAGATTTTTTGTTGCGTGATATCCATTCAGCGGAAAGACTACACATGATTACAATCAAGCCGACCACAGTGTACAGATACAGGAAAAAGGGAATAACGTTTAGTGCAAGATAAAGTCCAGTAAAGTCCAATTAAATATAGTTTGAGTTTCTCCAATGAGGTAGATGGGAGGACTGGACTGGTCTCTGGTTGGTGATGGGATAGTTCAGTTGCCTGATAACAGCTGGGATGAAACTCTCCCTGAATCTGGATGTGTGCATTTTCACACTTCTGATGGGAGAGGGGAGAAGAGGGAGTGACTGGGGTGAGACTCGTCCTTGATATTGACCAGTGAACTTCAATCCAGCACTACAAAACTAATTTGAATGAATGAATGAATGAATGAATGAATATGTTTATTGGCCAAGTATGTTCACATACAAGGAATTTGCCTTGGTGCTCTGCCCGCAAGTGACAACATGACATACAGTGACAGTTAGGAATGACACATAAAACATTAAACATTAATAATAAAACATTATCGATTCAACATGTGAATTAAATAAAATACCAGAGCAAAAGGAGGCTACAGATTTTTGGTTATTGAGTAGAGCTACTACTCCTGGAAAAAAAGTTGTTTTTATGTCTGGCTGTGGCAGCTTTGACAGTCCGGAGTCGCCTTCCAGAGGGAAGTGATTCAAAGAGTTTGTGGCCTGGGTGAGAGGGGTCAGAGATGATCTTACCCGCTCGCTTCCTGGCCCTTGCAGTGTACAGTTTGTCAATGGAGAGAAGGTTGCAGCCAATAACCTTCTCAGCTGATTGGATGATTCGCTGCAGCCTCCAGGTGTCGTGCTTGGTGGCTGAGCTAAACCAGACCATGATGGAGAAGGTGAGGACAGACTCTACGATGCCCGTATAGAATTGGACCATCATTGCCTGTGGCAGATTGTGCTTCCTCAGCTGCTGCAGGAAGTACATCCTCTGTTGTGCCTTTTTGACTGTGGAGTCGATGGTGGCCCCCCCATTTAAGGTCCTTGGAGATGATGGTTCCCAGGAACTTAAAAGACTCCACAGATGTGACTGTGGTGTTGTTGATGGTGAGTGGGGTGAGGGGAGGGGGAGCACTCCTAAAGTCTACAACCAATTAAGTATGCATTATCAAAAATGCGTAACTCTGTATTAAATCTCAACTGTCACTGCCTGAGGATAGTATTAAAAAACAGCATAGAAAGAGCTTTAGTCTGAAGAAGGTTCCCAACCCAGAACATTGTCTGTCCATTTCTTCCACCATTGCTGCCTGACCCGTTGAGTTCTGCCAGGTGTTTTGCTCAGGATTCCAGCAACTGCAGTTTCTTGAGTCAGTGAGCTTCATTCTGTGTCTAACCCAACCATCCCTGCCCTGGAAGATTGTGACAGGACAGTGTAGAGGAAGAGTGCAGGTAGGAACTGCAGATGTTCGTTTAAACCGAAGATAGACAAAAAATGCTGGAGTAACTCAGCGGGACAGGCAGCATCTCTGGAACAAAATCTTTGGAACCAGAGATGCTGCCTGTCCCGCTGAATTACTCCAGCATTTTGTGTCTATCTTGAGTATAGAGGGAGCTCTAGTCTGACTAACCCAAACTATAGATAGACACAAAATGCTGGATTACATCAGCAGGACAGGCAGCATCTCTGGAGAGAAGGAACGGGTGACATTTCGGGTCAAGACCCTTCTTCAGACTGAAGGGTCTCAACCTGAAGCATCATCCCTTCCTTCTCTCCAGAGATGCTGCCTGTTCCACTGAGTTACTCCAGCATTTTGTGTCTATCTTCGGTTTAAACCAGCATTTACAGTTCCTTCCTACCGAACCCAACTACCCCAGCCCTGGGACAGTGTGACAGGACTGTCAACTGGGATTAGCTTAAATGGGGCACCTTGGTCAGCAGGGACGAGTTGGGCCGAAGGGCCAGTTTCCATGCTGTTTTACTCCATGATTCTGAGAAATCAATATAGATTCAACGGACGAAGCAACCCATGGTGTAAAATCTGTGATCATGAAGGTACGACTCTATGACTCGACTGATTCTACAACTGAATTATTCGAGATAATGTTCCTTATATTAGGTACAATAATAACATAAAAGACAAAGTGCTGGAGTAACTCTGGCAGCATCTCTGGAGAATGCTGAGTTACTCCAGCGCTTTGTGTCCTTTCGTTTATTAACCAGCATCTTCAGTTGTTAGTTTCAACATTTAAAAGACGCTGAGACAGGTACATGGATAGGAAAGATTCAGAGGTCTATGGGCCAAGCGCGCGCGGGCAGGTGGGACTAGAGTAGATGGGGCATGGATGTGTTGGGCTGATCCAAAATCTCTCACATATTCTCCGTTCCAAACTTCTGACTTCACTTTCAGTCCTAGCTACATGCTGAGGAAATGATACTCTGTGTTTAGTGACTTGTTTGAATCTGCTAATTGCTCTGTTGCCTGACATAATGGGTTTTGAGTGAATGCTTTTCTTGTAACCTTGCCTTTTTATATCTATTTACAGCACTTTGAAGTGTTCTGCTCTGCTTCATGCACTTCACCCAACCGTGCAGCTGCTCATCAGATGCCAGTGGGAAGGATACAGAGTGTTGGCTGATATTCTAGTCTCTCATTTGGACGGCAGCAGTCTATTCCTACAGTCTGCAGTTCTGTAGCACCAATGTGGAGGACCACCCCCAGGAATCCCATCAGTCGAAGATTTGTTGCTGGATCTTGTTCTATGTGAGTACAAGGTAAAGCAGATGCTGGCTTCAGAGAATGCGTGTTAAAGTCTCAGTTAGGCGGCAGAGATAGAGCTGCTGGCTTACAGCGCCTGAGGCCCGGGTTCGATCTTAACCTCGGGTGCTGTCTGTATGGAGCTGTGTTCAATCAGTCTGAGGAAGGGTAACAATCTGAAACATCACCTATCCATGTTTTTCAGAGCTGCTGCCTGACCCACTGAGTTACTCTTAACACTAGTTCTACACACTCGGGGCAATTTACAGAGAGCCAATTAACCTATAAACCCACACGTATTTAGAGGAAACCGGAGAACCCAGAGGAAACCCACATGGTCACAGGGAGAACGTGCAAGCTCCACTCAGACAGCACCTGAGGTTCGGATCGAACCCGGGTCTCTGGCGCTGCGAGGCAGCAGCTCTACCGCTGCACCACTGTGCCGCCCAACTGAGACTTTAACACACATTCTCTGACGCCAATAGCAGTTTCCATTAATCATGCTTAACTTCTGCGGTTCCTTATTCCTTGGGGCAGTCCCTTAGCTCAACATAAATATTAAAAGATTGCTGTTTGATTTACACTGCTCTGTATTGGACTGCATCTCATTAAACCGTTAATCACTGACATAAAAACAACCTGCTCAAGGAACTCCTCAGATAAAATAACAAAGGAACTCTGTGCGTCAGGCAGTATCCGTGGATGGGCCCCGACCCAAACTTTTTGGGTCGGGACCCTTCATCAAATTGATAGAAAAAGCCTGAAAAGAGAGATGAGGGCAGGGCAGACCCTGGCAAGTGATAGGTGGATGCAGGTGAGGGCAGGTGGATATACGGGCGGATGGCTGGAGTGTAACATAGGATGGAGGTGGAAAGGTGTCAGGTACGGAAGGAAGAATAGAGTGACAAAGGTAGGTGCAGAGGAGGGACGCATGGCTCTGGTAGCGAGTCTGGGTCATAGAATCATGGGAGGATGTTGCCAGGGCTCGAACGCCTGAGCAATAGGGAGAGGCCGGGCAGGTTAGGGCTTTATACCTTGGAGCACAGGGCAATGAGGGGTGACCTTAACGAGGTGAATAAATTCATGAGGGGAATAGATAGAGTGAATGCACAGTCTTTTTACCCAGGATAAGGGAATCAAGAAGCAGAGGGCATAGGTGGGGGGAGATTTAATAGGAACGTGAGGAGCATCTTTTTCACACAGAGGGTGGTGGGTGTATGGAGCAAGCTGCCAGACGAGGTAGTTGAGGCAGGTACTATGGCAACAGTAGGACGGGTTCATGGATAGGAAAGGTTTAGAGGGATATGGGGTAAACAGGGGCAAATGGGACCATCTCAATCTGAAACAGTGACCATCCTTCTGCCTCTATAGATGCTGCCTGACCCGCTGGGTTCCTCCAGCAATTTGTATTTTGCTCCAGATTCCAGCATCTGCAGTCTCTTGTGTCTGCTAATCGTGAATCTGTCTTGGTTCTGAGAGTGTTCACATGGCCTCTACAATTTTAGCCTAAGCTCCCTTTAGAATCATTTCGTAGATGTCAGTTATGGCTGGTGAATATTCCTGGAACAAAAAGAATTGTATCTCAGTGCTACATTATAAAATCTTGTGAGAGATTTTTAAATAGCTCTATTTCCTCTTTCTATCCAGTCCCTACTTTCCATCTTTATTGCCTGCCCTGTACCTAAATTAATTGACCTCATACATTTCACTTCATCCTAATTCAAAATGTGTCCGACAATATGTGAATGCATTTGTGTAAGAATGTGTGTATGTGTGAGTGCATGGATGTATGTGTGTGTACATATGTGTGTGTGTGCACATGCATGTGTGTGTGTGCGTGTGTGTACGTGTGTGTACATGTGTGTATGTGTGCTTGTGTGCAGGTGTGTGCAGGTGTGTGCATGTATGCGCATGTATATGTGTGTGTCTGTGTGTCTGCGTCCATGTGTGTTGTGTGGGTGTTTGTGTAAATGTGTATGTGTGTGTGTCACGTGTGTCTGCTTGTATGTATGTGTGTTTATGTGTATGCACCTGTGGGGAGAACTTCATACAGATGTGTGAATATGTGTGTGCATGTTTGTGTGTGTGTGTATGTGTGTTTTTGTGCGCATGTGTGCACGTGGTTGTGCGTGTTTAAGTGTGTGAACGTATGGGTGCGAGCGTGTGTGTGTATATGTAGGAGTGGGAGCATATGAGTGTGCTGTGTGTGTTAGTGTGTGTGTGTTTGTACATGTGTGTGCATGTGTGTGTGTATTTGTGTGTATGCACACATGTATGCATGTGTATGTGTGTGTGCCTGTGTGTGTGTGTGTGTTTACGTGTGTGTGTGTGCATGTGTTTGTGTGCTCTTGCGTGTGTGTGCGCTTGTGTGCGTGTGTATATGTGTGTGTTTGCTTATGTACGTGTGTGCATTAGTGCATATAGCCACTAATGCCAGCATGTACCTCATCAGCTGGTGACAGCCTGAATGAATGTGGAATCAGATGAGCATCAGAGTGCGGGCCAGGAGTAATTTGCCCGAGTGTTGTGGAGGGGAATAAACATCAGCAATTGTAATTGAAATTAAGACTGGGAAATATTATTTCCAATGTTCGAAGTCCAATGCTGATGAACAGATGGTGGTGTGTATAAATCAGCTCTGTCCATATGCTGGCATATGGCAGCATTATGTGGTAATAATTACCTCAACGGCAGCCAATCCATCAATCACATCAGCAAGTTGGTGGAGAAGATAATGGCACCTGATACATGGCTTCCTATCTGGAGAATACATGGACATCTTTAGCTTTGATTGATTGATCAAAAGATACAGCATGAACAGGCCCTTTGTGTTTAGTTTATTGTCACGTATACCGAGGTAGAGTGAAGAGCTTTTGTTGCATGCTATCCAGTCAGTGAGAAGATTATACATGATTGCAATCAAGCCATCCACAGATACATGATGGAGGGAATAACGTGAATAACGTTTAGTGCAAGATAAAGTCCAGTAAAGTGCAATCAAATATAGTCCGAGGGTCTCTAATGAGATAGATAGTAGCTCAGTACCGCTCTCTAGTTGTTGGTAGGACGGTTCAGTAGCCTGATAACAGCCCTTCGCCCCACCGAGTCCATGCTGACCATCGATCACCCATTCACACTAGTTCTATGTTATCCCAAGAAACGCTAAGTGCAGGAGTAACTCAGCAGACTTTTCATCAGACCCGAAACGTCACCTATCCACGTTCTCCAGAGATGCTGCCTGACCTGCTGGGTTTCTTTTGGGATTCTTTTGTGTTCTTTTCTGCTCTACTCAAAAGATGTCCCCAATATATCCCCAATTGCCGGTAGGAACTAAAATTAAGGTGGGGCTTGACTGACTCACAAAAACCTTAAACAACAATTAATACAGTTATAGTCATATAATAACTACAGCAACAATAACAACAATAATACTTTCTGTATAACAATCCAAATGATATTGTCTATATTAATCAAGTTGAAAGGTATACATTGTATTGTCATATTTCTACGCAGAGAGTTGTGGGTGCCTGGAACATGCTGCCCGGGGGACATCTTGGTCAGCATGGACGAGTTGGGCTAAAGGGCTTGTTTATGTGCTGTATGACATTTAACTACTCTCTTGAAGAGATGATAGTGGTATTTAAGAGGCTTTTAGATAATCAACTGGTTATGCAGGGAATGGAGGGACATGGATTACGTGAAGACAGAGGAGTGTTTATGTTGGCACCATGTTCAGCATGGACATTGTGGGCCGTAGGGCCTGTTTCAGTGCTGTGCTGTTCTATGTTCTATCTGTGTACACACACACTGAAGAAGGGTCTCCACCTGAAACCTCACCCATTCCTTCTCTCCAGAGATGCTGCCTGTCCCATTGAGTTACTCCAGCTTTTTGTGTCTATTTTACACACACACACACACACACACACACACGCACACACATGCACACACACGCACACACACACACACACACACATACACACACACACACACACACACACACACACACGCACACACACGCACACACATGCACACACACACACAACTCACACACACACACACACACACACACACACACACACACACACACACACACACACACACACACACACACACACAGAGAGAGAGAGAGAGAGAGAGAGAGAGAGAGAGAGAGAGAGAGAGAGAGATAACCTTAAACAGATTCTTGAAAAGGTACACAAATGCCTTTACTTCCCCCAGGAGACTGAGGAACTTCAGCATGTCTCCAATGACTCTTACTAACATAGTAAGCGTAGTGTCAGGTTGCATCACAGCTTGGTTTGGGGACAGCTTAGTCCAAGATTGCAAGAAAATGAAAAGCATTATAGATGTAGCCTAGTCCCATCACACAGACCAGACTCCCCATCATTGATTCCATCTATACTGCACACTGCCTCAGGAAAGCAGCCAACAAAATCAAAGACTTGACCCACCATGGTCATTCCTTCTACTCTCTACCCCCATTAAGCAGAAGATACAGAAGCATGAAAGAGCGCACCAGACTCAGGAACAGCTTCTTCCCTTATGTTATCAGGCTTCTGAATGGTCCTCCCATAAGCTAGGGTACTGTCCGATTCACCTCTACCCCATTGCAGACATTGGATTTTATCTCTGGATCTGGTACGCTATAATGGTGAGAACTACATTCTTCCCCTTTGCTCTACCTATTGTACGTGAGTTTGACTTGATTGTATTTATGTATAGTATTGTCTGATGAGATTGGATAGCATGCAAAACAAAGATTTTCACTGTAGCTCTGTGACAATAATAAATATAAATCCTAAACCTAATCCTCCGGAACTTGTTTTCTGTGTGACGGACGGGAAACTTTCATCAGTCCTGGACTGTTACAATTAACAATGAAACACTGTTCTATGCTGTCATTGTTCCTTGAAGCACCATTAATCAGTTTGAGCTGAGTAATAACATGCTTACAGCCAAAAGGTTCCTCACAAGCAGATTTGCAATGTGGGTCGGGTTAATGCGTCATTTTAGTTCCTGAGTGTGTACATGCACATTCCCATCACTGTAAAGGATATCAAGTCAAGTTGTAGTTTATTGTCACATCAAGAGTCGGGAGGAAGTCAAGAGAGTTTAATTGTCAGATGTACCATCAACGGAACAGTGACATTTTTAAGATAGACACAAAGTGCTGGAGTAACTCAACGGATCAGGCAGCATCTCTGGAGAAAAGGAATAGGTGACGTTTCAGGTCGGGACCCTTCTTCGGACTAAAAAAATGGAATCTTCCTTCATTCTGAATAAGAGTTCCAACCCGAAATGTCGTCTGTCCATTCCCTCCACAGATGATTCCAAACCCACTGAATTCCTCCAGCAATCTGTGCTTTGCTCAAGATTCTAACATGTGCAGTTCCTTGGGTTTCCAAATTCTTACTTGCCACAGCTTAACGATCCCATCAACTCAATAAACACAGATAAATATGTAACAATCAATAATTACATAACTTAAATCCAATTATTCATAGTACAATTAGAATTTGGAAAAATAAAATTAACGTTAAAATTAAGAAATCTATCACTTCTCTCACGTATAATGAATAATCCTTCGTTTAAACCTTCTATGATAGATAGAGCTTTTATAAATTGGGAAAGAGTAGGAATTAAAACGTTTGGAGATATGTATGATAATGGAAGTTTTTTAACATTTCACCAACTACAACTTAAATACAACTTGAATAGTAATCAATATTTCAAATATTTTCAAATACGTGACTATTTGAAAAAGTATACACGAGAATATCAAAATATGTCTCCTGACATTAGATGGGATAATGAATATAAAAGCGGAATCAGCTAATTTAATATCATACCTATACAATTCCATTTTAAACATAGAAATTCCATCATCAGATGGGATTAGAAGAGAATGGGAACAGGAACTAGCTATAAAAATCTCGAAAGAGAGTTGGGATAAACATCTATTATATGTGCATAAATGCTCGATTAACGTAAGACATACTCTGATTCAATTTAAAATTTTACATAGATTATACTATTCAAAAGCTAAATTAAGTAAATTTTACCCAAATACCTCTGCTATCTGTGATAAATGCCTAATCCAAGAATCAACTATAGCACATTCTTTTGTTTTTTGTATAAAAATTCAAAAATGTTGGTATGAAATTTTTGAAATTTTCACTAAATTATTTAAAATAAAACTGAAACCGAATGCAGAATTGATTATTTTTGGAACAATAGAAGCAAGTTTGGAGCTGACTTCATTTCAAAGGAGTTTTCTTAATTATGGCTTAATAACGGCAAAAAAAATGATACAGAAATTTTGGAAAAATGCTCCTACGCCAACAATAAAAATGTGGACTTCTAATATGTCAGAATTGTTACACCTAGAATATATGAGATTCCTCCTAGCAGGTAAACAAGACCAATTCCAAAAGATTTGGTTTCCATATATCGACTTATTACAAACATAGGGTGCAACAAAATGTTGATAATAAATGGATTTAGGACCTGGCGAGGGGTGAGTAAAGATAAGAAGTAGGTACATCCCTCTCATAATGTCCAATCTTACTTTCTTTTTTCTTTTTTCTTTTTCCGCCTTTTGTTTTTTTCTTTTCTTTTTAAACTATTTCTTGTGGTTTAGGTCCATATGGGTGTTCCTGGACCACTCTTTCATTCACTCACTGACTATCTTTACTAACTCTTTCTATCCTTTTTTCCTATTAAAGTTTAAAATAAGAAGTGGTATAAGAACTGTATAAACTTACGTTATTGC
The DNA here is from genome assembly GCA_038087875.1 of Malacoraja senta. Lineage (NCBI taxonomy): Eukaryota > Metazoa > Chordata > Chondrichthyes > Rajiformes > Rajidae > Malacoraja > Malacoraja senta. Next base: position 172,615,791 of record CM075978.1, read on the forward strand.
AGATTATTGTAATGTAAAATACTTCTAATAAAAAAATAATTAAAAAATTAAAAAATTAAAAAATAAAAAATAATTACATAACTTAATGATCAATAATACGAGGTAACCATAATTGTGCAAAGTCTGTAGGGCAACCAAAAACAAGATCCATAGAAGTCCAGAGATCAAAGTTGCTGTGGTAGAGGTCAGTGTTGTGCAGTGTTCAAGAGTCTAATGGTTGCTGGCAAGAAGCTGCTCCTGAACCTGGAGGTCACAATTACAGTGCAGAAACGCAGTGAAAATGCAAGTACAGAGACTCAGTCAACACAAAATTATAACAGATATAAATTCTATAGGCCAGCCAAAAGAAAACACTGCATTAAAAAATAACATTAGTGCAAAACACAATTAGAAAGCGAGTCCATGGTAGTTTAGAGGTACAGTGTGGAAACAGGCTTTTCGGCCCACCCAATCCACGGGGACCAACGATTACTCGTACACTAGTATTATCCTGCACACTAGGGACAACTTACAGAAGCCAATTAATCTACAACCCCACACATCTATGGAATGGGGAAGAAAACTGGAACACCTGGAGAAAACCCACGTAGTCACAGGGAGAACGTACAAACTCTGCATAGACAGCACCTGAGGTCAGGATTGAACCCAGGTCCCTGGCATTGTGAGGTAACAGCTCTACCATTGCACTAAGATGCTGCCCTACTATGGCATATTTATTTGGGTGTTGTAGAGCGAATGTGATCTTTAAGCTGTGGAATGTAAGAATTTAGAAACGCTAAGAACTGCACAAACTGGAATCTTGAGGAAAACACAAAGTGCTGGAAGAACTCAATGGGTCAGGATTCATAAGTGGATGGGACAGAATTCTTTTCAGATTGGAATAGACTCTGACTCACAACCTAATCTACACCCCTCATCATTTTATGTTTAGCTTAATGAGTAGGTGCCGATCAACAATCCCCGCATACTAATGCTATCCCACCCACACAAGGGACTATTTACAATTATACCAAGCCAATTAACCTACAAACCTGTACGTCTTTGAAGTGTGGGAGGAAACGGGAGATCCAGGAGAAAACCCACGCAGGTCACGGGGAGAACGTACAAACTCTGTACAGACAGCACCCGTGGTCAGGATCGAAACCTGGTCTCTGGTGCTGTAATAGGCAGCAACTCTACTGCTACGTCACCGCGCCACCCTTACATAAACTTACATAAGGTGGGTGGTGGGTATATGGAATAAGCTGAAAGAGGAAGTAATTGGGGAAAGTACAATACCAACATTTAAAAGCACTTTGTGTTGGAAGGAACTGCAGATGCTGGTTTATACCAAACATAGACACAAAATGCTGGAGTAACTCATCGGGTCAGGCAGCATCTCTAGAGATAAACTGAGACCTTATCAACTTATCACTTTAAACATAATTACTTAAATCTTAATTTTATTAATTCAAAACTTTATAAAAATAGTAAGATTAAACGAGAACTTACCAGTTTGAAGTTTGATCTGTATTTTATGAGGAGTTACGATGAGGGATTACGTGAAGAGCCCGCTCAGCACGCATGCGCGACATTCTTCAAAGCAGCGGTGTGGAATCACAGGAAACACAACAATTGAAATAAACATAGTAAAGAAAAAGGAGAACTAAGATACCAGTTGATCTATATATTTGAGGGTGGGAGCGGAGGGCACGTAATCCCTCATCGTAACTCCTCATAAAATACAGATCAAACTTCAAACTGGTAAGTTCTCGTTTAATCTTACTATTTTACTTCGGAGTCACGTGAGTGACTTCGTGAAGACTTCAAAGCTCTGTGATTTCAAACCGTGTAACAGTTCATACTTCACTCGCTGCCGAAGTGTTTCAAGGGAGGAAGTATGTTATCGTAATGAACCATAAATCTGTTTGTAAACAATAATGGTATTTATTAAACAATAACAAAAGACAAAATGCTCCCCCGGGCTTAAATTATATATTTGCAGATTCTAAAATTCTGTCTGCAAATAATACAGGTTGTGCTAGCGGCTTATTGTAGAACGTTTGGAACGTTTTCTCCGTGGACCACCCCGCTGTAGCCAGGATGTGGTTCAGTGGTACGTCCATCCTTTTAGCCGCCGATGTGGATGCTGCCCTAGTGGAGTGAGATGTATACACATCAGTGTCCACTCCAGCAGCCCCAAGTACCTGCTTTAGCCACCTTGAGATGGTTTGGCTCGACACCCGACCATGTGGTTGTTTGTGGCTGACCCATAAGGCTTTTTCTCTCCCTCGGGAATTGCTTGTTGTGTCGATGTAAGTCAGTAGGTGAGTCATGACACACAACCGCCTGTCAGGTGGGTATGCCCGGAAATCCATAACTAGGCCTGAAGTTCCTGGCCTGCTCTGCTTTACCAGCTCCTGAATTATGAATGATACCCGGTCAGGTGTTATAACCATGTTGTCCAGTCGCAGTAAGTAGAGGGACTGGACTCTTTGTGCTGATACTAGTGCCATCAGCATGACTGTTTTCAGGGTTAGCTGTTCTAGAGTGAGGGACCTGGCTGGTGACCATTCCCTTAAGTATGTCAGGACCACACTGACATCCCAGATTCTGGTGTATCTAGGTCTAGGGGGGTTAGAGTTGAATATACCCCTCATGAGTTTAATCACCAGCGGGTGAGACCCTATAGCCTGTTGTCCTGGTATTGGTTTTAAGTAGGCTGACAGAGCACTTCTGGCTGTATTGATGGCGCTGTAGCTCAATCCTTCATTATGGTGAAGGCCAGCCAGGAACTCCAGTACATTGGTTATGGTTGCAGATGAGTACGTTGTCCCAGTAGTCGAGCAGTATGTTTCCCACTTCCTGATGCTCGACAGGTATTGTTTCCTGGTGGACATACGGTGGGACGCTGTCATCGTGTTGATGGTCCTGTCAGACAACCCCAGGCCCAGCAGTGGTCTTTTCATAACCTGCAACCCAGTAGGGTAATTTTGTCATGGCATGGATGACTTATGCCTGATACAGGGTGAGTCAATAGGTCTGGGCTACTGGGGAAGGTCATAGGAGGTTCAATGACCATGTCAAGGACCACTGGGAACCATGGCTGTGTAGGCCAGTCGGGTACTATCAAAATACCTGACGCAGAGTCCAGCTGTATTTTGCGTAGTACCCTACTGATGAGGCAGAAGGGGGGAAAAGCATAAAAGAAAGTTTCCCCAGTTCAGCGCGAATGCATCTATCGCTACTGCCTCAGGGTCTGGTTCCCAAGCGACATACATTGGTACCTGGTGATTTAGCCGGGAGGCAAAGAGATCGATATCTGGTTTGCCATATTGCTTTATAATTTTTGCAAAAGCTTTAGGATGTAACATCCATTCGATGTTATCATTGAATTTGCGTGACCTGGTGTCTGCCACTGGATTTAGTTTACCTGGTAGGTAAGTTGCTGATAGCCAAATATGTCTATCGACACACCATTGCCAGATTTTGTTGACCAAATTGTCACATGATATCGATTTTATTCCGCCCATATGGTTAATATAGGCCACCACCGTGGTATTATCAATTTGTAAACGAACATGCAAATGGTGCATATCGATAGAATACGCTTTAAAACCATAAAACGCACCCAACATCTCCAAGTAATTTATGCCCAGTGTTTGTAGTAACGATGATTCTATGTTAGTCCATCTACCACCTGCGCTGGATATGGTATTAGTCGCTCCCCAGCCTTGAGCACTGGCATCTGTTTGTATAATTAACGTTGGGTTATTGATGATGATAGGGCTGGAACTATGCCAAATGTGTTCTATCCACCACTGTAACTCTGATATTGCTTCAATGGGTAATCTCATGGTTCGGTCAAAGTGACCTGCATGTCGTTTCAACGCCTGTACTTTTGCCCTTTGTAGGTTTTGATAGTGCAGGGGTCCAAATTGTGTAGCTGGAAATGCTGCTACCATTTTGCCAATTACACTTGCCACTTGTCGGATGGTTGGTCGATTGCTTACCATTAAATTGTTGCACATCTGTGCCAATTGTGCTGCTTTACTTTTTGGCAACGTTACAGACATGTGGACTGAGTTAATTGTGAATCCCAGATAGTCCATAGTTGTGGATGGCGTCAACTTAGATTTATCTGGATGGATGACAAACCCCAGGGTTTCAAACAATTGTTTGGTAGCTAATACAGCTGATTTAGCCAACTCCATGGTTTTGCCTACTATTAGTATATCATCAAGATATGCCATGACAATATGTCTTTGTTTTCTTAATGTTGCCAAGGCTGGTTTTAATATCTTGGTAAATAGTCTTGGGGCTGATGTTAACCCATTAGGCAACGCTTTATACTGCCATAGTTGCCCCATCCAGGTAAATTTTAGGTATCTCCGATGACCCTTATGAATGGGTACTGAATAGTAGGCATCTTTTAAATCGATGCTTGCCATAAAGTATCCTTTAGAAATCAGTTGTTTAGCAGTTACAAATGTTTCCATTTTGAAATGTACATACTTAACAAAGATATTTAGGGAGGTTAAGTCAATGAGGATGCGACATCCACCATCTTTTTTGCTTTTTGTAAATATATTTGAGACAAATTCCAAAGGTTCATGTTTGCATTTCTCAATGACACCCTTTGTAAGTAACCTCACCAGTTCTGCTTGAGCCTCTAGTTTCTCTTTGACTGAGAGGGTAAAGACCCTTTGGGGTACGTGCTGAACTGGTGGCATGTTTTCTTGAATGAATTCTATTTTGTATCCCGTAATACTGTTAAGTATATAACTATCATTCGTGAGACACCTCCATGCGTCAAGGAACAGGTGTAATCTCCCCCCTGTTAGTACAGTCCCCCCACTTTTTATATGCTGGTAGGAACCAGACCCACCTACCTCCATAGTTATGGGAGTGTTCATTGCTTCTGTTTCTTCATCCGCCGTTGTACTACTGGATGTCCTGTTGGTTGGGGGTGGCGCATTTTCCATGGGGTCCGCTCTGGGCCCTGGCCTAAAAAAGGCTTCCGGGGATGGAATGCGGACCCCGAGCTTTCACCAGTCCGGAATGTTTGTCTTCGACTGGTGGACGCGGTGGGGTACTGCCGTCTGGGTTGTGTGGGCCTGCTCGTTCCGGGGCCTGCCCTCATGAGGCCAAATGCTTTGGTCTCTTCCTCCAGGTCTTTTACCTGTTTTGGTAAGTCCTTCCCGAATAACAGGATCTGTGGCTCTGAGGCCGGTGTTTTGCACAGTCCTGCATACCTGGGATTGAGGGCAGGTCTTATTATCTCCTTGCGGAGGTTGTTGATTTCGTATTGGGTGTTGCACAGCAGAGCTAGAGTGTCTTGCTGGTTTGTGGTCATATCCACCCCATCCACGGAACGAGCATATGATGTTATCCCTGTTGTGAGGAGCTTGAGGATCCGTTGTAATTTTATCTCCTGGCTCCGAATAGTCTGTCCAACATACCCCCAGATTTGGCTGTTAACAGCTGGTACATTAAGCGAACTGCAGTTCTCCGGAGGCGAGTAGAGTTCTAGTGCCTCATTAAGTACCTGATCTTGTAGGGGTTTGAGGGACAGGTGGTTGATGCTGGCCGCCAGTTTTGGCTCCAATGGCCGCCCTGCTCGTGGTGTAGCCACGTAGCGAGTTACAACACCCAGCAGCTCTTCCTGATCCTGTACCCCAAGCGTACTCCCGACATCTTCAGCCACGGACCCCTGATCCTGACCAGCCCAGCCCTGGTCGCCAATGCTGCCCTCATCTGAGGGAGAAGCAATGGCCAGTGCATTATAAGGCACTGCTGTGGGAGTGCCTGATCCCCCTGTGCGAGACTGCTCTAGCTCCCGAAGCAAGTCTCGCTGGAGCAGTTGCTCCATGAGCCTTTCCATTCGGCTCAGGCGGCTAGTTCTGCCACTCTCAGGCGGACCCTCCTCATCGGAGTCAGACATAACCGGCCGGTTTGTTTTTTGCCTTACTTTTCCTCCAGCCCGCTGCCGCTCATCAGGCTGCGCTAGCGGCACTGGGCTCGGCTCGGTCTCGATGAGGGTGGACCGCCGCATATGCGGTCCAGGTGCCGCCTCTCGCCCCCCACTGATGAGACACTCCCGTTCTGTTGGAGTCGAACTGGGGGCGGTTTTCTTTGCTTGCCGTGATTTACTCATTTTCCCCTGGAATTACAGAGCAAAGCAAGCTTCTATTACGACCTCAGAGTAAGAACTTACCTGATGGTCCGCTTTTTAAACGTGTAGCGGGAGCGCCTGTACTCCCGTTCGTCGCTGTTGCACTGCGTGAACGCTAATGTCGCGCATGCGTGCTGAGCGGGCTCTTCACGAAGTCACTCACGTGACTCCGAAGTAAAATCTCAATTTTACTTGGCACCTTTTCATTCTTTTATTTCCTCTTTACTCTTTATTCTTAGGTCGATATCCCTGATGTCTCTTATTTACTCTTTACCGGTAGTCATCACTGATGTCTTTTCATTATTCTTTACTCTTTATCTTATTGTCTCTTATGTCTCTGGAGCATTAACGTTCAGAACCCACTTTTGCAAATCCCAGTCTCTAATCTCTTCTGAAAAGAGAAAAATGATTAGTGGAAGAGTGTTGGATCCTGAAATTGGCCTCATCTAGATCATTGTGTCCAGTCGGGGTAAGGCAGAAAATGCTGCCCAGACTGTCGGCGAAAAACTCCCATTCAATATACACTTACACCATTAGCCACAAAGCGACTATCTCTACCGACAAAAAGGCACAACCTATTCGTCTCCGTCCTCCCAGAAGTTGGACAAATTATCTTAGTTTAGTTTAGTTCGGTTGAGAGATACATCACGGAAACAGGTCCTTCGGCCCACCAAGCGCACGCCAACCACACACTAATGCTATCCTACACACTAGGGACAATTTACAATATTACCCAAGCCAATCAACCTACAAGCCGGTAAATCTTTTTGTAGTGTGGGAGGAAACCGGAGCACCTGGAGAAAACCCACGCAGATCACAGGGAGAATGTACAGACAGCACCCGCAGTCAGGATCGAACGCGGGCTTCCGGCACTGTAAGGCAGCAACTCTACCGCTGCGCCACTCTGCTGCCCATAGATCTCAGTGGGACCTCCAAGAAAGTGTTGAAATCTCCACCGGAAGTAAGGCACAAAGACTCGTTAGGTTAACCAGCAGCAGCATGCTTTATTTTACTCTCCGCAAGGGGAGGGCGCCTCATTCAAGGCCTGAGGTCGCAACGCCAACGATGATTGTAGTATCTGGATAGTTATACAGAAACGTAAGCAAGTAAGCAAGTTTCTAAATATGGCGCGTGAAGGGTCTAGCAAACTGATGAGCCAAGCGGTTAGTTCTGCAACGTAATGTACTTCTGCTGATCACAGCAGAAATATTTTGGTAATATCTTGCGAATGAGATGTTGTGATTAAGATGAACTTGTGACTTAAGATGACTAATGAGAGCTGTATGTTTAAGGCTAAAGTAAACAAATTTATAGCTGTTTTGTCAAGTATAAGAGCAAGCACGTCGACAATATGCCTCCTGATTTTGATACTTGTGAAATGCTGAGTGAGTCTCTACCTCCAGCACTCCCTCTGGCAGTGTGACCATGATTCTGAGGGTGAACACTAATTGTTACTGGGCCAATCAGTCTGATGTAGGATCCCAACCCAAAACGTAGCATAGCTTCACCAGGTTAATTCCCGGGATGGCGGGACTGACATATGATGAAAGAATGGATCGACTGGGCTTATATTCACTGGAATTTAGAAGGATGAGAGGGTCTCTTATAGAAACATATAAACTTCTTAAGGGATTGGACAGGCTAGATGCAGGAAAAATGTTCTCGATGTTGGGGGAGTCCAGAACCAGGGATCACAGTTTGAGAATAAGGGATACACAGAGAATTATGAGTCTGTGGAATTCTCTGCCTCAGAGGGCAGTGGATGCCAGTACTCTGGAAACTTTCAAGAGAGAGCTAGATAGGGCTCTTGAAGATACTTGAAGGTAAGGGGATATGGGGTGAAGGCAGGAATCAAGTCAAGTCAAGTCAAGTCAACTTTATTTGTCACATACACATACAAGATGTGCAGTGAAATGAAAGTGGAAATGCCTGTGGATTGTGCAAAAACTACGGAACAGAATAGTACAGAATCAGTATTCACATGTTAGAAAAAAAACAATTAAAAAAAAGACACAACACAACAGTAACTTAGTACAGTAAATTAGTCCCTGGTGAGATAAGAGTTTACAGTCCTGATGGCCTGTGGGAAGAAACTCCGTCTCATCCGAAACGAAACGTTGCCTATTTCCTAGCTCCATAGATGCTGCCTCACCCGCTGAATTTCTCCAGCATTTTTGTCTACCCCCATTCATCCTGTACTGGACCCCCATTCATCCTATACTGACCCCCCCATCCTATACTGACCCCCCCCCCATCCATCCCATACTGATCCCCCCATTCAACACCACTGACATCCCCGTGCTCTCCCCTCACAATTTTACCTACTCCAACCAACACGTACTAATTCACCTGCCTCAATCCATCCATTCTGCACCGATTGCCTTCTCAACCTCCCCCCACCCCCCCGCCATCTATCCACCCGCACTAATTCACACACCCCCTGACCCTATTGTGCTTCATGGTCTTCAGAGCGAACATTGATTATGTTTGATAACGGAATGTAATCAAATGTGTTTTAATTCCCAATGTTATTATTTGTTTTGACACCTTTAAATATATTACCAAAAGAACATTTGCTGCAGTTATGTACTTTGGCCATCTCTTGTCAGTTAGTGTAATGTTTAACCTGTCAGATGGGTATAGTCGGTTTTAACAGCTATTATCATAAACTGCCTTTAGAAATTTCCTTGCAACCTGTATATTTTGTTATGGATAAATTATGTGGGAAGCGAAAGTGTTTCTGTGCCAATAGCAATAACGACCCATGCTATGGCCATGTCATGGTAATTTTCGGTCCTTCACAGAAAACATGCTTGCATCAATCTGTAGTGTGTATGGTTAAGCATATATGTTACCATGGTCCAGGATTTATTGACGCAGGTTGATCATATGCTGAATAATCCAACCACATTTTTGTTTGGAAGTGGAAAGAACTAATAGAAATTGCATTAATTGCAATGTGTAAAAAGAGTTGAGATACTGTCTTATAATTTTGCTGCATGTCATTGTGGTATATATCATGTCTTGATTGGTGAATATGTTTAGTTTGTGAGTTATTTGAAGCAGAAATAATATGTGAATGTAGACAAAAGTGCTGGAGAAACTCAGCGGATGCAGCAGCATCTATGGAGCGAAGGAAATAGGCAAAGTTTCGGGCCAAAACCCTTCTTCAGACTGATGGGTTTCGGCCTGAAACGTTGCCTATTTCCTTCGCTCCATAGATGCTGCTGCACCCGCTGACTTTCTCCAGCACTTTTGTCTACCTTCGATTTTCCAGCATCTGCAGTTCCTTCTTGAACATAATATGTGAATGCTTCATTGAGCATAATTCCGACTGGTAACTACGCACTTCGTCCGAGCACATTATCGCACGCGTCATGCAAACCGTCTTCAATGACCACCTAAACTGTCATTTGGTAACCTAAAAAGCTGTCAAGGTTGTCCGGCTGGCAACAGGGGAAAAAAGTTAAGCGAGAGCCCTGTATTGTCTATTGTCTATTTAGGACTGAGATAAGGAAAAACTTTTTCACCAGAGAGTTATGAATTTGTGGAATTCTCTGCCACAGAAGGCAGTGGAGGCCAATTCACTGTATGTTTTCAAGAGAGAGTTAGATGTAGCTCTCAGGAGTAACAGAATCAAGGGATATGGGGAGAAAGAAGGAACAGGGTAGTGATATTAGATGATCAGCCATGATCATATTAAATGGCGGTGCTGGCTTGAAGGGCTGAACGGCTCCTGCACCTATTTTCTATGTTTCTATGAAATGTCGCCACAGTTATTGCATCAACGACTGAGCTACTCCAGCAATTCATGTTCTACACAAGAGAATCTGCAGTTCCTTGTGTCTGCAGTTTGCTTTCTATTGCGCATCTGTAGAAGTTGGTAAGAGTCGTTGGAGACATGCTGAATGTCTAGACGCTGCAGTTAAATATCACAACAGCCAACATGGGGTTTTAAACTCAGATCTTTGCATTGTGAGTGCACTGGGTTATGAGTTTAGCTACAACAGTTCGCGTTCTCCAGTGGTTTATTTATGATGTGAGCCTACTCATACTCTAGAAAGTAGAAAATAGCTGATAGAAACAGCGGCGAATGTTACATTTGTGAGCTGTGATTGTAACTTTGCTGTCAGTTGCTTTTGTCAGCTTTTGTCTGGTTATTGCGTTGGATATTTGTGTTAACAGTGCCTTTTGACTGTGCGCTAATGCTAATCTGATGCACACACTATTTAAACGGCGGGGTGCAATGTGGAATGTGGAGCCAACCTGGGACAGGGCCAGGCTAGAAATGTAATCAGACACAGATAGAAAGACACAATAGAGTGCTGGAGTAACACAGAGGGTCAGGCAGCATCTCTGGAGACCATGGATAGCTGAGGTTTTGGGGCGGGACCCTTCTTCAGACTGACCCTTCTTGGACATAGTCAGTCTGAAGAAGGGTCCCGCCCCAAAACAGACGGACTTCCGGTGGCGCCATGTTGGACTAACAGACGTGCACCTAGCTCCGCTCCCGAAAAACTTCACGATTTATCGTGTAAAACGGGTCCATAAATCGGGACTGGATTTAAAAACCTTACCGGAGCTTCTGGTCGCCGGGCTGATGACATCATCAGTAAGCGCGATGTTTTAAACGGTGGTTTAAAGCCTTTTAAATGAGTAAACTGTCTCCAGCTGAGAGCCCTCAGAGATCAGTGAAAAAGCTGCTGAGAGACCAGAAGAAGCCTGAAGGAGAAGTTACCCTTGAAGTCTCTGAAGTGGCTGTAGAAATGGATACAAGAGCTAAGAAAGAGTTTGATGATTTGAAGAAATCAGTGAAAAATATGAAAAATGAGATTTTGGATGAAAATAAAAATATGATGGAAAATATGATGGAAAATATGGGAAATATGATGAAAAAAATGGAAAAGATGATGAAGGATTCAAATGCTGGTAATCAGAAGGCTATGGATGCTGGCAATCAGAAGGTGATTGATTCACTGGACATTATGAATAAACAAATTGATGATGTGAAAGATAGACTATCGGGGAGAATGGACAAGATGGATGAAACTACTACGGACAGGTTCACGGCTGTGCTTGAAACAGTAGCTGCAAGTATGCGCACAATTACGGAATTGGAGAAAAACACGGCTCGAGTGGTTGACGACATGGCGAAAATGAGGCAAGAACGTGAGCAAATGAAGCAAGAAAATGAACAAACTTCACTACAGATGGTGATTCAACTGGGGAAAGTCTCAGACAAATGCCTGGACCTGGAAGCTCGCTCTAGACGCCAGAATTTGAGAATTCTTGGAGTCTCAGAGGGAGCCGAGGGGGAGGATGTTCGTGAGTTTGCCATGGGCTTACTTAAACAACTGCTTAATCTTTCCAAAGAACCGAAAATCGAAGTGGCTCATCGTGTTCCAAGATTTAAACAGAGATCTGGTGCGGGAAAAATTCATCCACGTCATATTATTGTGAAATTTCGGGATATTTTAGAACTGGAAGATGTTATGAGCAAAATCAAATACGGAATACAGCTGCGGGTGGACAATGACATTATTAAGATATTCAGGGACTACCCGTATGAAATTGTGCAAAAAAGAAACAAATTCGAGAAGGTTAAGGATCTTTTAAGAGGAAAAGAAGGGATCAGATACGGGTTTTTTTTATCCAGCTAAAATGCGTATTTCTTTCAAGGGTTCTGGAAAGTAATTTGCAAAGCCTGAAGATGCATTCAAATATGCCCAAAGTATCGTTGAAAAATAGAAATCAAATGGGGGTTTTGGCAGATCTGAACCATTCCAAGTAATGCTTTGTCTCGGGATGGCTGGACTGTTATCTATGGAATTTTGAATCAAGGACACTTTCTGTTCAAAATGAGTAAACAGTGAACAGAAGGGAATGGTATATACCAGAAGCATTTATCTGTTAATAGACTATAATATTAAAACCAATTGTAAGACCTTATCCTATTAATAACTTAATAACTTATTCATGTTAGATTAGAATGCTAACAAAAATAAAAAAATTAAAAAATAAAAATAATGAACTAACATACTAATATGAATTTTTAATAAATTGAAACCTTATCTATAAGTGGGAGAAGGGGATGAGAAACGAGCACCTGGCTTAGGTCCAGGGGCACCTCGTTAACCCTTTCAACCAACAGTTGACTATTATTGAAGTCAAAAGTATCTGTTTAATAATTAGTAGCTAAAATTGCGATATATACATGATATGTTATAATGAAATATATAGGGTAACATTGTATTATATATCTGAATGTGACGCCCCGTTTTAATATTTTAATATGTTATGATTAACCAAGAGAGCGGAGCTATTTGTTTAACATCACAATGGAAGTCGAAACAAGGTTTTTTCCCACCTACAGGTGGGCCACTTGCTACAGTGCCGACTATATTAGACACTGTATTTTCACTTTTTTAGTTTTTTTTTTATTACCACATAAACTCACATGTTTGTGTTTTGTGTTTAGTGATAAGCGTAAAATGGATATACCAACAAAACTTAGAAATTAAAAAGTTCCCCCAATACCCAAAGACCTGGGATATGGATGCACCACAAGATTTAAAGGTACTATAATTATTCAAAATGCAAGATGCTAAACAAAAGAACCTAGGAGGAATCTTATTCTGTAGTTGGAATATAAGAGGTATTAACGAACCTATTAAAAGGGGTAAGATACTAGCTCAGTGAGAATTGTTAATCCAACTGGCAGGGAATACTCATTTTATTCAATGGTACACAAAACATACTCACGTATAGATTATTTCCTGCTGGATACAAAATTAATCCCTCATACTTTTAACCCAACATACCATACAAATTCGATTTCAGACCATTCTCCACTAACTTTCTTTTTTAAACTGGAAGGAATGTCTAAGAATAAATCGTTTTGGAGATTTAATTCTCAAATCCTAAAAGATCCACAAGCGAGTATATATTTAAAAGAACAAATGGATGCCTTTTTTCAAATAAATGACACTCCATATATATCGTCTACTGTATTATGGGAATCTTTTAAAGCATACATTAGGGGTATTATAATTTTATATCAAGCTTTTCAAAACAAAAATAATAAGAATGAACAAAGACAGTTAGAAGAACTTATTAGACAAATGGATATAGATAATGCTAAAGATCCATCAATAGATAAACATAATAAAATAATAATTTTGAAATTTAAATTAAATAAATTATTATCAGCCAAACTTATAAGACTTTTTCAAATTACAAAACAAGAGCACTTTGAATTTGGGGATAAACCGCATAAACTTTTGGCTCGCCAGTTAAAAAAACGAGAAAAAGAACATAATATCCCAAAGATTAAATCAGATAAAGGGGAATTATTAACCACACCGAAGGATATTAATAAAAGATTTGCGCAATTTTATGAGAATTTGTATACATCTAAAACGACAATTGATTCCAATAAAATCACAGAGTTTTTGGATAATTGTAATCTTCCAAAGTTAGAGTTGAAGGAACAAGAGGAATTGGGTGCACAAATCTCAATTAAGGAATTAGAAGATACAATAAACTCACTAAAGAATGGAAAAACACCAGGTCCGGATGGATTTACTAATGAATTTTATAAAAGCTTCTATGATAAAATTATACCAAGATTACAAAAAGTGTACCAATATGCTTTTAAAAAACAAATACTACCTGATACATTAGCGGAATCAACGATTACACTAATACTTAAGAAAGACAAAAATTTAGAAGAACCGGGTTCATATAGAGCTATAGCATTGTTAAACACAGATCAAAAAATATTAGCGAAAACATTAGCTAGAAGATTAAGTAAATATATTAGTAAATTAATAAACCCAGATCAGACGGGGTTTATCCCTAAGAGATACTCATCTAACAATATGAGACGTTTACTCAACATAATGCACTCACACAAATCTGAAGAACAAGAATTATCAATTATTTCGCTGGATGCTGAAAAAGCATTTGACCAAGTAGAATGGAATTATATGGATAAAGTATTACAAAAATTCCAACTGGGAGAGAATTTTATTCTATGGATTAAATTATTATATAATAAACCTACAGCTAGAATATTAACTAATAACATATTATCCTCGAAATTCCAACTATCAAGGGGAAATAGACAAGGATGCTCATTATCACCACAGTTGTTTGCTCTTATTATTGAACCGCTAGCAGAAAAAATTAGAATACACCCTGATATCCATGGGTATAATACTAAAGAATCAAATAATAAAATATCTTTATACGCGGATGACATATTACTGTACATTACGAAACCTCAAATCACTATACCAAATATATTAAATGTAATTGAAGACTTTGGATCTTTTTCTGGATACAGAATAAATTGGAATAAAAGTGAAATTATGTCAATAAAACCGAAAGATTCAACACATCTTTTAAAATTCCCTTTTAAAATAGCTACAGAAAAATTTAAATACTTGGGAATCGAAATTACTAGAACATATCAAGGTATGTTTAAAGCAAGTTTTGATCCCCTACTTAATAAATTAAACACACTAATTAAATTTTGGAAAACGCTCCCGATGTCTTTAATAGGCCGAATAAATGCAATAAAAATGATCTTTCTACCACAAATTTTATACCTATTTCAATCGATTCCTATATACTTACCAAAGAAGTTTTTTTTTAAACTGGACTCAGATATCACTAATTTTATATGGGACTATAAATCACATAGAATACAAAAAACTCACTTGAATAAACCTAAAGTATTAGGGGGTTTAGCACTACCTAATTTCATGTATTATTATTGGTCAGTAAATATTAAAAATATGATTCAACTGATGGATAACTCTGCCCAGCAAGTGGACTGGATTGTAAGGGAGAAAGAGGATTGCTCCTCTGGAAACATTGGAGCGATCCTCCTCTCACCAATGAAACTGAATAATATAAATTATAATAAGAACCCAATTATACATAGCACAATCCGAATTTGGAAACAAATAAAACAAAATTTAAAATTAAGAAATTTATCACTTTTATCTCCCATAGTTAATAACCCTTTGTTTAATCCCTCTACTATAGATAAATCTTTTACACATTGGGATAGACTAGGAATTAAAACGTTCGGTGACTTATATGAAACTGGAAAATTACTTTTATTTCAACAATTACAAATAATATATAAACTCGGAAATAATCAATATTTTAAATATTTTCAAATATGCGACTATTTGAAAAAATATACAAAAGATCATTACAATATCCCAGCAGATGTATTGGATGATGCAATGCAGATAAAAGCTGAATCAGCAAACTTAATATCATATTTGTATAATATTATCTTAAATGTAGAAATGCCATCTACGGAGGGTATCAGAAGAGACTAGCTATTAAAATTTCAAAGGAAAGGTGGAATGAACACTTATTAAACGTGCATAAATGTTCGATTAATGTAAGACACACTTTAATACAATTTAAAATTTTACATAGATTATATTATTCCAAAACTAAAATCCATAAAATGTTCCCAAATGTATCATCCATTTGTGATAAATGTCAATCCCAAGAAGCTACTATAGCGCACTCATTTGTTTTCTGTACAAAAATTCAAAAATTTTGGATTGAAATTTTCGAAATTTTTACAAAATTATTTAAAATAAAACTGATACCCAAAGCAGAATGGATTATCTTCGGAATAACGGAAGATGGTCCAGAACTAAATGTGTTTCAAAAGAAACTAATAGACCACGGGTTAATAACTGGAAAAAAGCTAATCCTAAAATTTTGGAAGAAGGCTCCAATACCAACTATAAACATGTGGATTTCAAATATGTTTGAAACATTACACCTAGAAGAGATAAGACTCCTCCTGGCAGGTAAACCAGATCACTTCCACCTGACGTGGTCTGCATTTATAGAATTATTACAAATATAGGGTGCAAAGGTACTTTAAAAAAAAAAAACTGAGGTCAGGTAAGGGGGGATGAAAGTTGGAGAGTTGGTATGTCCCATTTGCATAATGCTCATAAAAACTACTTGTTTTTCTCTTTTCCCTCTTTCTCTTTCTCCTTCTTTTCTAGGGTCTATTTCTTAACTCTTTTTCTTTTGTTTTTAATTTTGTTCTTATAGGGTCTTCGTTCTTTCTTGTTGTCACATTTTCTACACTTTCACTTTTTCCTTCACTTTCTTCTTTCTTTCAATCTCATTCTTTCCCTTTTCTAGTGTAAAAAATAAACGGAGTACATTAATTGTAAGAAGATATAAGTGACGAGTACTAATGTATGTGGTTGTAATGTAATGTACTTCTAATAAATAAAAAAAAAAGAAATGTAATCAGACACAGATAGAAAGACACAATAGAGTGCTGGAGTAACACAGAGGGTCAGGCAGCATCTCTGGAGACCATGGATAGCTGAGGTTTTGGGGCGGGACCCTTCTTCAGACTGACCCTTCTTGGACATAGTCAGTCTGAATAAGGGTCCCGACCCGAAACGTCATCTATTCATGTTCTCCAGACATGCTGCCTGACCCGCTGTGTTACTCCAGCATGTTGTGTCCTTTTGGTAAACCTGCATCTGCTGTTCCCTGTGTCTACAGATACAAAGTCATTGAACTCACCAATTTTAAATAACAACACCCTCTACCACCGCTCTTTTCCCTGTGTCCCAACCACCTCCACTCCACCCATCCTGGGACAACCTATTTCTCCCAGTATCCTGTCCCTTTTCCCTCTACCCCCCCTTCCCTCCCCACCCCCCAATCCTCCCTGTCCCCTTCCACCCATTTCCCTCTCTCCGGTTTTAAATTTCATACCTCCTCTAGCCTTTCCACCTCTAGCCTTATGTCCTCCACCCATCTGCCGATCACCCCCATCACCTGGATCCTTCTATGAATAAGGGGCCTGAAGAGGGGTCCTGACCCGAAACGTCACCCATTTGTTTTCTCCATAGATGTTGCCTGCCCACAGAGTCACTCCGGCACTTTGTGTCTATCTTTGGTATAAACCACCATCTGCAGTTCCTTGTTTCTCCAACTATCACTTGCCAAGTTTTGCCCCACCCCCACCTCCCTTTCTCCCCCGTGCTCCATCAGGCTGAAGAATGGTCCTGACCCGAAATGCCACTTATGTTCCAAAACATCTTAAAACATCGTCCAAGGTGCCAACAACTTGCTTTGTCAAGGGGTCTCCACCATTTCAAAGATAACCTGGACAGGTTAGGCCAAAGGGCCTTTTTCTATGCTGTATATCTTTACGATTCTATCAACGATTCTGTAACAAAATGAGGTAAATAAAGAAAAAAAATTGTGCTGAAACGTAGACATGAGGAACTGTAGATACTGGTTTACAAAAATAGACACAAAGTGCTGGAGTAACTCAGCGGGTCAGTCAGGACCTCTGCCCCACCCGATGTGTACCTTTCCTCCCGCTCTCACACTGCTCTTTCCTTTATCCTCTGTCCCTTCCTACCCATATCCCTTTCTTTAAGCTTCACAATTCAATTGTCTTCTCTCCCTATCAGCTTTTTGTCTTTTTTTCATCTCTGGACTTTGCCCATCCACCTGCAATTAACCGGCACCGAAGCAGCACAGCGGCACAGCGCGTAGAACCCTTGCCTCACAGCGCCAGAGGCACAGGATAAATTCTGACCTTGGATGCTGTCTGTGTGTGTGTGGTGTTTGCACATTCTCCCTGTGACCACGTGGGTTTTCTCTGGGTGCTCAGGTCTTCTCCCACATCCCATTCACGTGCGGGTTTGCAGGTTAATTGGCCTCTGTAAATTACCCCTCGTGTGTAGCGAGTGGATGAGAATGTGGGATAACATAGAACAAGTGGTTGGCATGGACTTGGTTGGCATGGACTTGGCAGGCTGAAGGGCCTGCTTCCAATCTGTGTTTAGTTTAGTTTAGAGATACAGCACGGAAACAAGCCCTTCGGCCCACCGCGCCGACCAGTGATCCCCGCATACGAACGCTATCCCACTTACACTAGCGACAATTTACAATTATACAAAGCCACTTAACCTACAAACCTGTATGTCTTTGGAGAGTGGAAGGAAACTGGAGCACCTGGAGAAACAGGGAGTACGTAGAAACTCCGTACCAAGACAGCACCCGTAGTCAGGATCAAACTCGGGTCTCTGGCTCTGTAAGGCAACAACTCCACTGCTGCGGATCTGTGTCTTTCAATCACTTGCATCCACCTAGCACTTGCCAGGCTCTGTCCAGCCCCAGCCCCTCCTCTTCTCTCCATTTCCCCCTTTCCCCCACTATAATTAGTCCGAAGAAGGGTCCTGACGTCGTCTATCCATATTCTCCAGAGATGCTGTCCGGCCCGCTGATTTACTCCAGCACTTTGTGTCTATTTTTGCGATGAATTGTATCTCTCCTGTTGTGACCAAATGGCCTCTTTCTGTGCCTTTGTGATATTGTAATCCTACGTCTAATTTCCAATAGGCCAAGTTCCCTCTGTCACTTCTGATTACATTAGTATTCTGCTACCAACAATTGGCTTGAATTTATGCCGTTCATTAAAGCATCGAGCAACGCTGGGATTTAGAGCTCAGCTTTGATCATTCGAAAAAAAGAATTTGCTTCCCACAGGTAACTGAGCCGTTGCCTGGAGGTTAGGCTTGGATTGTTACAGGGACATGTTAATGGCAGATGTGAGAGAGACACAGAGCTTATACCTAGTGTGTGCTGCAGTTAGCTGTTAATGATGTTTTTGCTCGGAGGTATAAAGAATACACTTATTAATTCTCAGCCTGTATAAAAAGCTGCCTAATCTACAGCTAATTTAACAGCATGAGAGGGGAGCAGTAATTCAGCACGTCTTCACTGCCCACAGTGGCGCAGTGGGTAGAATTGCTGTCTCACAGTGCCAGAGACCCAGGTTCAATCCTGACCTTGGGTGCTCTCTGTGTGTACGGAGTTTACACTTTCACCCAGTAACCGCGTGTGTGCTCCGGTTTCCTCCCACATCCCAAAGACGTGCAGGTTTGTAGGTTGCTTGTCCCTCTGTAAATCATCCCCATTGTGTAGGGAGTGGATGCAAAAGTGGGAGAGCATAGAACTAGTGTGAATGGGTGATTGATGGTTGGCGTGGACTCGGTGGGCCGAAGGGATTGTTTCCATGCTGTATCTCTCGATCAATCAATCCTAGCAGCTCTCCTTAAAATCATTGACCAAACCATTTGGCCCATCGACTTTTCATGGTTTATCCCATGCCCAGGGGTCTGTTTTCAGAGTCCTATTAATTAGGATTCTTCAGATTCCTATCCAAGTAACTTCAAGAACAGTGAAAAAAATGCCGAACACATTTGACTGTGATTAACAATAGAAGATAGAGAGGAGAGAAGTGCGATAGGACACAGGATGTGTTGGCACCGTTTTTCTGTATGACTAGTGGAATTTGCACCTCACCACTCCTGAGAACTGTGGTGATACTCTTTGCTGTGAAAATAGCAAAACTGCATGAATCACCAGAACGTGTAATATGGGGTTTCTGGGGGTTAGAAGGAAATCGGGAAATCATTGTTAACACAGTTGAATGTTATCAAATAGTCCTTGTTAAAGTTCACAGAAATTGAAGTCCATTAATTGTCTACTAAAGGAAACAAAATATGCATTAAAAGAATATTGCAATTTCATGCAAGCATATTACATTAAATAGCATTTTGCATTGTTTTATAGCACCGTTAAAGTATTTAATTTATTTCTGATAGATATTTTATTCTAGTTCCTTTCTCACGAGGTACTAAATGAAGTTCTAAATATAAAATTATTTCTAGACTGTAATGTTCCGGGAATCTGTTGTATGAAATTGATGTTAAAGAAAATGCTTAAAATACCTTGTTCTCAATTTATTTTAAGTGCCTTTGAACACATTGAATTTAAGATGAAAGGCAAACACTAGTCTAAATTGCTTGCAAAATACATTTTTTTAAAAAGTAGATTATAATCAATGGGTTCACAGTGTGTCTACTTGATCCGGTGTTAGTATTCCCAGTTTAGGTTAGTTTAATTTAGTTTTGTTTCGTTTAGTTTAGTTTACTTTTGAGATACAGCGTGGAAACAGGCCCTTCGGCCCATCGAGTCCGCGCCGACCAGCGATCCTCGCATGCTAACACTATCCTACACACGCTAGGGACAATTTACAATTTTATCAAACCAATTAACCTGCAAATCTGTACATCTTTGGAGCGTAGGAGGAAACCAGAGCATGAGGTGAAAACCCACGCAGGTCACAGGGAAAATGTACAAACTCTGTACTGACAGCACCCATGGTCTGCATCGAACCCGGGTCTCTGGTGCTGTAAGGCGGCAATTCCACCGCTGCACCGCTGTGCCGCCCCAATTGCCCCAAATACAGCAATAAATGCATTGATAAATGCAAAACAGCAGTGCCATCTGAAGATTATACCATCCTTTCACACAGCAACATCCAGAGCCTCAACATGAAAATATTTTCCAAATCTTCCTTTAATCTATCAATCCCTTTAAATCTATGCTCCTTTTTAAATCCCTCTGCAAAGAGAAATAGATGCTTGGGCAGTTTACAGCCCAGCGGTATGAATATTGATTTCTCTCATTTCAGGTAACCCCAGCATTCCCTCTCTCTCTATCCCTCCCCCACCCAAGTCGCACTAGCTTCTCGTTTTCACCCTACAAACAGCTAACAATGGCCTGTTTCCTTTATCATCGTTACTTTTTTGACTACCTTTCATTCATTGTTCTTTATCTCTCCACATCACCGTCTATATCTCTCATTTCCTTTATCCCCAACAAGTCTGAAGAAGAGTTTCGACCCGAAAGGTAACCCATTCCTTCTCTCCAGAGACGCTGCCTGTCCCGCTGAGTTACTCCAGCTTTTTGTGTCTATATCCCTATTTATCTCCCTATCTGAGAGGATATAGTCAGGGTTGGAAGATTGTGAGCAACAAACAAAGTGCTGGAGGAACTCAGTGGGTCAGGCAGCATCTGAGGTAGGAATGGACGGATTAAACACAAACCGACCAACGAAGGGTCCTGACCCGAGATGTCATCTGTCCATTTCCCTCGACAGATGCTGCTAACAATACCAATGTCCCAAACTATACGACCAGCACTTAGAAGGGTCCCAACTGGAAATGTTCCCTATGCATGTCCTCCAGAGATGTTAACTGTCCCGCTGAGTTCCTCTAGCACTATGAGTATTACTCAAGATTCCAGCATCCGCATTCCCTTTTATCTACATTTTAGAAGACGGAGACCCAAGAAACAAGAATACACCCTCCTGCCTTGTAAATATATCACCACCATTGGATTCACTGGATCCAAAATATAGAAGTCCATCCCCAACAGCACAGGGGGGAGCACTTTTGATATAACTTTGAATAGTGAAAGGCCTGGATAGAGTGGACGTGGAGAAAATGTTTCCACTAGTGGGAGAGTTGAGGACCAGAGGGCACAGTCTCAGAATAAAAGGACGTACTTTTAAAAAGGAGACGAGGAGGAATTTCTTTAGTCAGAAGGTCGTGAATCTGTGGAAATTCATTGCCACAGACGGCTGTGGAGACCAAGTCAGTGGGTATTTTCTCGGAGGAAATTGATAGCTTATGAACTTACAAACTATATTAAAAGCAAGGCTACAGCTGCAGTGCTATATGCAGTTCTGGTCACGACACTACAGGAAACACTTAAAAAGAGTGCAGAGGAGATTCACCAGGAAGTTTGCCTGAGAGGGAGCATTTCATTTGTAAAGAGAGACTGGGATAGGTTGGGGTTTTCCCTTGGAGTGGAGCAGGTCGAGGGGGAAATCTGAGAGAAGTGCACAGAATTATGAGGGGACAAAAGAGACACAAAGTGCTGGAGTATCTCAGCAGATCAGGCAGCATCTCTGCAAGATGTGGTTGAGACTCTTTCATAAAATTTGAGACTCTTTCATAAAAGGACACAAAGTGCTGGAGTAATTCAGCAGATCAGAGAACATGGATAGGTCAATATGTAAGAGTCTCGACCCAAAACGTCACTTATCCACGTTCTGCAGAGATGCTGCCTGACCCGCTGAGTTACTGCAGCACTTGCGTACGCCGACCAAATGTCCCATCTATTGCCACATGCCTGCGTAGGGCCCATAACCCTCTAAACGTGTCCTATCCATGTTCCTCTCTAAATGTTTCTTAAACGTTGCGATAATACCTGCCTCTTCCAGCAGCTCGTTCCATATGCCCACTTCCCTTTGTGTACAAAAGTTGCCCCTCAGGTTCCTACTCAATCTTTCCCCCCCCCTTTTACCTTAAACCTATGTCTTCCAGTTCTCAATTCCCCAACTCTGAGGAAGAGACTCTGTGCATCTACCCAATCTATCCCTCTCGTGATTTTGTGTTCAGATCCCAGTGAGAGACTGAGACAGAACTGCTGCGGTGTACAAGGTGTGAAACAGACACAAGGTAAAAGGCTGCTTTCTGTTAACATGGAGCCATCAAACTAATGAGGATATGACGGTCCCCCTTCATTTCCTCTCCAGCACGTTCAGCTTTGTTAACGGTTTAAGATGACAGGGATCAGAGCACCCAAACACGGAATAAGGTTAGAATTCACTGATCTGAAATAATCAGCATTAATTGGCATAATTTAATTCTGCTTTAATGAATCTTTCATCCTGACTCACCATTGAGTGGTTGGAGGGCCTGCTGAGAATCTGTTCCACAGGCTCTGACATTTCCCCACTAACTCTCCACAAGTAGCCACACTTCACAGCGATGCCCGGGCTAGGAAATGTCAGTGAGCTGTTTGATCGCTTGCAGAACATCACATCGAGAGCAATTGTTGTGTACGGTGCTGAGTTAGTGAGTGCCCTTCTCTATGTCAGTCACGGCAGCTTCACTTAAACAACAACAAGAAAATATCCGGCACCTTGTCTGACTCCACGGACCTGTCATTGATTTCACCAGCAAGAGGCTGTGGGGTGGAATAATTCCACTTTGATTGCATAAGAAAGAACTGCAGATGCTGGTTTAAACTGAAGATAAACACAAAAAGCTGGAGTAACTCAGCAGGACAGGCAGCATCTCTGGAGAGAAGGAATGGGTGACTTTTTGGGTCTGAAGAAGGGTCTCGACCCGAAACATCACCCATTCCTTCTCTCCAGAGATGCTGCCTGTCTCGCTGAGTTACTCCAGCTTTTTGTGTCTATCTTTGCTTTGATTGCTATTTCAGCCAAGTCCAAATACCAGGCAATTCAACTCAGAAAAGTACAAGATTGTTCGAAAAAGGGTATGCTTTCGTAGATTGTTAAAAAAAAAGTTATCAAATTGAGATGTAGATAAAAGGAACTGCAGATGCTGGAATCTTGCACAGAACACAATCCTGAGAGGAATAGATCGGGTAGATCCACAGAGTCTCTTGCCCAGAGTAGGGGAATCGAGAACCAGCGGACATAGATTTAAGGTGAGGGGGAAAGATTTCATAGGAACCTGAGGGAAAACTTTTTCACTCAGAGGGTGACGGGTGTATGGAACAAGCTGCCGGAGGAGGTAGTTGAGGCAGGTACCATCACAATGTTTAAGAAACATTTGGACAGGTACATAGATTGGACAGGTTTGGAGGGATATGGGCCAAACACAGGCAGGTGGGACTAGTGTTGATGGGCAAGTTGGCCAAAGGGCCTGTTTCCACACTGTATGACTGTTTGACTTTATAACATAAAGTACAGGAGTAACAGGTCAGGCAGTATTCCTGGAGAAGTGACATTTTAAGTTGGAATTCTTCTAAATGTTGGTCTTATAGTTTGGGCACTAATAATGGAAATCAAAGAGGTGGCAACTGAATTAGCAGGTATTTAGCAAATTACAAAATGCTGGAGGAACTCAGCAGGTCAGGCAGCATCTGGGGAGGGAAATTAATAGATGGCATTTCGGGTCAGGACCCTTCTTCAAGACTGAAGGATTAGAGAGGAGAAAGTTAATCTGCTCTGCACTCTTTCCAGCTAAAAAACATCATTTCTATTGCCGAGTAATCAAAACTGAACACAATACTCCACATGCAACCTCACCAACCTGTTGTACAACTGCAGCATGATGTTGTACAATTGTAACATAACTGTAACTGTAACTGAAGAAGGGTTTCGACCCGAAACGTCACCCATTCCTTCTCTCCAGAGATGCTGCCTGTCCCGCTGAGTTACTCCAGCATTTTGTGTCCATCTTCGGTTTAAACCAGCATCTGCAGTTCCTTCCTACACCTGTAACATAACATTATTTGCCCAAATGTTTTGGTAATTTATGAATTCCGTAAGGGAAAATTCCCATTAACCAACCTGTCGTAACATGGGTGCATTCTGTCATGAATGCTTGGTGTGGATGCCTTCAATTCTCTTGTAAAATGAAGATATGTCCATGAGGTGTTCCAGAGTCCTCACTGGGATTCATGGAGCACCTCTTTGGCCTCTGGCAGGGATAGTTCAGGAGGGGCCCTGGCAATGTATCTCCATCTGTAGTTGCCACAGTAGAACCGTGGCTCCTTTCTTGAAGATGGTCACAATAATGATCCTAACCCAAAGCATCGTCTGTCCATATACTTCCACAGATGCTGCCTGACCCACTGAGTTTATCCAGCACTTTGTCACTGAATCTGGATGATCAGCCATGGTCTTATTGAATAGCAAAGCAGGCGTGAAGGTCTAAGTGCCCTACTCCTATTTCTATAGAACATAGAACATTACAGCACAGCCCCTTCAGCCCACAATGTCCGTGCTAAACATGGTGCCAAATTAAACTAAGCTTCTCTGCCTATATCCTAAGGAACTGATGTGCTACAGTGTGCTACAAAGTTGAGAACTATATTCTGTACTGTGTATTTTCCCCTGTGCCCTATCTATTGTACTTGGATTTGAACTGATGAATGGTATATCTGATCAGTTTGGATAGCATGTGACAAACAAAGCTTTTCACTGTAAATCGGTACCTGTGACAATAATAAACCTAAACCTAAACCTCCCTCCATTCCCTGCACATCCACATGCCTATCTAAAAGCCACTTAAACACCACTATCATATCTGCCGCCACCACCACCCCTGGCTGTGTGTTCCAGGCACCTGTTCCCTTCTGTGTCAAAAATCTTGCCCCGCATATCTTCATTAAACTTTCCCCATCTCACCTTAAACCTAGATCCTCTCGTCTTTGGCATTTCCACCCTGGGAAAAAAAAGTTCTGACAATCTGCGCTATCTATGCCTCTCATAAATTTATGAACTTTTACTGGTACAATATCCAAGATGGCGGTGAAGCCAGGTGACTCTTTACCTGCTGGTCCCAGAAGTGGATCTGCGACCATTCATTACAATTGCTCCACTCTTTTAAATCTATATCTAAACGTTCTTCCCTTTCACCTGTATCTGTACACCGTGGACGGCTTGATTTTAATCATGTATCGTCTTGCTGCTGACTGGACAGCACACAACAACACAACTTTTCACTGTGCCTCGGTCAGAAGGTCAGAAGGTCATAAGTAATAGGAGCAGAATTAGGCCATTCGGCCCATCAAGTCTACTCTGCCATTCAATTATGGCTGATCTATCTCTCCCTCCTGATCCCATACTCCTGCCTTCTCCACATAACCTCTGACACCTGTACTAATCAAGAATCTACAGTATCTATCTCTGCCTTAAAAATATCCACTGACTTGGCCTTCACAGCCTTCTGTGGGAAAGAATTCCACAGCTTCACCACCCTCTGACTAATAAAATATCTCATCTCGTTCCTAAAAGAACATCCTTCAATTCTGAAGCTATGACCTCTAGACTCTCACACTAGTGGAAACATTCTCTCTACATCCACTCTATCCAAGCCTTTCACCATTCTGTATGCTTCAATGCGGTCCCCCCCTCATCCTTCTAAACTCCAGCGAGTACAGGCGCAGTGCCGACAAACGTGACAATAATAAACTAAACTAAACTAAGCCATACATTTTAATCTATCATAATTTGATATACTTCCATCAGGTCTCCCCTCAATCTCCGACAGTCATAGTTACTGAGATCTACTTGCATGGCCTAATCTTCTAGATGTGGCATGGTGATCAAACAACAAATGTCTTTCTTAAAAATCTCAGACACTCTATTTCCCATCTGAAGTCTTTGTGTGCTTCAGTCACTGTAGGATGTGAGATTTTCTCTGGCCCCCTCTGACGATAAATCAATTTTGCAGACACTGAGAAACAATAAATACCTGGAACCTAATGTGCCCGAATTAGTCCAGGTAATTTAAGTAACTGCGAGTCTGTTAAACAGTGATAGTTTAACAGAGTGAAGGCAAGGAAAATGTGTTTTTTTAAAGAGTCGTTGATCAAGTGGAGACTTGTTAAGTGACACATCCCAGTCACAGGGGTCTGGGGCAGTGGGGATTAGTTTACAGGCAGGTATATTGCTTGTCAGACCTAACTGAACCACTTCAAAAAGCACCATTGTTCAAATCGGAATATTGCAAGAGGGTTCAAATGGAAACACAATTACTGACAATCCTCTCAAGTGTTAAAGATTAATTGATGAGATGTTGCTTCGCTGACAAGATGGCATTTATTGCCTGCTTTTGATTCCACGGAGGGGTGTGATGAGGGGGTTACCTCGGTTGGTTGAACGGCTTGCATTGTGATACAGCTGACTGGCTTTGAAGGACATTTCAGGAGGTGATTAAGAATTGAAGAGGCGCAGGAATCACAAGGACTATTGTTGAGCAGTGGGTTCTAAGAGTACAGCAACAAGAGTCAAGAATATTTTTTTGTCATATGTCCCAGATAGCACAAATAAATTCTTACTTGCAGCAACACAAATGAATAAATATACATAGTTTTCTGAAATTGGTTAAGAAGGCTTACATTGCAGACATTGGTACCCATCTATCAGGGTATTGAGTATAGAAGGAGGGTCCCAAGCTGAAACGTCAACTGTTCATGTTCTCCAGAGATGCTGCCTAACCCCGCTGAGTTACACCAGCATTTTGTATTCCTTTTTACTATATATTGTGTATAGAAGTGGGGATGTTATGTTACGGCTGTTTAAGAAGTTAATTCGTTGGCAGAGAAAGCTGTGAAAGCCAAGTCAATGGAAATGTTTAAGGTGGAGATTGATAACTTCTTGATTAGTAAGGGTGGCAGAGGTTATGGGGAGAAGGCAAGAGAATGGGGTTGAGAGGAAAGACAGATCAGCCATGATTGAATGACAGAATATACTTGATGGGGCGAATGGCCTTTTTCTGCTCCTAAAGTTTATGAACATGAAGTTGGTATGGGCACATTTGGAGTATTGTGTTCAGTTTTGGTCACCCTCCTATAGGAAGGATATTATTAAGCTTGAAAGAATGCAGAGATTTACAACCGTGTTGCCAGGACTTGAGTGTCTAGGCTATAGGGAGAGGTTGGACAGGCGAGGACTTTATTCTTTGGAGTGCAGGAGGCTGTGAGGTGATCATATACATAACATCAGGAGGGGGGTAGATAGGGTGAATGCACTCATACCTAGGATAAGAGAATCAAAAACCAGAGGACATAAGTTTAAGGCGAGAGGGTCAAGATTTAATAAGAACCTGAGGGGCAATGTTTTCACTGAGAGAAGTCAAGGCTTGATGAGGTGCTCCTGATGAGGCCTCTTTTAATCAGTGAGGCCAAGCATAGACTGGGCAACCATTTTGATGAACACTTATGTTCTGTCCAACACGGTCTGCTGGATCTCCCAGTTGCTAAACTTTTAACACCCCTTCCTATTCCCATACTGATCTTTCTGCCCTGGGCCACACGCAAACTAGAGGAACAGCACCTCACATTCTGCTTGGGCAGCTTACAGCCCAATGATTACAATCATTCAGCGGGTGGTAGCTATATGGAACCAACAACCAGAGAAGGGAGCTGAGGCAGGTCTGGTTGCAACATTTAAAAGACACTTGGACAAATACATAGATAGGATAGGTTTAGATGGATATAGGCCAAATGTAGGCAAATGGGACTTGCTTAGATGGGGCATCTTGGTCGGCATAGACAATCTGAGCTGCAGAGCCTGTTTTTGTGCTGTATGATTCTATGATATGATCATTGTATTCGCCAATATCAGGTATTACCCCCCCCCCCCCATCTCTTTCCCCTGCACCCACACCAAATCCAGGATCACACCTATTTCTCCCACCATTCCAATCACCCCATTCCTTTTTTTCCAGGAAATAGATGGATATGTATTATGTGCAGGCAGTTAGGAGATGGTCTTGGCATTGTGTTCAGCACAGACATTGTGGGCTGAAGGGCATGTTCTTCTGCAACACTGTTCTATGTTCTATGTTCAAGGTTCTCGATAGAAACAAGGAACTGTGGGTGCTGATTTACAAATGATAAGAGCCAAAATGTTGGAGTAACTCACCGGGTTACTCAGCATCTCTGGAGAGCAAGGATAGGTGATGGACCATCATGATCCATGTTCTCCAAGAACGCTGAGTTACTCCAGCACTTTGTGCCTTTTGTTCCATGTTCTGTTCTTTCCACCATCTCGTCCTTTTCAGATGTGCTTCACCTTGACCAGTCCTTATCTCATTCCATGGCCCAGCATTAATTTTGGTTAAGGATCTTCTGCGAAGCATCCTGAGACATTTTGCTGACATTGAGTGAAACACAAGTGAACTTTGTTGTATTTCACCCTTGCTTGGCTGCCCTATTTTATCACATCAAAATTCTATCAACGTCTGCTATTTAATAATCTTACGTAGCCATCACTTTCTTCTCTCTGTAGCACAGATATAGAGTGATGTACTTTTTTCCTTTGATGGTGCATAAGTGTTTCCTCGCTTGTCTCCTGAAAGGCTTAATTTTGATTTAATTATGTTCCCAAGTTTGGGTCTCTGTCTGCACTCTGTCCGCTTTGAAGTCCTAGCCTGGAAACTTGTTTGTTATCTTATATCCTGAAGAGCTCAGTAATTATAGAATCATAGAGGCATGCAGTGCTGAAACAGTCCCATCGTTCTAACGCGTCCATGGCGACCAAGATGTCCCTCTAAGCTAGTCCCATTTGTCCACATTTGGCCCATACACCTCAACTAGAGGGCGGTCCTGACCTGCTATTAACCTCACTGGGGAGCTTCAGACCATTGTCAATCGGTCTTTCCTGGACTTTATCCTGCACTAAACGTTATTCCCTTTATCTGCAGGAAGGTATCTGTAGAAGCTGGTTTAAACTGGACAATAGACAATAGACATTAGACAATAGGTGCAGGAGTAGGCCATTTGGCCCTTCGAGCCAGCACCGCCATTCAATGTGATCATGGCTGATCATCCACAATCAGTACCCCGTTCCAGCCTTCTCCCCATATCGCCTGACTCCGCTATTTTTAAGAGCCCTATCTAGCTCTCTCTTGAAAGCATCCAGAGAACCTGCCTCCACCGCCCTCTGAGGCAGAGAATTCCACAGACTCACCACTCTCTGTGAGAAAAAGTGTTTCCTCGTCTCCATTCTAAATGGCTTAAAGGCCTGTCTCACGAATCTGCGGTCATTGGCGGCGAAACGGGAAGAATCTGCCGCCATAGACCGTGCACTCGTGAGAACGTACAATTCCCGGGCCGTGTGGCGGTGTTCCCAACACCGCGCGGTGCTAAAATAAAACCGACAATGTCGAAAACACTATACTCACCGCACAACCTCCACCAGTGATGCACAAGTGCGGCACGGCCGCTCGCACGGGCCGCCGCCAGTGTGGGTCGAGCGCCGTGCGTCAAACCTCCTCTGCCACAGCCGCCGCCAGTGAGGCACGTGCCGCCGCCAGTGAGGCACGTGTGCTGCGCGGCCGCAGTCACAGCCACCGCTACAGCGCCGCGATCAGGATGGCCGCCGCCACAGCCGCCGCTGGTGAGTCACGTGCGGCGGGCCGACGTCATCGCAGTCGGCCCGCCCTTTTTTTACTTACCGCAAGCACGTGGGACCCGCCGTGTTTGAATTAACTCGGCCCCCGCGCAACATCCGTGCGGCACTCCGGTGGATAGGCTCGACGCTCTCGCCGTTGCCGCGCGGTCCTCGCTACCGGCGACGCCGCGCTTCACCGCCGATGACCGCAAACAGGTAAGACAGAGCCTTTACTCCTTATTCTTAAACTGTGGCCCCTGGTTCTGGACTCCCCCAACATCGGGAACATGCTTCCTGCCTCTAGTGTGTCCAAGCCCTTAACAATCTGTCCAAGCCCTTAACAATCTGGAAATAGACACAAAAACCTGGAGTAACTCAGCGGGTCAGGCAGCATCTCTAGAGAAGAGGAATACGTGACGTTTTGGGTCAAAACCATTCTTCTGACTGAGTGAGGGGAAAGGGAAACGGGAGATATAGATGGTACACAGAACAAATGAAAAGAAGATATGCAAAAAGCAACGATGTTCAAGGATAGGAAAGGAAAAGAGCCCACAACAGTCCATTGTTGGCTGTGGGATAGGTGATAATGAGGTTCACAGACAGTGAAACTCAACAGGATGATAGTGGAACTAGTACGATGACTAGGGTGGGGGAGGGGTGGCGGGAGAGGGGATGCAAGGGTTACTTGAAATCAACATTCACACTGCTGGATTGTGAGGTGCTGTTCCTCCAATTTGCCTTTTGCCTCACTCTGCCAATGGAGGAGGCCCAGGACAGAAAGATCAGTATGGGAATGGGAGGGGGAGTTAAAGTGTTTGGCAATTGGGATATCACGTAGGCCAAGGCAAACTGAGCAAAGGTGTTCAGCAAAATGATCGCCCATACTGCATTTGGTCTCGCTGATATAAAAGTGTCCACATCTGGAACAGTGGATACAGTAGATGAGGTTGGAGTAGAGGCGGGTGAACCTCTATCTCACCTGAAAGGACTGTCGGGGTCCCTGGACAGTGTTGAGGGAGGAGGTATAGGGACATGTGGTGCAACTCCTGGGGTTGCAGGGGAAGGTATCTCGGGAGGCGGTGGTTTGAGTGGGAAGGAATGAGTTAACCAGGGAGTTGCGGAGGGAACAGTCTCTAATATCCTGGTATGGAACACCTCATCTTGGTAGCAGTGGCATAGACAGAGGAATTGGGAGTAGTGGATCAAATCTTTGCAGGAGGCAGGGTGGGAAGAAGTGTACTCTAGATAGTTGTGGACGTCAGTATCCTGTATCTGTAGGTACACAAAAATGCTGGAGAAACTCAGCGGGTGCAGCAGCATCTATGGAGCGAAGGAAATAGGCAACGTTTCGGGCCGAAACCCTTCTTCAGACTCGGCCCGAAACGTTGCCTATTTCCTTCGCTCCATAGATGCTGCTGCACCCGCTGAGTTTCTCCAGCATTTTTGTGTACCTTCGATTTTCCAGCATCTGTAGTTCCTTCTTTAACATCCTGTATCTGTATACTGTGGATGGCTTGATTGTAAACATGTACCGTAGTGGCACCTAGTGGTGGCTTGGGGCAATACGAACCCTCGCTATTGGCTGGCGCCGTCACGTGATCGCGGGTTTTTGGATGGTTAGTTAGTCAAGCTCCACCCGTGTAGAAGGAGCTTTGTGTTATTTGGCTGACCCAGAACGCGATTGAGTTAAACACTTTGTTTGCTGTTTAAAATAAAGAATTCTATTTTACTCAACTGATTCGTCTCGCCAAAATGGTGACCCGTCGGTCCGATCGTGAATTCGTACCACGATAATGAATGCCGCCGCTAACCCCGACGCCCAGCCTACCCAGCAAAATGGCGTGAGCCTGAAACTGCCCGTTTTCTGGGCGGTGCAGCCTCAAGTGTGGTTTGCCCACATTGAGGCCCAATTCGAACTCCGAAATATCGTCGTGGACACCACTCGATATTTCTACGTGGTTGGGACGCTTTGCCAAGTGACGGCCACCTGGTTGCTGCCCTACCTGCAGGATCCTCCCGCAATCGTCAAGTACGAGGGCCTCAAGGAGCTGCTGCTCCGCACTTTCGGGCGCAGCCACCGCGATCACGCTGCCCGCCTGCTCCATATGGACGGCCTCAGCGATCGAAAGCCGTCCGCGCTCATGATCGAGATGCTCGCCCTGATGGATGGCCACCGACCCTGCCTGCTGTTCGAGCAGGCCTTCCTGGAGCAGATGCCCGACGGCAGCCGCCTGCTCCTCGCTGGTTTGGACTTTGCCGATCCCCTGTAGCTCGCCGAAAGGGCCGAGAAACTGTGGCACGTCAAGCAGCAGGACGGTGGGTCCATCAATCAGGTGTCCGCACCCACGCACCAGCAGCCCCGCAGAGACGTCCAACCCTCCTTTGCCGTCGCCGCACCGCATCCGCCCGCCGGAGACCGTGGTAAGCGCCAGTGGTGCTACTACCACCACCGCTGGGGTGCCGAGGTTCGCTGATGCCGCGCCCCTTGCTCGTTTGCGGGAAATGCCTCGGCCGATCGTCAGTAGAGGCTATTGCGATCGGCCAGAATCACCGCCTCTACGTTCGGGATCGTTGCTCCGGGCTTCGCTTCCTCGTGGACTCCGGGGCCGTTTTGAGCATCCTTCCCCCGACTGGACTGGACACCCGTGCCGAGTAAGCATGGCCTCGCCCTGACCGCCGTCAACTGTAGCCCCATCCACACGTACATCACGTGGACTCTTTCCCTCGTTTTCGACTCCCGCCCGTATTCATGGACTTTCACCATCGCGGATGTTTCCCAGCCGTTGCTGGGTGCCGATTTCCTTCGGGACCTTTTTGTTACTGGTGGACGTGCGGGGCTGGCGCCTCGTGCCTCCGGAGTTCCCCAAGCCCGCGACCCCGCGGCCCGCAGACCCTCCCGGCCCGCAGCTGATGGGGACGGCCCGTATACCTCCCTGCTCGCCGATTTCCCGTAGCTCCTGACCCCCCGTTTTCGAGCAACCACCCTTAAGCACGGGGTGGTGCACCATATCCCTACCGCTGGGCCCTCACTGCATGCACGGGCGCGAAGGCTCCCGCCCAACAAGCTGTGGATCGCGGAGGAGTTCCACCAGATGGAGGGCATGGGAATTGTGCAAAACTCTGACAGCCCGTGGGCATCCCCATTGCATATGGTCCCTAAATCATCCGGGGGGTGGAGACCGTGTGGGGATTATCGGCGCTTGAACGCCGTCACTACCCTCATATCCAAGATTTCACGGCCCACCTGGAGGATGCCACCTTCTTTTCCAAGGTGGACCTGGTGCACGGCTACCACCAGATTCCCGTCCACCATGATGACATGCCTAAGACCGCTGCTACCTTCACCCCATTCGGTCTTTTTGAATGGTTGCGCATGCCGTTTGGGTTAAAGAATGCCGCACAGGCTTTCTAACGGCTCATGGACATGGTGGGTCGGGGGCTGGACATTGTCTTCATATATCTGGACGATATCCTGGTCGCCAGCCGCTCCCACCGGGAACACTGCACACACCTACGGGCGCTGTTCCAGCGGCTCCAGGATCACGGGCTTGTCATCAACCCTGCCAAGTGCCAGTTCGGCCTGTGCTCCATTTCCTTCCTGGGGCACCTTGTCACCTCGCAGGGCGCGGCCCCGCTGGCCGCTAAGGTGGAGGTCATTCGTCAACTCCCTCGGCCGCTCACCGTCAAGGGGCTGCAAGAGTTCCTGGGCATGTTGAACTTCGTGTTATTTGGCTGACCCAGAACGCGGTTGAGTTAAACACTTTGTTTGCCGTTTAAAATCAACTGACTCGTCTCGCCAAAGTGCAGTCTTTCCGCTGATTCGATGGCACGCAACAAAACAAGCTTTTCACTGTACCTCGGTGCACGTGACAATAAACTAAACTAAGTAAACTCTAATGACCAACTGTTATCTGTCTTCTCATAATCAATATCTCCCCATTTACTCCATGTTAAATCCATCCCACCAAAGTCTCTTAAATAGCACTTTTGTACATCTGCCTCCACCGCCACTCTGGCAGTGCATTCTGGGCATTCGCTACCCTCTGTGTAAAAAAATTGCCCTACAAATCTCCTTTGAACTTTGCCCTCTTATCTTATTGCTGTCAATATGATTTCAATACATTAATACCCTCAATACCAAAGCAAAACTCTTGAAGTCCTTAGTGTAATAAAAATTAATGCATGGTTCATAGTTTAGCTATTATAATGTTCAAGAGTGTGACGTGTATTGGGAAGAAGTTATTCTTGAACCTGGTGGTCACAGTTCTCAGCCTCCTGTGGCTTCTTCCCGATGGCAGGAGTGAAATGAGAGCGTGGCCAGGGTGGTGTGGGTCTCTAATGATGCTGGCTTCCTTTTTGAGGCAGTGCCTCCTGAAGATCCCTTCGATGATGGGGAGGTCAGTACCCGTGATGGACTGGCCAGTGCCAACCACCCTCTTTCATCTCCTTTGTTCCTGGGCTTTCAAGTCGCCGAACCAGGCCGCGATGCAGCCAGACAGCATGCTCTCTACTGTGACTCTGTAGAGATTTAATAGAGTATTCAATGACATACTGATCTTCCAACAAAAATGGGCTTCCTTCATGATTGCATTTTGGGGCAATTAAGGATGGGTAATGAATTCTGATCTTGCCAGTGAACTTGAGTATCGGCCAATGATTAGGACTTGTTTCACTTTTCGATCCGAACTGTCTCACATTTTTCTGCCCAACTTTGCCTGGCATGTCAATGCTCTCGTCAGCAAGAACTTGTTCCCCTGTTCAACCTTGGAATCGTCCGGCAGAGTACCTCAAAGGCATTGGATTACTGATTCAAGAGAGACAAAAAAAAATCCCAAAAAGCAAAAGCTGTGTCATCAAAAACGAGTCAAATCAGACGTCTCCAAAACAAAATTAATGACATGGTCAATATTATTTTTAATTAGATTTCTAATTTGTTTTGAGGATAGTAGGGTGCAAAAAATCTTTATCAAATAGGATATTAACAGGATACATTATTTTGCAAAAATAAACTTTATTCATAATAAAAAATATAGACGTTAAAATCATGAAACTCCTAATACATTCTTAGTGTATTTACATTTATTATTACTATTGTCATACTCAGTAGTGTTAGCACCTCCTATTTTTCTTACACAAAACACACTAGCCATTCATGTGCCCCCCTGGATTGATATCCCTTCCTTTGTTTGAGGGATGTCTCCACCGGACTCTGCCCCTCAATGTCCAGGAGCAGAACGACACTAGACTGTGGTCCTCCCCCACAGAGCCTTGGCGTTGGCTGCACCAAGCTTCACTGCATCCCCCAGCACGTACTCCTGTAGTCTGGAGCGGGCCAGTCGGCAATATTACCTGACGGACATCTCGCTCTGCTGGGAGACCAACAGGTTTCGTGCAGACCGAAGAGCCTCTTTCACTGAGTTGATGATGGTCTTTCAGCAGCACAAGACAGGATGTTAACTGGATCAAGGTAAAATCTCTGTGAGGACAAAAAAGACACAGAGTGCTGGAGTAACCCAGCTGGTCAGGTAGCATCTCTGGAGAACATCGATGAGCTATGTTTTGAGTTGAAAGCCTTTTTCAGACCCAAAACACGCCCTGGAACGTTGCCTATACACAAAAGGGCACAAAGTACTGAAGTAATTCTGCAGAAGGGTCTCAAACTAAAACATCATCTATCCATGTTCTCCAAAGATGCTGCCTGACCTGCTGAGTCACTCCAGCATTTTGTCTTTTGTTAATTAATTTAGTTTAGTATAGTTTAGTTTATTATTGTCCAGTGTACTGAGGTACAGCAAAAAGCTTTTATTTGCGTGTTATCCAATCAAATAAAAATCTGAAGAAGGGTTCTGACCCGAAACATCAACTATCCATTTCCCCCAGAGATGCTGCCTGACCCACTGAGTTACTCCAGCATCTTAATTCTATTAAAGAAAACCGTGTCTGTTTTCAAAAATCGGCATCTGCAGTTCCTTGTGTCTACAAACTCTCTGTGAGGTTTGAGGCTGTCTGTCTGTCTGTCTCTATGTCACTTCATTCACTCGCCTGCATTTGACCCACTTTGCTCCCTGATTGTCATGTCCCTGACTGATACCGGCTCTGAATTAATTTGGTTCCAATTACAGGAGGCACCCAGACCCCAAGTACTTCATGAATGACAATGCTTTGTACAGGCATAATGAGTCTTGTTCGCCTCCAGCCTCCACACCAGGCTCCCGGGATGGATTTTCTCGCTCAGCTGTCTCGTATCTGGAATGGGCCAGTCGGCAGCATTTCCCATCGGACAACTCGCCCTGCTGGGAGATCAGCAAGTCTAACGAATAGGAGGGAACTGCAGATGCTGGTTTACACCGAAGATAGAGTGGATGTAGAGAGGATGTTTCCACTATTGGGAGAGTCTAGTGGACTCATAGCCTCAGAATTAAAGGACGTTCTTTTAGGAAGGAGATGAGGAGGAATTTCTTTAGTCAAAAGGTGATGAATCTGTGGAATTCTTTGCCACAGAAGGCTATGGAAGCCGTCAGTGGATATATCTAAGGCAGAGATAGATAGATTTTTGATCTTGATGGGTGTCAGAGGTTATGTGGAGAAGGCAGGAGAATGGGGTTAGGAGGGAGAGATAGATCAGCCATGATTGAATGGCGGAGTAGACTTGATGGGCCGAATGGCCTAATTCTGCTCCTATCACTTATGATCTTATGATCTAGACAAAATGCTGCAGTGACTTTAACTTTGTCGGCACCAGAAATGTGGCGACTCATTTGTGTATTTTGTGTATTGTATAACAAAGAATTTCGCTGTACCAAGGTACATGTGACAATAAAGTATCATTGAATGATTAAATCATTGAATCTTTGAAGTTTTGTGCAGACCAAAGAGCGTCTTTCACCAACGAGTTGATGACCTTCCAGCAACGCTGGATGTCCGTCTCCGAATGTGTCCCTGGGAGCAGCCCGTGAATCAGAGTGTCCTCTGTTACCAAGCTGGTCGGGATGAACCACGACAAAGACCCTTGCATCATTCTCCAGACTCTCTTCACAAATATGCTCTCTGCAAAGAGATGGACAACCCTCATCTCCGTAGCAGCCATCCACATGCACTATCAAGGCCTCGTATAATGGCTGTTTCTGATAACTGACCCAACACTAAAACAGCCCCTCCCTCATTGCCCCCGAGTTTAATTGCCCTCCTGTTGGTATCTGTTGCTTCAGCTAACAGAGAACATACCTTCCTTTGTTGTAAGAGTCATGGAGTCATTGACACGAGGAACTGCAGATGCTGGTTTAGATACCTACATAGATACATAGAAAATAGGTGCAGGAGTAGACCATTCGGCCCTTCGAGCCTGCACCGCCATTCAATATGATCATGGCTGATCATCCAACTCAGTATCCCGTACCTGCCTTCTCTCCATATCCCCCTAATCCCTTTAGCCACAAGGGCCACATCTAACTCCCTCTTAAATATAGCCAATGAACTGGCCTCAACTACCCTCTGTGGCAGAGAGTTCCAGAGATTCACCACTCTCTGTGTGAAAACGTTTTTTCTCAACTCGGTCTTAAAGGATTTCCCGCTTATCCTTAAGCTGTGACCCCTTGTCCTGGACTTCCCCAACATCGGGAACAATCTTCCTGCATCTAGCCTGTCCAACCCCATAAGAATTTTGTACGTTTCTATAAGATCCCCTCTCAATCTCCTAAATTCTAGCGAGTATAAGCCAAGTCTATCCAGTCTTTCTTCATATGAAAGTCCTGACATCCCAGGAATCAGTCTGGTGAACCTTCTCTGCACTCCCTCTTTGGCTATAATGTCCTTCCTCAGATTTGGAGACCAAAACTGTACGCAATACTCCAGGTGTGGTCTCACCAAGACCCTGTACAACTGCAGTAGAACCTCCCTGCTCCTATACTCAAATCCTTTTGCTATGAAAGCTAACATACCATTCGCTTTCTTCACTGTCTGCTGCACCTGCATGCCTACTTTCAATGACTGGTGTACCATGACATTTACAAAAAAAAGATACAAAGTGCAGGAGTAACTTAGCGGGTCAGGCAGCATCTCTGGAGGCCATGGAGAGGTGAGGTTTTCGGTCAAGACTTCAGAGTCATACAGCATGGAAACGTGACTGCAGTTTTGCTGTATAATGGTGTGGCTGCCTTGTATTACTGATTATTAATTTATTGTATTATCGATTATTGTATATGTATTTGTCGTGTTGTATTAGTAGGTCTGTAAATTCAATTCCATCTGCAGCAAGTAAAAAATTCACTATTCTGTACCTGGTACATATGACACTTAAACACTCTTGACTCTTACATGCTTCCTGTTTCTCTATATTTTTAAAACAATGGCTAGGATCTCTAGTGCAGAGATAATTCAAGGTAGATTAGGCACAACATTCAGAACAATGTGCAACGCTTGTCTCGTGTCTTGGAGCTCCACTCCTCTGGTGTGAGGAGATAGAGAGAGAGGGAGAGAGAGAGAGAGAGAGAGAGAGAGGGGGGGGGAGAGAGAGAGGGAGAGATGGAGAGGGAATGAGGGATAGGGAGAGATGGAGAGGGAGAGGGAGGGAGGGAGAAAGAGGGAGGGTATGTGTGTATGTGTATATACATATATGTATAGGTATATATATATATATTATATATATACAGTATATCTGTGTGTACTTGTGATTATGTGTACATACAGTATATACACTGAACTTTTTTCTCTCTCGTTTATCATATTGTTTAGGGTGTACTATGTTTACATATTCTGTTGTGCTGCAGCAAGAATTTCACTGTTCTATCTGGAACATTTGACAATAAAACACTCTTGACGACTCTTGAAAGAGAGAGGGAGAGGGAGAGGAAGAGAGGGAGGGAGGGAGGGAGGGAAAAGAGAGAGAGAGAGAGAGAGAGAGAGAGAGAGAGAGAGAGAGCACAAGGCAGTTTCCCTGCGACGCTTGCAGCCTCTTCTGCAGGCTTGTCACCTGCCGAACAAACGGGGACTGACAGGTAAGGTCACGGCATTGCTCTCTTAGACCTGGCATACCAATGGGCTGTGAGTCACACAGGAGACACGTATCATTCATAACCAGGTACAATGTCACCTCTTCCATTTTAATAAAGCCACGATGGGATACTCACACGTTATCATTTAGAGGGAAGATGAAAAAGGTCCAATAATAAATTGAGTCCAAGGTCACTCAAAAGCAAACACCCACCCTAATTACTGACAGCCTCTTAACTCAGCCTGGCAAAGATTAAAAGATAATAAGGATCCATTACAGTCCTTCTGAAGTATTGATCTCAGCCGATCTAAGTGTTTCTGTCCACAGTACGGAGCTGTTGAAGTTAATATCTGTTTCACCTCATTATAGTTCAAAACCGTGTTGCTCTTTTCTTCATGCAGGGAGCTGCTCCGAATATTTATGACCGCAGCTGGTTTTTATTTGGAGGTGAGGAATGCTATTCAGCTTGACCAGAGTTGCTTCCTGATTTCTAGCCAATAGACGTGCCAACATAAACCATAGAACAGGCCCTTCGACCACAATTCCTGTGCTGAACATGATGCCAAGACCACCTGCTATCTGTCTGTTCATCACCCATATCCCTCCATTCCCTGCATATCCACGTCCTCTGCCAAAAGTCCCTTAAATAACACTATCGCATCTGCCTCCACCACCACCCCTCGCAGCAGGTTCCAGACACCCATCAACATCTGTGTAAAACAAAACACGCCCCGAATATCTCCTTTAAACTTTGCCCCTTTCAGCTTAAACATCTGGTACCATATTCAGCACAGACAATGTGGGCCGAAGGGCCTGTTCTATTGCTGTATTGTTCTGTGTTCTACGCCCTGAGGCATTTGATATTTTAATATTTGGTAAAAGGTTCTGACTGTCTACCCTATCTATAACTCTCATTATTTTAAATATTTCTATCAGTTCCATCCCCTCAACCTCTGCCAGAGAAAACAATCCAAGTTTGTCAAACCACTCCCTGTAACTAATACCCGCTAATCCAGACAGTCTGGTAAAGAAGACACAAAGTGCTGGAGTGTAACTCAGCAGGTCAGACAGCATCTCTGGAGAACATAGATAGGTGACGTTTCAAGTCGGGTCACAGTCTGAAGAAGCTTTACAACCCAAAATGTCGTTGATCCATCTTCTCCAGATTTCTTGCCGACCTCGCTGAATTACTCCAGCACTGTTTTCTTTTGGTAAACCAGCATCTGTAGTTCCTTTTTTCAGCATTCCAGTAAACCTCCTCTACACCCTCTCCAAAGCCTCCACATCCTTCCTGTAATGAGGCAACCAGGATTGCAAACAATACTCCAAATGCAACCTAACCAAAGTTCTACAAAGCAGTAACATCTTTTAGAGATACAGGCTCTTCGGCCCACCGAGTCCGCGCCAGGCAGCATCTCTGGAGAGAAGGAATGGGGGCAAAAATCTGGAAAACGAGAGGTGGGACACCCATTCCTTCTCTCCATAGACGTTGCCTGCCCCACTGAGTTACTCCAGCATTTTGTGTCTGTTTTCGATTTAAACTAGCATCTGCAGTTCTTTCCTCTACCAAACTTTACAACTCTAAACAAAACTTTCCATCGCAGTTTTGTGAACATTCTGAGCAGGAAGCTGCTTCAGGTGAGCACGGCATGCAGGAATAAGCCAATGCCATTTATTCCCAGGCAAATGTTGGGGATATTTATTCAGCGCTGGATGATATGACTTAATTTGAATAGCTGGAGGCTTTTCCAGAGGTGACCTGAGGTTGCTCTGAACATTCTCACGAAGCCATCGAATTCATGTAGAATTTTAGTTTGGTTTAGTTTCTTGTCAAGTGTATCGAGATGCAGTGACAAGCTTTTGTTGCCTGCTAACAAGTCAGCGGAAAGACATATATGATTACAATCGAACCGTCCACAGTGTACAGATACAGGATAAAGGGAACAACGTTTAGTGCAAGATAAAGTCCAGTTAAGTCCGATTAAAGATAATCTGAAGGTCTCCAATGAGGTAGATGGGAGGTGAGGACCGCTCTCTATCTGGTGACAGGACAGTTCAGTTGCCTGATAACAGCTGGGAAGAAACTGTCTCTGAATCTGAAGGTATGCATTTTCACACTTCTGTACCTCTTGCCTGATGTGAGAGGGGCTAAGTGAGAGTGCCCAGGGTGAGACTGGTCCTTGAATATGCTGGTGGCCTTGCCGAGGCAGCGTGCAATGTAAATGGAGTCCATGGAATGTAGGTTGGTTTGTGTGATGGTCTGGTCTGCATTCACAATTCTCTGCAATTTTTTTGCGGTCTTGGATGGTCTTGTGATGCATCCTGATAAAATGCTTTATTTGGTACATCTGTAGAAGTTGGCGAGACATGCCAAACATTTTCAGCCTTCTAAGCAAGTAGAGACATTGGTGTGCTTTGTGGTCGTTGATTAGGGCCTCCCTGGGTCCACTCTTGCCTCCAGTCTACCAGCCCCCCAGATGCCTCCGTCTCCAAATCCCATCTCTTGCTTTTCAGATCTTTGCCCCTGTTCCTCTCCTGCTGCAGGTATGCAGTGTATCTTTAAATGTGCACCTTCTGCCTGCCTGCTCTGTGTTCATAGTGGCATCCTTATTGCACAGGAGCACGTTGTGGAGTGCAGCAATGTAACTGTCACAGACAGACAGTCTGCCAGCGTACAGTCCCAACCGTGTGCTGACGTGGCGTCAAAGGACGAGAAGCCGAAGCAAAGAAGTGGAAGCCAAATAACCGAAAGTGTACGAAGCCAAAACGGCAAATAACCGAAAGGGTGGGAAGCCTAAAAGCAAACTCACCGAAAGGGCCGCTCTGCCGAAACGCCAACTGACCAAAAGGCTGCGTCTCCTAAAAGCCAACTCACCGAATGGCCGCTTTGCCGAATAGTCAAATAACGGACATGACGTTGCCGGGGGGCAGGACTTGTCAGCGATTGGTCCAGATCCCCGCGTCCATCACATCACTGGCCGATGGAGACGGGAGGGTGGGGGCCATTTTTCCACACAAGCCACCGATGACTGGGCACTCTGAACCCAAGCACCAAGTTGTAAGCGGCCGAAGAAGCGCATCCCTCGGGACAGCCCCCACTCTCCCACGGACACGGCCGCCCTCTGCCTCGTCTCCCCCGTGAGGCCGCACTGTAACAGGCTGTGGGTCAGGTGGAGCAGAGGTGTGGGACAGGCTGGTCCCTCCGCCCACCCAAAGTCACTGACCGCGATGCACCGCCATCGGACCCCAACCCCCACACCAGGGTGATTCACCCCCCTGACCCCCGGACCCCGGATCATTCAAGAGATGGTGCAAGAGTGGGAAGGCTAGTGTTTACAGTGCAGTCTGGTCTGCCATTCAAAAAGTGCTATCGAAGGTTACGATTGAATCTGCTTCAGAAGCAGAGCCTACCAAATCGAAGCACCCCCCTGCTGGAGAACAGTCTCCTCATCCCCTCACCCCAGTCTTGAATCCTCTGTTTTAAAGTCGCCTGCCACTGAAAATAGTTTCTCCTTTCTGCCCCCATCAAAACCCTTTGTGATACAGAGCACCTCGATTAAATATCTCATTACCCTCCTGTAAGCAAACAATCTTAGCTTCTCCAAGCTGAGGTGTTCCAGCCAAGATAAATCTTTACTGCACCCTCTCCAAATTCCTGATGTGTTTTTTGTAATGTTCAATGCCCTAAATTGTCCACTGTGCTCCAATTGACCTCTGGTCATTGCGTTTTCTAATGGATAAATGTGTTGTCGGAGATCAGTACAGCACAGGAACAGGTTCTTCGGACCACAATGTCTGTGCCAAGCATGATGCCAAAGCCAACTGTGTGCTGTAGAATCAAGGAACTGCAGATGCTAGTTTATAAAAAAGGACACAAAGTGCTGGAGTGACTCAGCGGGTCAGGCAGCATCTCTGGAGGACATGAATAGGTGTTGTTTCAAGTCGGGACCTTTCTTCAGGATCCCAACCCAAAACATCACCTATCCATGTTCTCCAGAGATACTGCCTGACCCGCTGAGATAGAAACATATGGAAACATAGAAAATAGGTGCAGGAGTAGGCCATTCAGCCCTTCGAGCCAGCACCGCCATTCAATATGATCATGGCTGATCATCCAAAATTAATACCCCGTTCCTGCATTTTCCCCATATCCCTTGATTCCTTTAACCCTAAGAGCTAAATCTAACTCTCTCTTGAAAACATGCAGTGAATTGACCTCCACTGCCTTCTGTGGCAGAGAATTCCACAGATTTACAACTCTCTGGGTGAAAAAGTTTTTCCTCATCTCAGTCCTAAATGGCCTACCCCTTATTCTTAAACTGTGACCTCTGGTTCTGGACTCCCCCAACATGGGGAATATTTTTCCTGCATCTAGCCTGTACAATCCCTTAAGAATGTTATATGTTTCTATAAGATCCCCTGCCATCCTTCTAAATTCCAGTGACTACAAGCCCAGTCGACACATTCTTTCATCATCTGTCAGTCCCGCCGTGCCGGGAATTAACCTGGTGAACCTACGCTGCACTCCCTCAATATCAATAATGTTCTTCCTCAAATTAGGGGACCAGATCTGCACACAATACTTCAGGTGTGGTCTCACCAGGGCCCTGTACAAATGCAGTAGGATCTCCTTGCTCCTATACTCAAATCCTCTCGCTATAAAGGCCAATATGCCATTTGCTTTCTTCACTGCCTGCTGTACCTGCATGCTTACTTTGAGTGACTGATGTACAAGGACACCCAGGTCCCGTTGCATCTCCCCTTTTCCTAATCTGACACCAATCTTATAATAATCTGCCTTTCTGTTCTTGCCACCAAAGTGGATAACCTCACATTTATCCACATTATACTACATCTGCCATTCTTCTGCCCACTCACCCAACCTATCCAAGTCACCCTGCAGCCTCGTAGCATCCTCCCCGCAGCTCACACTGCCACCCAGCTTTGTGTCTTCCGCAAACTTAGTGATGTTACATTTAATTCCCAGTGACTAGTGGGGTCCCAGCACCGAGCCTTGCGGCACCCCACTAGTCACTGCCTGCCATTCTGAAAAGGACCCATTCATTCCTACTCTTTGCTTCCTGTCTGCCAACCAGTTCTCTAACCATGTCAATACCCTACCCCCAGTACCATGTGCTCTAATTTTGCACATTAATCTCTTG
The DNA here is from genome assembly GCA_038087875.1 of Malacoraja senta. Lineage (NCBI taxonomy): Eukaryota > Metazoa > Chordata > Chondrichthyes > Rajiformes > Rajidae > Malacoraja > Malacoraja senta. The sequence goes on from CM075978.1 coordinate 172,659,917, forward strand.
TCAAAGGCTTTTTCAAAGTCCAGATACACCACATTCACTGGCTCTCCATTATCCATCCTACTTGTTACATCCTCAAAAAATTCCAGAAGATTAGTCAAGCATGATTTCACCATCATAAATCCATGCAGACTTTGACGGATCCTGTCACTGCTTTCCAAATGCGCTGCTATAACATCTTTAATAATCGACTCCAGCAGGGGGCAGGGATTTAGATTCTTAGACCACTGGGATCTGTTTTGGGGTAAGGGTGAATTGTACAAAACGGACGGGTTGCACCTTAACAGGCGGGGGACCAGCATTCTGGCAGGCAGGTTTGCCACTGCTACACAGATGGGTTTAAACTAAATAGTGGGGGGGGGGGGGGGGGGGAGACAAGTTGGAAATACAAGGATGGAGTTAAAGGGAAAGAGAGTATAGGAAAAGTTAAGAAAGACACCAGAATGAACGGGACAGAAAGCCCACGAAGGGATAGGCCAAGTGAAATAGGAATCGATGTGAAAGGTGAGGTGAGTAATGGATTAAAAGTATTATATATGAATGCGTGAAGTATAAGTAAAGTAGATGAGATTGAGGCTCAGTTAGAGATTGGTAGATATGACATAGTGGCGATTACAGAGACTAGGCTGCAGAAGGATTGGGACTGGGAACTGAATATTCAGGGTTACACATCCTATAGAAAGGACAGGCAGGTGGGCAGAGGAGGTGGGGAAGCTCTGTTGGTGAGGGATGAAATTCAGTCCCTTGCGAGGGGTGACATAGGGACTGATGATGTAGAGTTACTATGGATAGAATTGAGGAATTGTAAAGGTAAGAAGACATTAATGGGATTTATCTACAGCCCCCCAAACAGTAGCCTGGATATAGGGTGCAAGTTGCAGCAGGAGTTAAAATTGGCATTTAACAAAGGTGGTTATGGGAGATTTCAATATGCAGGTAGACAGGGAAATCGGGTTGGTGCTGGACCCCAAAAAAGGCAGTTTGTAGAGTGCCTCCGAGATGGATTCTTAGAGCAGCTTGTACTGGAGCCCATCAGAGAGAAGGTAATTCTGGATTTAGTGTTGTCTAATGAACCAGAGTTAATAAGGGAACTCAAGGTAAAGGAACCGCTAGGCAGTGACCATAATATGATAAGTTTTAATCTGCAATTTGAGAGGGAGAAGGTTCAATCAGAAGTGTCAGTGTTGCAGATGAACATAGGGGACTATGAAGGCATGAGAGAGGAGCTGGCCAAGTTCGACTGGAAAAGGATCCTAGCAGGAATGACGGTGGAATAGCAATGGCAGGAATTTCTGGGCATAATCCAGTAGATGCAGGATCATTTCATTCCAAAGAGGAAGAAAGATTCTAAGGAGGGGAGTAAGAGGCAACCGTGGCTGACAAGAGAAGTTAGGGAAAGAATAAAACTAAAAGAAAAGCTGTATAACACAGCAAAGAGTAGCGGGAAGCCAGAGGATTGGGAAACTTTCAAAGGACAACAGAAGGTAACAAAAAGGGCAACAATACAGGGTGAAAAGATGAAGTACGAGGGTAAGCTGGCCAAGAATATAAAGAAGGGTAGTAAAAGCTTCTTTAGGTATGTTATGAGAAAAGGATTAGTAAAGACAAATGTGGGTCCCTTGAAGGCAGAAACAGGTGAAATTATTATGGGGAACAAGGAAATGGCAGAAGATTTGAACAGGTACATTGGTTCTGTCTTCACTAGGGAAGACACAAACAATCTCCCAGATGTACTAGAGGACAGAGGATCTATGGAGACAGAGGAACTGACATAAATTTGCATTAGGCGAGAAATAGTATTGGGTAGACTGATGGGACTGAAGGCTGATAAATCCCCAGGGCCTGATGGTCTGCATCCCAGGGTACTCACGGAGGTGGACGCATTGGTGATCATTTTCCAATGTTCTATAGATTCAGGATCAGTTCCTGAGGATTGGAGGGTAGCTAATGTTATCCCACTTTTCAAGAAAGGATCGAGAGAGAAAACGGGGAATTATAGACCAGTTAGCCTGACATCGGTGGTGGGGAAGATGCTGGAGTCAATTATTAAAGAAGTAATAATAATCGGCGCATTTTGGATAGCAGTAAAGGGATTAGTCCAAGTCAGTATGGATTTATGAAGGGGAAATCCTGCTTAACTAATCTTCTGGAATCTTTTTGAGGATGTGACGTAAAATGGATGAAGGAGAGCCAGTGGATGTAGTGTATCTGGACTTTCAGAAAGCCTTTGATAATGTCCTACAGGAGATTAGTGGGAAAAATTAGAGCACATGGTATTGGGGGTAGGGTATTGACATGGATAGAGAATTGGTTGGCAGACAGGAAACAAAGAGTAGGAATAAACGGGTCCCTGTCAAAATGGCAGGCAGTGGCAAGTGGAGTGCCGCAAGGTTCGGTGCTGGGGCCACAACTATTTGCAATATATATTAATGATTTAGATGATGGAATTAAAAGTAACACTAGCAAATTTGCAGATGACACAAAGCTGGGTGGCAGTGTGAGCTGCGAGGAGGATGCTATGAGGCTGCAGGGTGACTTGGATAGGTTGAGTGAGTGGGCAGATGCATGGCAGATGCAGTATAATGTAGATAAATGTGAGGTTATCCACTTTGGCAGCAAGAACAAGGAGGCAGATTATTATCTCAATGGTGTCAGATTAGGAAAAAGGGAAGTGCAACGAGACCTGGGTGCCCTTGTACACCAATCACTGAAAGTAAGCATGCGGGTACAGCAGGCAGTGAAGAAAGCTAATGGCATGTTGCATAACAAGAGGATTTGAGTATAGGAGTAAAGAGGTCCTTCTGCAGTTGTACAGGGCCATGATGAGACCACATCTGGAGTATTGTGTGCAGTTTTGATCTCCTAATTTGAGGAAGGACATTCTTGCGATTGAGGCAGTGCAGCGTAGGTTCACATGGTTAATCCCCGGGATGGCGGGACTGTCATATGAGGAAAGATTGGAAAGACTGGGCTTGTATTCACTGGAATTTAGAAGGATGAGAGGGGATCTTATAGAAACATATAAAATTATAAAAGGACTGGACAAGCTAGATGCAGGAATTTTTTCCCCAATGTTGGGGGAGTCCAGAGCCAGGGGCCACAGTCTAAGAACAAAGGGGAGGCGATTTAAAATTGAGATGAGAAAAAACTTTTTCACCCAGAGAGTTGTGAATTTGTGGAATTCTCTGCCACAGAAGGCAGTGGATGAATTTAAAAGAGAGTTATATAGAGCTCCAGGGGCTAACAGTATCAAGGGATATGGGGAGAAGGAAGGCAGGGTTACTGATTGTGGATGATCAGCCATGATCACAATGAATGGTGGTGCGGGCTCAAAGGGCCTTATGGCCTCCTCTTGCACCTATTTTCTATGTTTCTATGTTTCTATCTTCCCCACTACCGATGTAAGGCTAACTGGTCTATAATACCCCGTTGTCCCTCCCACCTTTCTTAAAAAGTAGGGTTACATTAGCTACCCTCCAGTCCACAGGAACTGATCCAGAGTCTATAGAACATTTGAAAATGATCACCAATGCATCCACAAATTCTAGAGCCATCTCCTTGAGGATGCAGACCATCAGGCCCTGGGGTTTATCTCCCTTCAGTCCAAACAGTTTACCGAACACCATTTCTTGACTAATGTAGATTCCCTTCAGTTCTGCCCTCCCACTAGTCCCCTAGTATTTCTTGGAGAATGTTTGTGTCTTCCTTAGTGAAGACAGAACCAAAGTATTATTTTAACTAGTCTGCCATTTCCTTGTTTCCCATTATAAATTCATCTGTTTCTGACTGTAAGGGACCTACATTTGTCTTCACTAATATTTTCCTCTTCACATATCTAAAGAAGCTTTTACAGTCAGTTTTTATATTCCCTGCAAGCTTTCTTTCATGCTCTATTTTCCCCCTGTTAATTAACCCCTTTGTCCTCCTCTGTTGAATTCTAAATTTCTCCCAGTCCTCCAGTTTGCTGCTTCCTCTGGCCAATATATATGCCTCCTCCTTGGATTTAACACTATCCCTAATTTCCCTCGTTAGCCATGGTTGAGCCGCCTTCCCCGTTTTATTTTTTCACCAGACAGGGTTACTCCAGCACTTTGTGTCCAACTGTGCACTGTGTGTGTGGAGTTTGCAAGTTCACTTTATAACTGCATGTGTTTCCTCCAGGAGCCCCACTTTCCTCCCACAGCCCAAAGACATGTAGCTTTGTAAGTTAATAGTTAATTAATTAAGTAAAGTAATAGAATTATACAGCACATAAACAGGCCATTCGGCCCAACTTGTCCATGCCGACCAAGATGCCCCATCTAAGCGAGTCCCATTTGCCTGCATTTTAACATAGAACATAAAACAGAATAGTGCAGCACAGGAACAGGTCCTTTGGCCTATAATGTCTGTGCTGAACATGATGGCAAGACCAACTCTTATCCGCCTGCACATAATCCATATCCCTCCATTCCCTGCATATCCATGTACCTATCCAAAAGCCTCTCACATGCCTGTTGTATCTGCCTTCATCACCACACCTGGTAGTGTGTTCCAGGCACCCACCTCTTTGTTTAAAAACTTGCTTCGCACATATTTAAACTTTGTCCCTCTCACCTCTGTTTCCTGCAACATTATTAATTAGACGTAATCACACAGTAAACCGGAGGCTCTCCTGCTGCTATTCTCTGACCAGCCACCTGATGGTGCAATAGAGCAGCCAGGAGAACAGCATTACTCCATTGACAGAGTGAGGCCACACGCAAACTGGAGGAACAGCATCTCATATTCCACTTGGGGGTAGCTTACAACTCAATGGTATGTATGATCATTGAATTATCCAGTTCCAAGTAATGCCCCATTACCCTCCACATGTCGAAGGAGCTAGTCATTGAATTCAGGAAGCATGGTGGTGTACATGTCCCAATCACCATCACTGGTGCTGAAGGGCAGCACTGTGATGTAGAGCCATCTCACAGTCAACAATAGACCAGCGGGATGGGACATTCCCGGTGAGCAGCAGGATGGGACATTCCCGGTGAGCAGCAGGATGGGACATTCCTGGCAAGCAAGTCCAACTTGCCGATCCTGGTCTGACGACAGAGGAGTACTCTGCCCACTGCGGAGAAGCTAGTATGGAGCGAGTAGTCGAAGCGAGGTGGTCGGGTCAGATCCCCGAGGACAAGTTGGGCCGAGGACGAGGTCGGGTCGGAGCCACAAACGGAGTTAAACCGAGGACAGAGCCTCGGGTCGAAACAGGCCAAGGTAGAGGGGCCGTGTCACCGAGAATAAAGGCGGACCCAGCGTGGGGGAGTCACCGAGAACTAAGGGGGACAAGAGGAAGGGATGAGTACTTTTTGTAACTTCGTCTGCGCCTTTGTGGCGACTCTTTTGTGTACTTAAATTTCACTGCACCCAACTAAGGTACAAGTGACAATAAAGTTTCACCATCATCATTATGGGCTCCACATTTCCTTGATTATTGTTGCTTTTTACATATCTTCCATTCATTTGTCCTAAGTACCATCTATATCGATCGTTTTCCTTTCCCTTGACTCTCACTTAGGAAGGGTCTCGACCTGAAACGCCATTCCTTTTTGTGACTATCTTCAGGTTGTATTACAGCTTGGTTTGCAAACAGCTATGCCCAAGACCACGAGAAATTGCAGAGAGTTGTAGATGAAGCCCAGTCCATTACTGTAGATTCGTATGTCTTTACTATGTGTGGATCTGATCATTCAACAATCATACAGACTGGTGTGCTACAATGCTAAGAACTGTATTCTGCATCTTCAGTTTCGCTCTATGTATTGTTTATATGAGGAACATGTTTACATGAGGAAACCCACGTGGTCACAGGGAGAATGTGCAAACTCCACACAGAGAACTCCTGAGGTCAGGATCGAACCCGGGTCCCTGGTGCTGTGAGGCATCGGTCCTATCAACTGTGCCAAGATGCCGCTCCAATAATAAACCTGAGTTAACCTCCGCTGGGGATGTTCAGAGAGGTGACCCCAAGCTCAGCCAAAGGGCATCTTGAAGAGTTGGAGAGTACATACACATTACGTCACTGATATTCACCAGTCTGAAGAAGGGTTTCGGCCCGAAACGTTGCCTATTTCCTTCGCTCCATAGATGCTGCTGCACCCGCTGAGTTTCTTCAGCACTGTTGTCTACCACTGATATTCACCCAGTTGGTGATGATAAACTATCAAAGCTTTCTCCTGTTTATTACACAGATCTTCGTGCAAAATGTGTGCACAAACATCAGGACATAATGGGTTTTAATGAAACAGTTTGCATTCTCTCTCCTGGCAAAATATCACCTTCTTTGACATTCAGAGCGAAATAAATCATTATGGATAATACTTTCACTGCGATGAGCTGCTTGATAAGTGAGTTATTTAGTGTATTAATCGTCACATGCAGAGAGATAGTTAAAAGCTTGTTTTGCTAGTAATCCAGATAAATCACACCTTACGTGAGTATAATAGACCCTCTTGTTTAGTTTAGCTCCGTGCAGCTGCCGCAGGTTGCGGTCGATCCGCCCGCCCGCCCGCCAGGCTGCTGTAGGACCTCCCGCGACCGTCTCCGCCAACACCGCCTCCACCCAAGACCACCACAAAACGCACGTCCGTCGCCTCCAGCAGCCGCCCTCCGTTTCCATGTGCCATAGTCACCGTTCCACTTTCCGAGCCGATCGCGGGCGTTTTCAGAGGGTGTGGGAGGTGAGTTCACCGCTGGGTAAGTCCCAGACAGGAGACACATTGCTACACTAGGGCAGTCTTGCTATCAGAGAGGTAATTAGACCTTATGACTCAGCCCAGTTGGCACCACGATCGGTTTTTATCAACAAAGCCTTGGTCCACCACAGCCTGCTGGATCTCCCAGTTAGTCGTAGCGTCGTACAGCACGGAAACAGGCCCTTTGGTCCATTCTCCCCATGTTGACCAAGATGCCCTATCTACACGTCCCACCTGCCTGCTTCACCCATAAGCCTCTGAACCTTTCCTATCCCTGTACCTGCCAAAATATCCTTTAAATGTTGTGATAGTACCTGCCTCAACTACCTCCCCAGGCAGCTCGTTTCATACACCCACCACCCTCTGTGTGAAACGTTGCCCCACAGTTTCCTATTAAATCCTTCCTCTCTCACCTTAAACCCAATATCCAACGATTCTTGATTTCCCCTCTCTGGGTAAAAGACTGTGCGGTTCACCCTATCTATTCCCGCCATGATCTTGTCCACATCTAGAAGATCACCCCTCATCCTCCTGCGCTCCAAGGAATAAAGTCTGAGTCAGCTCAATCTCTCCCTATAACTCAGGCCCTCAAATCCTGGCAACATCCTCGTAAATCCTCTCTGCACTCATTCCAGTTTAACAACATCATTCCTCTGCAGGGTGACCAAAACTGAACATGAAACTCCAATACTTCCAGTCAGCCTAAGCTCGGGGATCTTGAGAAAAGCAGGGATCCTTTCTCAACCAGCAGAGGAACTTACAGATTAATTTGTGTCTGCCAGATCTTAGAATAAGCCTCAGTAAATGTACATTTCACAAGGAAAGACTCCAGAGGAAAGTGATCCTTCATGGTGGCTTGTTAAAGGAGGTATGGATAGCATTCAATTGAAAGACCAGGCTGGGGATTGGGAAGATTTCAGAAGCCAGCAATGGACAATTACAGAAACGCAAGAAACCGCAGATCCCGGCTTGACAGCAGACCTCAAATTCATGTGAGTATGTTGATTAAATGTCCGTCTGTAAATTGCCCCGAGTGTGTAGGGAATGGATGCAAAAGTGGAATAATATAGAACCAGTGTGGTCGATTGTCAGTGTGGACTCAGTGGGCCAAAGGGCCTGTTTCTGTGCCATATCTCTGATCTTTGAACTAAACCTCTCACGCACCCTGAACAGCATGAGATAAAGAGCTGTAGCATGATCTACACTGGGTCACACGGGATCTCCAGCAGAGCCCGCGACCTCTCAACCCCCTTCCTTCTCCTGCCTCCCCCACTTCCTACCCCCTACCCAGAATCATTCAAGCATTCAACAACCCCCCACCCCCCTCTTTTCCTTTTCTCTCTGCTTGACTTCAACCGAGCACTGCAAAAATAAGCAGCGGCAACAGTCCAGTGTTTGTTAGTTCAGTTCCCACCAGGGGCTGTCTGAAAACCTGTACTGAGTTAAAATAAATAAATCGGGACAAAAAATATAGGTCTAAGTAAAAGTGGCTGTGAAGCTGTGGAACTGTTGATTTAGAAAGAAAGGCTTCTTTGCAGAAGGAGTCAAAAGAGTCAAGTGTGTTTAATTGTCACGTATCGCCAATGGAACAATGAAACTCTTACTTGCTGCAGCTTAACAGGTCCATAAATGCACACAGATAAATATATAATAATCATAAATACAATCATAAATTAACAGCATTATAATATCATGAAAGTTCAAAGACAATGCATACAAGATCTTAGCATTACGTCATGTTAAATAGACAATAGACAATAGGTGCAGGAGTAGGCCATTCGGCCCTTCGAGCCAGCACCCCATTCAATGTGGTCATGGCTGATCATCCCCAATCAGTACCCCGTTCCTGCCTTCTCCCCATATCCCCTGACTCCGCTATCATTAAGAGCCCTATCTAGCTCTCTCTTGAAAATATCCAGAGAACCGGCCTCCACTGCCCTCTGAGGCAGAGAATTCCACAGACTCACAACTCTCTGTGAGAAAAAGTGTTCCCTCGTCTCCGTTCTAAATAGCTTACCCCTTATTCTTAAACAGTGGCCCCTGGTTCTGGACTCCCCCAACATCGGGAACATATTTCCTGCCTCTAACGTGTCCAAACCCTTAATAATCTTATATGTTTCAAGAAGATATCCTCTCATCCTTCTAAACTCCAGAGTATACAAGCCCAGCTGCTCCATTCTCTCAGCATTTGACAGTCCCGCCATCCCGGGATTTAACCTTGTAAACCTACGCTGCACTCCCTCAATAGCAAGAATGTCCTTCCTCAAATTAGGGGACCAAAACTGCACACAATACTCCAGGTGTGGCCTAATGGTTGTTGGGAAGAAGCTGTTCTTGAACCTGGAGGTTACAGTTCTCAGGCTCCTGTACCTTCTTCCCGGTGGTAGGAGTGAAATGAGAGTGTGGCCAGGGTGGTGTAGGTCTGTTGGTGCTGGCTGTCTTTTTGAGGTAGTGCCTACTTTAGATCGCTTCGATGGTGGGGAGGAATTAAAACCAAGGAGTCTTACAGCAAGGAAACAGGGCTCTTCCACCCAACATATCCATGTCGAACAAGATGCCCCATCCAAGCTAATCCCATTTGTTCATGTTTGGCCCATAGCCCTCTAAACCTTTCCTAAGTGTGTACCTGTCTAAACTGCTTTTAAACATTGCATCACTTCATCTGACAGCTCGTTCAATGTATCCACCACCCTCTGTGTGAAAAGTTGCTTCTCCAGGTTTTCTTTAAATCTTTCCCCTCTATCCTTAAACCTATGCCCTTTGGCTTTGGAGTCCCCTACCATGGGAACAAATCTGGGAAAATGAGGGAGAGGTGAATCGGACATAATACAATCAAGTCAAACTGAAGTACAATAGGTAGAGCAAAGGGGAAGATACAGTGATAGACACAAAATGCTGGAGGGACAGTCAGCATTTCTGGAGAGAAGGAATGGATTACGTTTTAGGTCGAGACCCTTCTTCAGACTGAGATACAGAGTGCAGAATATAATTCTCAACATTGTAGTGCACCAATTCCAGAGACAAAGTCCAATGACCTCAATGGGGTAGAGATGAATCGGTCATTACCCTAGCTTGTGGAAGGACCGTTCAGAAGCCTGACAACAGAGGGTAACAAGGTGTTCCTGAGTCTGGTGGTGCACACTAGAGTAGCATGTGTACTGCTGCCGGATGGGAGCGGGGAGATGAAGCAATGACTGGGGTGAGACAAGTCTTTCCAATTATTTTGTGAGGTTTGGTGTATGCTTTCCTTTGCACAACAAGCAATTTAAGGTTTGGAAAGTTTCTACGAGGTTTGACATGCAGAATATATTTTTATTCAGTAGTAAAGTTCCCTGTGGAGTCTATCAAAACACAACAAGCCCAGAGTCACTGCCCTCTACAACCTGCTATTTATTTTCTGTTTTTCAATCCATGTTCCTGGGGAAATAAAAATGAGACCTTGTTTGGACAAATCGATGACTGGCAAACAATGTTCAAATGCAAGTAGTAATTTTTACACCCACTATTTAGTTTTGATTGAACCTTTTTATTTCATCATCTGAGTGAATTGGGAGCAGAAATAGATTCCTACAAATAGATTTTTCTGAGACTTCTGCGGTTCGGCAAGAAAGTCAACGCATGAGTTGGTGCTTGGCGAGAGAAGAGAGATTAGAGAAGGACCTCAGGGGCAACCTTTTCACTCAGAGAGTAGTTCGCATCAGGAACAGGCTGCCAGAGGATATAATTACGACTTTCATGGTGGGCAGCAAGGTGGCTCAGTGGAAGAGTTGCTGCCCTACAGCGCCAGAGACCCTGGTTTGTTTCTGACAATGGGTGCTGGCTGTAAGGAATTTGTACATTCTCCCTGTGACCATCTGGCTTTCCTCTCACATTCCAAAGACGTGCAGGTTTGTAGGTTAATTGGCTTCTTTAAATTGTCCCCAGTGTGTAGGATAGAACTAGTGCATAGGTGATCGTTGGTCGGCGCAAACTCGGTTGGCCGAAGGGCCTGTATCCACCTCGTATCTCTAAACTAAACTAAACTAAACTAAGCTAAATTAAACTAAACCACAAAAGACATTTGGACGGATATATGGATAGGAAGGATTTAGAGGAATATGGGCCAAATGCAGGCAAAAGTGACCAGCCCAGTGTACTGACCTAAAGAGTTTAAGCGAATGGAACATAGAACGTGGAACACTACAGCACAAGAACGGACCCTTCAGCACACTATATCTGTACCGAACATGATGCCAAGACCAACACTTATCTGTGCGCACCTAATCCACAAGCCTCCAATGGTTACAGGGAGAGGCAGGAGAAGGGGATTGAGCTATGATTGAATGGCGGAATAGACCCGATGGGCTGAATGGCCTAATTCTACTCCTGTGTCTTATTGCACTATGTGCTTATCTACGAGCCTCTGAAATGTCATTGTCGTATCTGTCTCCACCACCATCGCTGCTGGTAGCCTGGCCCAGGCACTGTTTCTGCCTCTGTATAAAAAACTAGCCCAGTTTACCACTTGGTCAGCATGGACAGGGTGGGCTGAAGTATCTGCATGACTCTACCACGTCTTCAGATGGAAGGATTGGTGCACGGAAGGTTTTCAGAACATGCAGAAGAGCCAGACAAACTCTGGGATGAGGGGAGGAAAGGTAAGAGTGTGGGGCAGTAACTATTGAAGTCTACACCTTGGGTAGTCTATTTTTTGCACAAAACGTTGAAACTTTCCCTCCGCCTGCTAGCGACAAGCTGTGTGACAGACCATATGGTGCGCCATTGTTCACAGCTGTTACAGGAGCTCCCACGCTCCTCAATAATTATACGTTGTATCTATTTTGGGGCTTTGTTCCACACACCAACCCTCCCATGTCAATCCCACTGGCTTCGTACGATGATTCATGAAATGCACAATTATTTCCTGAAATGTTCTGGTTTTAGGACATTTGAAAAAGGGTGACAAATAGGGTCCAGATCACAGTCGCAAGTGTCGCTCTACGTCTGGCACTGCATGGGTTAATGGGCAACTCCATCTACACCTCACACCTGATGGGCTGAATGGGTGAATTCTGCTCCTATTCCTTATGACCACACTGCCTCAGAAAAGCAGCCGACATAATCAAAGACTTGTCCTACCTCGGTCTTCTTCCTGATCCCGTCTGACAGAAGATACAGAAGCTAGAAGGTACAGAAGCATGAAATCGTGCACCAACAGACTCAGGAACAGACTCTACCCCTCAGTTATCAGGCTTCTGAATGTTCCTTCCATAAGCTGGGGTACTGTCTGATTCACCTCCACCCCATTGTGGACATTAGACTTTGTCTCTGGAACTGATGCGCTACAATGACGAGAACTATATTCTGCACTCGGTATCTTCCCCTTTGCTCCATCTATTGAGTGTGACGTGATTGTATATTAGATCTGTGTGGAGAGCATGCAAAACAAAGCTTTTCACTGTACCTCGGTGACAATAATAAACCTAAACCTAAAATTTGCAACCACAGCAATGGCAGGCAGTAAAATAGAGACACAAGGGACTGCAAATGCAGGAATCTTGAGCAAAACACAAAGTGCTGGAGGAACTCAGGCAGCATCTGTGGAGGGAATGGACAGACAATGTTTCTAGTTGGGACCATTCTTCAGACTGGTAGTGTGGGGAAGAGAAAGCTGGAAAAGAGGTCGGTTGGGACAAAGCCTGGCAAGTGATAGGTGGATACAGGTGAGGGGGGTGATTGGCAGAAGGGCAGAATAAGTGACAAAGGCTGGAGGTGAAAAGGAGACAAAAGTGTGTCAGATATGGAGAGGAGTAAAGCCAGAGGGTGGGAAATGGGTGGAAGGGGGGAGGGGAAAGAGGGGCGTAAAAGGGAAATGGGGGATTCAGTGATGGGAAATGAGTACAATAACAATATTAATAAGACTTTTGGACAGGTACCTGGATAGGTAAGGTTTTGAGGAATATGGGCTAAATACACAGAGGCAAATGGGAGCAGCTTGGATGGGGCATCTTTGTTGGCATGGACGGGTTGGGTCGAAGGGTCTTTTCCATGCTGTATGACTCTCTCACTCTAAGATTCTGAGCAACTGAAAACACATTGAATGATGTGCAGGAAGTACAAGTTGGGCCTTACATCCAAATTGGACCTTACAAGGAAGATGGTCTGAAAGCAAGGAACAACTCAAAACGGTTTTATGTTCATATGTTCATAAGATATAGGAGCAGAATTGGGCCATTCGACCCATCAAGTCTACTCCAACATTCAATCATGGCTGATCTATCTTTCCCTCTCAACCCCATTCTCCTGCCTTCTCCCCATAACCCCTGACACCCTTACTAATCAAGCATCTTTCAATCTCCGCCTTAATAATATCCATTGACTTGGCCTCCACAGCCATCTGTGACAATGAATTCCACAGATTCACCACGCTCCGACTAAATATATTCATCCTCATCTCCATTCTAAAGGTACATCCTTTTATTTTGATTTGTATGGCCTCTGTACTCTCCCACTAATTAAAACAACCTCCCCACATACACTCTATCCATGCCTTTCTTTATTCATGGCACAACTATATGTACTGTAAGAGTGGGATTGTAATTATATACCAAGGCTGGCTGAAGACTCTTTCATTTGAATGGAGTGGTTCATCTTATAGAAAGGAGAAAGTCTGATTATGCACAGTTAACTTATTTAACTTTAGTCCAGTTTCATGTTCAACAGGAACAAACTGTTGGGGTACTCTGTGGAATCTGATGAACATGCAGCGGAGGAAGCTATGCAGGTGCCGTTAGACAGAGGAATTACTGAACATTGCTTGTTAAGAGGCTCCAACGCGAGATAACACGAGAGAAATCTTTGAAGATGCTTGTAGCATCAGAACTTCTGTGTCTTGAGATTGTTCTGTAACACCAGACGTGGTATGTATTGAATTGGAAAATAAAGAAACAACAGGAACAGCACTGAGACAGACATGGGTCAAGGGTCAGGTCATAGGATTGACTTTATAAGCGAGTGATGTTGACTGAATGCAAAATGTGATGTAAAGCAACTTGTTTGCAATGTGTGTGTGCGTTCAACCATGAAGCACGTCCTTTAGTTCCAACAGAACATTTTCCAAAAGGCATCATGAGTCTACAGTCGTGAAACGGCAAGCTGACGAGAATGTTTAAACCATCCTGCAGTGTTACAGTGATGCCCAACTGTTAGGCAGACTGCTGAAGATGTAACTCCCTGGTTGAATTATAGATGTCCCGATGGACCCAACCACTCCTGATCCTTAAAGTAGAAACAAAGAACTGCAGGTGCTGGTTAATCCTCAAAAAGGACACAAACTGCTGGAGTAACTCAGCAGGTCAGGCAGCATCTCTGGAGAACATGGATAGGTGACGTTTTGGGTCGGGACCCATCTTGATCCTTCTGACATGACTGACTAAACTCTAAAGGACATAAGACCATGAGGCAGTTAACGATTCTGGAAGCCTACTGATTATCGATCTCAAGGACTTTGCCTTCAAAGATGGGAGAAATTAGTATTGGCATCATGGTCGGCACTGACATCGTGTTCTTTTGCTGTGCCATTCGACCCATCTTGTCCATGCTGTCCAAGACTAAGAATAAAAGGACGCACCTTTAGAAATGAGATGAGGAGGAATTTCTTTGGTCAGCAGCTGGTGAATTCACAGCCACTGAGCTGTGGAGGCCTTCATTGGGTATTTTTAAAAGGTAGATTGACAGGTTCTTGATTAGTAAAGGTGTCAATGGAGAATCCAGGAGAATGGGGTTGAGAGGGAAAGATAGATCAGCCATGATCAAATGGCAGAGTGCCCCATTCTTTTAAAGCAATTTTCTCATGTTAGATTTGTTTTGCAGAGCAGTGTGAGAGAGTCTTGCCCATGCCTGTATCTCCAGAGATTTCCTCCTTTTTGGAAGCTTGTTTATTTTTAGTTCAATCCCACAACCCATTGACCTAGCTCAAAATAGGATATAGGTTCACTGTTAGTCCTAGTGGTACATTTATTTGCATTAAGCAACATCTGGTCAAATCTGCCTTATGCACGGACTTGGTGGGGGTCACCTCCAAGATGAGTCTGTTGGACACACTACCTGCACGCATAAACATATGTGCACGCTTACGCACACACGTGCAAATATGCCACATACACACCACATACATATACACACATACATATACACACACACGCACACGCATGCACACACACACACACCAATGATCATCATGACCACTCAAAGTCGCGTGTGATTGTCTTCCTGCTGAGTCCTTTCTGGGGCACTTGCGATGGCTGTAGTTTAGTTCAGTTTAGTTTAGTTTAGAGATACAGCTCAGAAGCAGGTCCTTCGGCCCACCGTCCAGTGTTCACCCTGTACACTGGTTATATCCCACACATCAGGGACAATTTACCAAAGCCAATTAACCTACAAACCTGTATGATTTGAAATGTGGGCAGAAACCGGAACACCCGGAGAAAGCCCACAGTCAGCACCTGAGATCAGGATTGAAACAGGGTCTCTGGCGTTGTGAGGCAGTGGTTCTACCAGCTGCGCCATCCATAATAGGATGTGGACAATGTTGGTAAAGTCAGCAGTTATTGAGTTATTACCAAGTGAGCAATTCTTGCAGGACGAAAACCATGTGAGGCTGTTTCTCCTGACCAAGTACATTTGAATGTGAGACCTTTGGCCAGCTATAGATTAATGGGAGCTGGGAATCAGACAGGGAGATGGAGTTACAGCATAGACCCCCCCCCCCCCCGTTATTGATGATGGATCCTGTCAGAGAAGTTACATGTTGAAGCCCTGCTTCAATTTCGTCAAATCCTCCTCCATCAGATCAGCAAGAAAGCTGATGTCTCCAGGGATGGTTCAGAAATTGTTCATCTGGACTGGGAACTGACCTGGCAACAGTAGAGAGGGCGGCGATAAATGGGAACATTCCTTCTGAGAGGAAAAATGCTCTGTGAAGTTTCTCAGGGAGGGTGAGAGGGAGGATTGTGAGCTGAGCTATTTATTACTCATTCCTCAATGGTTCAATGGTTCTTTATTATCATATGTACAGATGTACAGTGAAGTTCTTTTTTTTGCATACAGTTCAGTAAAGTATTGCCATACCTAAACACAATCCCCCATGAAGTACAAAGCGTATAAAAATAGTCCACTGAGACTTCATGCAAGAGTCGCCAGGTTTTGGCACCATTTTCAAAGTCCAGTCCGGTCCGTGAGCTGGGTCACCTGCAGCGGAGCCCGGTCCAGACGAGCCCCAGGCTGCTGCAGGGTCTACAGCCATCGCCTCCGTCCGTGTAGTCCAGCGAACCGTCATCCCTCTCCTCACCCGGACACCTTCAGCCTTTGTGCCCCAGGAATAGCTGATCTTGAGGGCCTGGAAGGATTAGACCCAGGTTTGATCTCTTACCGGCCCTTATTCTCGCATCCACCATTGCCGGCTCCCTCCATCCTCCTCACTGGTTCTCGGGAATGAGCCCGGGCCGATCCTTCTGTATAGTTTGTGTGTGAGTGTGTATGTCAGTGTGCGTGTGTGTGTCAGTGTATATGTGTGCGTGTGTGTGTGTGTGTGTGTGTGTGCGAGTGTGTGTGTGTGCATGTGTGTGTGTGTGTATGTGAGTGTGTGTGTGTGAGTGGGTGTGGGTGTCAGTGTGTGTGTGGGTGGGTGTGTGTATGTGGGTGTGTGTGAGTGGGTGTGGGTGTCAGTGTGTGTGTATGTGTGTGTGTGCGTGTGTGTATGTGTGTGTGTTTGTGGGTGTGTGTATGTGGGTGTGAGTGTATATGTGGGTGTGTGTGTGTGTATGTGGGTGTGTGTGTGGGTGTGTATGTATGTGAGTGTATATGTGGGTGTGAGTGTGTATATGTGTGTGTGTGTGTGTGGGTGTGTGTGTATGTGGGTGTGTGTGTATGTGGGTGTGGGTGTATGTGGGTGTGGGTGTGTGTATGTGGGTGTGGGTGTGTGTGTATGTGGGTGTGTGTGTATGTGGGTGTGGGTGTATGTGGGTGTGGGTGTATGTGGGTGTGTGTGTGTGGGGGTGTGCGTGTGTATGTGTGTGTCTGGAGCTGTGCTGGTGGCAGTGTCATCCACAGAGGGCAGGTCGAGGGGGAGGTTCCTGATGAAGTGCAGCCCAAGAATAAAACCTTGATGGTGGAATAGGTGGAGGATGATGTCTGGCCGGGGAAGGGGGGGGGGGGAGCACAGCGGCTGTGAAGGTGGAAGAAGCTGCAGCAGGGAGAGACTCCCCACTATGGTGGAGTCCATGTTGTTGGACCCGGGTCTGACTCTGTCAAGGACAGTGTGGTGGTTGTCCGCGAGCACGTCTCCCCAAGGGAAAAGATGTCACCCACAGACATCCATCCAGAGGGACATAAAGTCTGTGGCTCCAGGATCAGCCTCTACTGGGCAGCACAGTGGCGCAGCAGTAGAGTTGCTGCCTTACAGTGCCAGAGACCCGGGCTCCATCATGACTACGGGTGTTTTCTGTACAGAAGTTGTACGTTCTCCCTGTGACCATGGGCGTTTTCTCCGGGTGCTCCCGTTACCTCTCACATTCCAAAGATGTGCAGATTTGCAGGTTAATTGGCTTCTGTAAATTGTCCCTGGTGTGTAGGATATAACTAGTGTAGGATATAACTGTCCCTCGTGTATGTAGGATATAACTCGTCGGTGCGTACGCAGTGGGCCAAAGGCCCTGTTTCCGTGCTGCATCTCTAAAGTAAAGATAGTAAAGAGTGTTGTCCAGTCGGAGGGATGTGCGGAGGGAGCCCACGCAGTGCCGAGGGAGTGTCACTTTGTCAAGGGACCATAAAAGAAGCTTTGGAGGCACAAGAATGTCCAATTTCATTCCATTGAATTCTCCAATTTTAAGAACAACCCTCCCCCCTTCTCTGCCCCCTCCACCCTAATCTGCCCCCTCCGCCCCCTCCACTCTCTTTCCCTTCATCCCCACCCCAGTGTGCACACATTTCTCCCACCACCTCCCACCCCCCACTCACTCTGCTCCTTTCCCCTCCTCCGTACACTCATCTCCCGAATACCCCATTTCCCTTTCATCCTGCCTCTTTCCCCTCCCCCTGTCCCCTTCCACCCATATCCCTCCCTCCAGCTTTACATTTCACTCCTCTTCTTGTTTCCTTATCTGATACCCTTTTGTCTCCTTTACACCTCCAGCCTTTGACAATTACTCCGCCCATCTGCCAATCACCCCACTCAACTGTATCCACCTATCACATGCCAGGCTTTGTCTCACCCCGACCTCTTTTCTCAACCTTTCTCCCCACCACTCCATCAGATGGAAGAAGGGTCCTGACCCAAAACGTCATCTGTCCATTTCCCTCCACACATGCCACCTAACCCACTGAGTTCCTCCAGTTTAGTTCAGTTTAAGAAGGAACTGCAGATGCTGGAAAATCAAAGGTAGACAAAAATGCTGGAGAAACTCAGCGAGTGAGGCAGCATCTATGGAGCGAAGGAAACAGGCGACGTTTTGGGTCGAGATTCTTCCTCAGACTGATGTGAGGGTGGGGGTCGGGAAGAAGAAAGGAAGATGCGGCGACAGTGGGCTGAGGGAGAGCTGGGAAGGGGAGGGGAAAGAAGGAGAAAGCAGGGACTACCTGAAATTGGAGATGTCAATGTTCATACTGCTGGGGTGTAAACTATCCAAGCGAAATATGAGGTGCTGCTCCTCCAATTTACGGTGGGCCTCACTCTGGCCATGGAGGAGGCCCAGGACAGAAAGGTCGGATTCGGAATGGGGGGGGGGAGTTAAAGTGCTGAGCCATCGGGATATCAGGTTGGATATTGCGAACCAAGCGGAGGTGTTGGGCGAAGCGATTGCCAAGCCTACGCTTGGTCTCACCGATGTGGAGCAGCTGACACCTAGAGGGGCAGATGCAATAGATGAGGTTGGAGGAGGTGCAGGTGAACCTCTGCCGCACCTGGAAAGACTGCTTGGGTCCAGCTCCTGGGAAGGGGGAAACTACCTTTCAGGGTCCCTACCTGGCCGGAGAGGCAGCTTTTCTCCGGGCTGCAGCTTCGACCCCTCCTCGCGGCCTACCAGCGGGCCTGGAGCGGCGTTTCCTGTCGGGGACCACCCAGAACCTCAGCTTCGGCGGCGGCACAGCGCTGGAGCGCTATCGCGGAGCGGGCGATGCCTTGCCCGGGTCGCCGCGCTGGAGCTCCGGTGAGCTGAGGATCGCTGGGGAAAACATCGCGGAGCTGCGGGACTGTGGAGCGACCAGCTGCGGGCGGCGGCGCTGAACTTTACACCGGGAGCCTGGGATCTCTAGATGTGATCGCCAGTTGTGGAGCTCCAATCGGCGCGGCCTTGTTCGCTTCGGAAGCCGCGGCCCCCAGTGCGGAAGCGGCCGTTCCAGGGTTCCCAGGCCGCTGGGAGGACTCTCCCGATGCTGGAGCAATAACCCCCGGCAAGAACGGCCTGGAACATCGGGCCTCCGTAGAGGCAACTGTGGAGGCCTCAATGGGCCCGACTATGGGTGAACTGGGGTTGGGGACTGGACTTTGTGCCTTCCCTCATGGTGGGAGCCATTGTGGGAGGATGTTCAGTGTTAAGACTCTCTTGGTGTTATGTCTGTATTCTCTTCTTTTGTGTGCTGCATAATGGCAAGAAGCATTTCACTTCACTACACCTGGGTGTATGTGAATGTGACTAATAAAAATACTTTACTTTAGTTTATTGTCACATGTACCGAGGTACAATCACAAGCTTTTATTGCGTGCTAACCAGTCAGCGGAAAGACAAGACATGATTACAATCGAGCCATCCACAGTGTACAGATATATGATAAGGGAATAACGTTTAGTGTAAGATAAAGCCAGTGAAGTCTGATCAAATATAGTCCGAGGGTCACCAATGAGGTAGATAGTAGTTCAGGACTGTGATAGATTAGTTCAGTTGCCTGATAACAGCTGAGAAGAAACTGTCCAGAACTTGGTGATTTACTGAGGCTTTTGAAATGTGTGGTTTCTGTGCAATGTTCAGCCTTGAATTCCCCACGAGCGGCATTCCCCACTAGCGGCATTCCCCACTAGCTGCATTCCCCACTAGCGGCATTCCCCACGAGCGGCATTCCCCACTAGCGGCATTCCCCACTAGCGGCATTCCCCACTAGCGGCATTCCCCACTAGCGGCATTCCCCACTAGCGGCATTCCCCACGAGCAGATAGCAAGCTTCCCGTAACTATTGGAGGTGGCACAGTGGTGCAGCGGTAGAGTTGCTACCTTATAGTGCCAGAGACCCGGAGTTCGATCCTGACTACAGGTAGGGAGTTTGTACGTTCTCCCTCTGACCTGCAAGGATTTTCTCCGGTTGCTCCGGTTTCCTCCCAAACTCCAAAGACGTACAGATCTGTAGGTTAATTAGCTTTGGTGAAATTGTAAATTGTCTCTAGTGTGTAAGATGGTGGTGACCGATGGTCAGCGCGTACTCGGTGGACAAGGGCCTGTTTCAACGCTGTATCTCTAAAGTCTAAAGTCAAATCGCCCACTCAAGGTGAAGATAAAATTATCATTAGGAAACTGACTTGGTTTATGTGAAATCAAGTAACAAATTCTATCGAGACCCACAAAAGCAGCTGTCATCCAGTGTGTTTAAGCTGTAATTAAATGGAAGATTAACGGGTCTCCTGAGGTTTAAGGGAGATTGGAGCCAAGTTACCAGCGCGAAACGAGTTAGAAAATGCCTACAAAAGAGTTTTCATGTCGAGGGAGATGACTAGAGTATAAAGGCATTATAAACAGAAGCAGAAGGAAGCTCTTCCCACTGCCGTGTACCGGCGTTCAGACTGTTCCACACATAGGGCAGTTGGGAGCAGTTGAGCACCTGAGAAGGCTTAGGAAGTTCGGCATGTACCCAACATATCTCACCAACTTCTGTAGATGTGCCATAGAAAGCATTTTGTTGAGATGCTTCACAGCATGGTTTGGGAACAGCTCCGTCCACGACCGCAAGAAATCGCAGAGAATTATGAACGCTGCCCAGACCATTACGCAAACCAACCTCCCTTCCATTGACTATGTCTACACTTCACGCTGCCTCGGCAAGGCCACCAGCATAATCAAGGACCAGTCTCACCCCGGTCACTCCCTCTTCTCCCCTCTCCAATCTGGCAACGGGTACAGAAGTGTGAAAACACATGCCTCCAGATTCAAAGACAGTTTCTTTCCAGCTGTTATCAGGCAACTGAACCACCCTATCATCAACTAGAGAGCGGTCCTAACCTACCATCAACCTCATTGGAGACCCTCGGGCTATCTTTAATTAGACTTTATTGGACTTGCATTAAACATTATTCCCTTTATCCTGTATCTGTACGCTGTTGATGTCATGATTGAAATCATGTATTGTCTTTCCACGTCGCCAGGACAACCGGCTTTTACGGGGCATGTACATTCTCATCCAAATCATTGATATAGATGACAAACAGTAATGGGCCAAGCATCAAACCCGGAGGCACTCCACTAGTTCCAGGCTTCCAGCCCGAAATACTACCTTCCACCAGCACCCACTGTTTCCTTCCATGAAGCTAATTTTCTATCTATTCAGCTATCTCTCATGGGATCTAACCATCTTGTGTATAGACTCAGTGTGGTCTACTGTCTTACACTATTATACTAAAGGGCCTGTCCCACTCGGGCGACCTAATCCGCGAGTTCTGGCGAGTTTGACCTCGACTCATATTCGCAGCATGGTCAACACGAGGTTGTAGGAGGTCTTCGTAACTATCCTTCATGCTGCTCGAGAGTGGTCTCCGTGTACTTGAGGTCAGCTAGGTCACGGCGTTTTTTTCAATATTTTAAAAAATGCCCGCGAGTAAAAAAGGTCACCATGGAAAAAATCTATACTTTTTTTACTCGTAGTTTTAGTCGTAGTAGGTCGTAGTAGGTTGGCATGTTAGTCATAGGTAATCGAGGGTAGTCGAAAGTAGTTGTAGATAGTCTTCATCATAGTCGAAGGGCGGTTGAAGGGAGGTCGAAGGAGATCGAAGGAGGTCGTCTTCACTCTCCACTATTCGGTGTCCAATTTTCCCGAAGATAGTCATAGCTAGCCGTAGCTAGTCGAAGCCGGTCTTCAACATAGTCGAAGGAGGTCAAAGGAGGTCTTCAACATAGTCGAAGGAGGTCTTCAACATGTCATTTTTTCAAACTCTTCTAAACGCGCCAATTAGGTCGCCCAAGTGGCACAGCCCCTTAAGTATGATTGTGTCTAATGTATAGTAGGATTGTCACTGAACTGTATGGAAAAAAACATTTCATTGTACTTAGGTAGCCATGACAATAAAGTACCATTGGTCCACTTCTTACAATGTGGTGTCCAGAACTGTACACAGTCCTCAATCTGTTACCTGACTTACATTGCGCTCAGTCCGTACATACAATTCCCCATTCTTTAAGATAGTTAACCCCCCCTCCCCCCCACCAGCGATGCCTCCCTACCCCAACTTCAAATAGTAAGGAGTTCGAAAAAAATGCTGGAGAAACTCAGCGGGTGAGGCAGCATCTATGGAGCGAAGGAAATAGGCAACGTTTCGTGCCGAAACCCTTCTTCAGACCTTAAGGAGTTCTCCTTGTCTCAGATTCCCCATACCAAGCAAAATGGATTCTCTACACCAACCTTATCAAATCTTTTAATCATCTTCAACACCTCATTCAGATCATTCAGTAATCTTTCACACTGCATGGAACATACTCTGAATCTGTGCAACTTGGCCTTATAATTTAACCCTTTTACACCTGTTTTTCATTCTGCTGTGGCATCTTTATAATTAAAAAATTAAACTTTATTCATAATAAAAAATATATACAAAACAAAAATCCATGCAAAATCTCTTAATGCGTTTTTAGCGTCTATACATTATAAACAGAAAGTGCCGAAGTAACTCATCGGGCCAAGCAGCATGTCTGGAGAACATGGATAGGTGACATTTTGGATTGGGACCCTTCTTCAGACCCACCCAAAGCATCGCCTATTTGTGTACTCCTCCCTACTCCATCACTATGAAGAAGGGTCCCAACTCAAAATGTTGTGCATGCATTTCCCATCTCAGATGATGCCTGACCCGTTGAGTTCTTCTAGCACTGTGTTTTATTCGAAATTCTATCCAGCATCTGCAGTTCCTTGTGTCCCCATCTATATATTCCATATAACTTGGGTCATAGTAGTGTTAGTTCTTGTCTTTTCATAAAACACCCTTGCCACTCACGTGGCCCCATATGGAGATATCCCTTCAACCCAACAGTATGAACATTGAGGTCTCCAGGCACCTCGTATTCCGCTTGGGTAGCTTACAACCCAATGGTATGAACATTGAGAGAACATGAAATTGGGGAAACAGCATCTCATATTTCGCTTGGGCAGCTTACAACCCAGTGGGTTGACTCTTGATTTCTCTAACTTCAAGTAACCCTTGCATTCCTTCTCTCTCCATCCCTCCCCCAACCAAGTCGTGCCAGCTTCAAAGTCGTCTTGTTGAGTCTCATTGTGTGTACTCGTTCTCACCTAGGCCACAGCTAACACTGGCCTGTTTCTTTTATCATCTCTCATTTCCCTTTCCCCTGACTCTCAGTCTGAAGAAGGGTCTTGACCTGAAACATCACCTATTCCTTTTCTTCAGAGATGTTGTCTGACCCGCTGAGTTACTCCTGCATTTTGTGTCTATCTTCCATATGAACATTGAGTTCTCCAAATCCCTTTGTGATATCCCTCTTTTGTTTGAGGGGTGGACTCTGCCCCTCAATGTCCAGCAGCGGGAGGTCCCTAGACTGTGGTCCTCCCCGTACAGAGCCTTGGCGTTGCTGCATTGAGCTTCAGTGCATCCCTCAGCACGTACACCTGCAGTCTGGAGCGGGCCTGTCGGCAACATTCCCTGATGGACATCTCGTTTTGCTGGGAGACCAACAAGTTTCAGGAAGACTGTCATGGTATCTGTATCACTTACCAGTGGAGTTGGACTAATCACAGCTCCAACCGAGGAACAGGTTTACTTATTATTCATCTTTACCTCATTACCGTTGTCATGACAGTCAGACTTGGTCGTGTGTAACGATGCATTCTCATCACCAGCCTGACTTTTCCTGTGTCGTTTTCGATTGAAATTCCAAAGGCTTTGTCAGGAGAGTAGGCACCCTTGACAAAAACTGTTCACACACAAGGAGATAGCAGATGCATGACGCTCTCTCTGCTTCCCAGCAAAAGCAAGTAAAGAGAGATTGTAAATCCCTTTACAAAACGGTGGTTCGACCACACTGGTCGCATTGTGGGCAGTTCTGACCGCCATACTATATGTGGAGAGAGTGCGGAAGAGATTCACTAGGATGCTACCTGGATTGGAGGAGTTTAGTTATAGAGAGAGATTGGTTAGGCCGGGCTTGTTTTCCTTGAACTGAAGGAGACTGAGGGGGTTTCATGGTAGACAAGAGACAAGAGTGTTTCATTGCCTTTTGTGTGGACAACGGAACAATGAAATTCTGACTTACAGCAGCATAACAGGCCTGTAAACAGGAAAGGTTTAGAGGGTGTAGATTTGAAATAGAGAACCAGAGGACATGGGTTTACGGTGAGGAGAGAAAGATTTAATAGGAACCTGAGGGGTAACTTTTTTACACAAAGAGTTGTGGGTGTATTGAACTATTGCAACGGTTAAGAAACATTTAGACACGTACATGGATAGGAAAGGTTTAGAGGGATATGGGCCAAATGCAGGCAGGTCGGACTAGTGTAGAGGGGCATGTTGGTCAGTGTGGGCAAGGTGGGCTGAAGGGCTGTTTCTGTGCTGTATGACTTTATGACTCTATGAGGGATAGACACCAAATGCTGGAGTAACTCAACAGGTCAAAAAGAATCTCTGGAGAAAATGAATAGGTGACATCACAGGTCATGAGCCTTCTCAGACCCAACATGAAATGTTGCCTATCCATTTTATCTTAAGATGCCGTCTGACCCACTTAGTTACTCCAGCATTTTGTGACTATCTTCGGTATAAACCAGCATCTGCCGATCATTTTTATTAGATTAAGGTTTAGAGGGATATGGGCAAAACACGGGCAGATGGGGCGGCATGGTGAAATTGGGCCGAAGGCACTGTTTCCATGCTGTATGAATATGACTAAACACAATGCACATAGATAATATATAAGGAACAAAAATTCAGAAATTAATAACCCCAATATTAGGGCAAAATAAATTCTCCAAATCTTCAGTGCAACAAAAACACTCCATAGAAGTCCATAGTTACTGAGGTTAGTGTTGTGTAGTGATCAAGAGCTTGGGAAGAAGCTATTCTTGAACCTAGACGTGGTTTTCAGATTCCTGTACCTGATAGAAGTCTATAAGATTGTGAGAGGTATAGATATAGTAGAAAATCTGATTTTGTTTCTATGGTAGGGGTTTCAAAAACATGAAAGCATATGTTTAAGATAAAAGGAAGGAATTTTAAAGGGGTTCGAAGGGGATATTCCTTTACACAGATAGTGGTTATAATCTAGAACTCGCTGCCTGAGGACATTTGATTGTTTGAAAGATACAGGATAGCTACAGGCCCTTCGGCCCACTGAATCCATGCTGACCATCGATCACCCGTTCACACTAATTCTATGTTATCCCACTTTCTCATCCACTCCATACACACTAGGGACAATTTATAGAGGGTCGATTAACTGACAAGCCTGCATGTGTTTGGGACGAGGGATGAAACAGGAGCATCCTGAGGAGGCCCCATGTGGTCACAGGGAGAACTGAAAGCTTCACACAGATAGCACCCGAGGTCAGGATTGAACCAGGGTCTCTGGCACTGTGAGGCAGCAGCTCTATCAGCTGCACCGCTGTCCCACCCAGGAGGTGGCGGAATAAGACTCTACGTTTAAGAGACATTTAGGCGGACGCTCAAGTAAGCAAAACATAGAAAGATATGGACCTAACATAAGCAAATGGTATTAGTGTAGATGGCAAATGGGTCAGCATAGATGCAGTGGACCGAAGGACCTGTATCTGTGCTGCTCAAGTCTATGGCATAGATTTTCAATGCAAGTACCAGGTCTCTCTTGATTTGTGTAATAATTGCAATTGAATTGCAAGTGGAAGAGAGAAGGATAGGTTTATAATTATCATTAAAAATCCTTTATCCTATTCAGCTTCCAGTAAATATATAGACAGTAGAGCAGATCGTAAAAAATGTTTATAATTCAGCTGCAGCATATGGTGGCAAATCTAACCATTTATTAATCCTCTCGCTCCAAGTGATTACACAGTGTGAAATCCCCAGCTCCCCAAATATTCGAGGTGTTCTCTTTAATTACCCACATCACTGAATAGGAGATGGAAATGTAGGGTCGGTGTCTCAGATTAGTCGTAGAACAGGCCTCAGCGCAGATGCAGTGTTCAAATTGATTTTTAATTGCGTAAAACATTAGAGGCAGCTTAAAGCCTGACTGTGGACACGGGGGGGTGGTGAGCAAAAACTTGCTTTCGCTGCCTTCTCTCCTACCACTATATTCTGCAGCTGCATTGCAGGCAGCCAGAATTCATGTTCATAAGTCATAGGAGCAGAATTAGGCCATTCGGCCCATCGTGTCTACTCTGCCATTCAATCATGGCTGATCTATTTTTCCCTCTTAACCCTATTCTCCTGCCTTCTCTCCATATCTTTAGAAGGGGAGTATGGGGAAATTTTATTGGTATCGGTATTGGTATTAGTAGTGACATTGGTATTGGCATTGATATTGGTTTCACTGTTGCTATAGGTATTGGTTTATTATTGTCACATGCACCGAGATACAGAAAACAAAATTGATTACGTGCTAAGTAGCCATATCATGCTATTCATGAGTACAATCAACATACACAAATACAATAAATAGACCAAAGGGGGACATACAGATATAATGCTACAGTGTTATGAAGTTACAATTACAGAGAAAAAGTGCAAGGGTCACAATGAAGTAGGTTGGAAGATCAGGAATACACCCAAGCTTATGTGGGGACCAGAAAAACTCTGATAACAGTGGGAAGGAGGCTGTTCCTAAATCTGGTGCACGTGCTTTCAAGCTTTTATACATTCTGCCTGATGGGTGTGGTATAAGAAGGAATAACCTGGGTGGGATTGATCTTTGATTATGTTGGCTGTTTTCCCGAGGTAGTGTGATGTTTCGATGGGGAGTCAATGGTGAGAAGTGTGGTCTGTGTGATGGACTGGGCTACATCTAGAAATCTCTGCAATTTCTTGTGGTCTTGGGCAGAGCTGTTCCCAAACCAAGCTGTGATGCAACCCTATCGTAAGGTTTCTGCGGATCGGGCAACTCTGTGCAGGGCTCAAAGCATATGGAAACCAGGTGTGGAAGAACAGAGGTCGGGATTGTTTTCTGGAGAGAGAGGGAGAGGGCCGGCCATCGAGGGACACAACGAGAGAACACGTGAGTGTCATCAGTCCTGGGGCAGGAATGCCTCTGGGTGGTCCTCCAATCCCTCCCTCCCCCAGCCCGTCCAGCTGTGTGCACACCAGCCCAGAGCCACGCAGGTCAGAGCAACAACTGTCAGCACAACAGCCAGCCTAGTCTAGGCCCACTGCAGCTCACTGTCAACCTCCTGCGCTGTTAGAGGGGCCGGGGTTTTGTAAGCACTTCAGCTCCTGTTAAAGGGCGGCACAGTGGTAGGTAAGGCCGCTGCCTCATAGCACCAGAGGCCTCTGGTGCTGTCTGTGTAGAATTTGCACGTTCTCCCTGTGACCACGTGGATTTTCCTCCAGGTGCTCCGGTTTCTTCCCACACTCCAAAGACGTGCGGGTTTGTAGGTTAATTGGCCCTCTGTAAATGTCCCTTTGCACCGCTCCTCCCGTAGTGCAGCGCTCCCTCAGTACTGCCCCTCCCACAGTCCCTCAGTACTGCCCCTCCCACAGTCCCTCAGTACTGCCCCTCCCACAGTGCAGTGCTCCCTCAGTAGCTTTGCTCAGTACTACCCCTCCCTCAGTGGTGCCCCTCCCTCAGTAGTGCCCCTCCCACTCCTCAGATGGGTTCAACATTCTACATTGTGTTTACTCCTCTACCTGTGGACCTGTGTTTGATTCAAGAACGTCTGCAAACCTTTCACCTTCACGGCGAGTCCCACCTGGTTCCACCCTTGCTCTGTGCTGCACTGGGATTGTTCAATTACCAGAACCCTTGTCTCAGTAATAGTTCTCATCATCAATAGTAGAGTAAACATGGCTTGGGGCTTTCTATAATCTCTTATTCCTACAGGTTCCTGGCCTTTACGAGAGAGTCAGCAGGTGGTTCTCAATTTATTTCATGGCTTTTGAAATCTCATTGCTTCATATCTTTTGCAAGAACAGGTCCCCCGCTGAGCTGAGCACTTCTCTGTCTGTAGACTCCGCTGCTCCATTTCCTTCCTCTCTTATCCTTAAGTTTGCCCAGACTACATGTGCACATCCTCTAACCTCATCTACTCCTGCCAGTGTTCCCGATGTGGCCTCCTGTACATCCATGAGATAAAGCGTCGTTTCGTCGAACACAGACTGTAGACTTTAGAGATGCGGAGCTTAAACAGGCCCTTCAGCCCACCGAGTCCGCGCCGGCCAGTGATCACCCCATATACCAATACTGACCTACACACTGGAGACAATTTACAGTTTCTACCAAAACCAATTAACCTACAAACCTGCACGTCTTTGGAGTGTGGGAGGAAACCGGAGCACATGGAGAAAACCCATGCTGTCGCAGGAAGAATATATATACTCGGTACATACAGCACCTAGTATCAGGATGATACTTGGGACTCTGGTGCTGTAAGGCAGAAACTCTACCGCTGCGCCACCATGCCGCCATAGAGTCAAACGGGATGGAAACTGGCCCCAGGACACAACTTGCCCATGACGACCATGTTGCCCCGCTACACTAGACCCACCTCTTCTGGCAGCTCGTTCCATTGACCCATCACCCTATAGGTGAAAATGTTGTCCCTCAGGTTCCTATTAAATCTTTCCCTTCTCACCTTAGTTCTTTCCCCTCTCACTTGCGCTCGGTCCACCAAGGCCTGCTGGATCACCCGTTTGCTAACCATTTTAACTCCCCCTCCCACTCCCACACTGACCTTGCTGCCCTGGGCCTCCTCTATTCCCAGATTGAGGCCACACACAGACGGGAGGAACAGCACCTCTCATATTCCGCTTGGGCAGCTTACAGTCTAATTGTATGAAGATTTAATTCTCCACGTTTAGGTAATTTAAAATCACCCCCCCCCCCCACCGCCCCCTCCCCTCACCCTACACCCTGTGGAAAATCTGTCCCTCAGTTAACTATTAAATCATTCCCTTCTCACCTTAAACCAATGCTCCCTGCTTCGTGATTCCCCAACCCTGAATAAAAGGCACCCAGTCTCAGAATGTCTGTCTTTGGGCCAGAGAATCTTTTGATTCCATTTATCTGTGTGACAAAGTGTCAACAGTAGCAGGAGTCAAAGTGATATGTTGGTAGAAAGATGCTCCAATATTTATTTGCATTCCTCTGAGCTCCCTCTTTATCCTTCCCCTCTCGGAGACTTCAATTAAGCAGGTCTGAGATGGCTTCTGATAGATCAAGCATCCTGTCCATCATTCAAGGGATTATCGTCGAGCTCTCATGAAGCAATCAGGCACGAAGATGGGTTCCCAGCAAAGCTTCTATTTGAATTGAGCTGAGGGCGATAAAAGTCCACGATAATCACACACATCAGTCCAGGGTAATCACTTTTCCACGCAGTGTTACAGAGAAATGTGGGAAGGTTATGTGTAGAGCATAGAGTGCACTGCTCTTGAAGATTCTCCAGGTAATTCCCTGTTCTAAATCTGAAGAAGGAGAAGAACTAGCTTAGTTTAGCTTACTGTCACGTGCACCGAGGTACAGTGAAAAGCTCGTGTATCGTGCTAACCAGTCAGAGGAAAGGCTATACGTGATTACAATCGAACCGTCCACGGTGTACAGATACATGATGAAGGGAATTACGTTTAGTGCAAGCTAAAGTCGAATTAAAGATAGTTCAAGGGTCTCCAAAGAGGTAGATGGTAGGTCAGGATTGCTCTCTAGTTGGTGATAGGATGGTTCAGTCGCATGATAACAGCTGGGAAGAAACTGTCCGTGAATCTGGAGGTGTGCGTTTCCACACTTCTGTACCTCTTACCTGATGGGAGAGGGGAGAAGAGGGAGTGACCGGGATGAGATTCGTATTTGATTATGGTGTGGATTAAGGCAACATAATACCTTCATGATGACTGTATCTACTGGGAGGTCATTGAATAGGCCCTTCAGCCCAACGCATCTGTCCTAACCCTTTTGCTAACCCTTTTGCCCATTCATACAAATTCTATTTGCCTGCTTTACAGAAAATGGAGAAGCAAAGAACTGCAGATGCTGGTTTACACAACAGGACACAAATTGCTGGAGTAACTCAGCAGGTCAGGCAGCATCGTTGGAGACCATGGCTAGGTGATGTTTTGGGTCGAGACTTCTTCAGACTGATTGTGGGGAGAGGAGGAACAAAGCTGGGGAAAGGAAGAGGCAGGGCTAAACATTGTCATGTACACTAGGGTGCAATGAATTCCTAGTTCACAAGGAGCTCACGGAGTAAACACTACGTGACAATAAACTAAACTCAGCTCAATACTTGTGTACAGCTTGATTGTACCCATGTACAGTATGATTTGACTGGATAGCACACAAGCAAAGCTTCACTATATCTCGGTACATGTGACAGTAATAAACAAATACTAACATCAATATTATCTCTGAGTTGGTTAGTACAAAGAAAAAATTATCCAACAACAGAATAAACAGTTCCACCATAGTTCTCGTAATGGAAAAGCAACTCCTATTGATTCCAGAGACTATCACTGCCATTAGAGTGCGAATGGTAAATGGTGGTCCTGAATGGGCAATTAAACTGCATTGATTTTAAGAGACTATTGGAAAAACTGTGACCACTGAGGTTTATTTTCGTGCCAGGAAATTCAAATGTTTACATATAGGTCGTAGTGGAGAGGTGGTAATTTTTAACTATTGGGTCTAATTTCATTTAACAAATTGAGTCAAGCCCATTAAAAGTGATTTTGTCACCAGCTAGAAAATTCAGAACCTCAGTTTCATATCCATCTAAAAATTTTGATGTAAAAACATAAAAGTGCAGATGCTGTTTTAAGAAGGGCACAAAATGCTGGGGTAACTCAGCGGGTCAGGCGGCTTCTCTGGGAATTGGATAGATGACGTTTCGGGTCTTCATTTTTGATTGATTGGTTGATTGATACATGTGGCCCGTCACAGTGAAATTCCTCGTTTTGCATACCATGTACAAAGTGTGCAAAGAGTCGCCAAGTGTATTCAATATAGTCCCCAATGTTCCCTCTTTGTTCTTGGAGTCCCTCTGTTCTCTTGGCGGAACCCCCACACCGGGTCCCTCTTTGTTCTCAGTAACTCGTCCGACCCCCGGCACCCACCATGGGCCCGTCCTCAGCCGCACGCTGCCGGGTCCTCTCTTGGATGGTTCTGTGGCGCTCAGCAGGAGTTTCTGATGGCCCTCCTCACTCAACAGCCCATCTCAGTCCTCAACAATCCTCCTCGCTCTCAGCAGTTTCTCGCAGGTCCCTCAACATTCTCACAACGCGGGTCCCGTCGACGTCCGTGGCGGGCGAGCTGCGCCTACTGGAGAGTTTGGCCCCGCTCACTGGAAACACTCTGGGAACTATCTTCAGACTGGACATTAATGCAACATTCTTGTGTGGTTGCTCTGTAGTGCATCAGTTGGTTTGAGTGAGGCCCCCCCTCACCTTAAACCTAATGTCCTCTGGTTCTTGCCTGCGTTTGGTCCAATATCCTGCTAACCATTTCCTATCCATGGACCTGTCCTAGTTCTTGTGAACTTTCAAAAGGGAACAGGACAAATACTTACAAAGAATGCCTACAGTATAGCGGAGTTGTGGGAAAGAGCTGAAATGGGTAAGACGGATGGGACATCTCTGTCACAGTCCCTGCTCAGGATGGCAGGTGGAAGATCTGCCCTCGTGGGATTTCACTGTGCTTGAGTAGAGTGAGTTCGCAACATCATTCACGTTCAGTAACAGACTTCCTGCCAGGCCAGTTGAACAAACAGAACTATGTTTATTTTTTTAAGAGTGGCATTAATTAAACCAGATCTCTGTTTTAAATCAAAATGATGTGATTGCTAATCTCAGTAAGTGCCAAGTGATAAATCTGGGAACTTAGTTTAGTTTAGATTTGTTTATTTATTGTCACGTGTACAGAGATACAGTGGAAAGCTTGTTCTGTGTGCGATCCAGTCAAATCACACTACACATGAGTACAATAAATCCTCTTCTGGAACTGCACGTAGAGAATCGCCACGTTCCAGCACCATCTTGCAATTTCCATGTCTCTGAAAAGTCTGGAGACTAACAGCGGGTCAGGCAGCATCTCTGGAGAAAACGGATGGATGACATTTCGGGTCGGAACCTGTCTTCAGTCCGATCTTGGCCCAAGGAGATTTGTGATATCTTAATTTCTCACGTTAAGGCCCATTGTCCTGGCGGCACTGGATGGATGAAGTAGGTGTCGGCCTGACCCAGTGTTAGTCAGGAAGGAGAGATTAAACCAGATGCAGCTGAGATCACATCAGCCAAGGAGTGCTGCCTCACAGCTTCAGAGACCCAAGTTCAATTACAACCTCGGGTGCTGTCTGTGTGGAGTTTGCATGTGACTGTGTGGGTTTCCTCTGGGTGCTCTGATTTCCTCCCACATCCCAAAGGCATGCGGTTTGATAAGTTAGTTTGGCCTCTGTAAATTTCCCCTAGTGTGTAGACGAGTGGTATAATCTGGGGAAGGTTGATGAGAACATGGGTAGCACAGTAGCGCAGCTGGTAGAGGTGCTGCCTCACGGCGCCAGAGATCCCGATTCGATCCTGACTTTGGGCCCTGCCTGTGTGTGGAGTGCTCCGGTTTCCTCACACATCCCAAAAATGTTCAGCTTTTTGGGATGTGTATTAATGTACGTTAATTAGCCCTCTGTAAATTGCCCCTAGTGTGTAGGAAGTGGATGAGAAAGTAGGAAAACATAGAACTAGTGTGAATGGGTGATCAGTATGCGTTTGTATCTTTCAATCAATAAAGTGGTATTAGTGTTAGTGGGTGCTTTATGCTTTGAATGGGCCAAAGTTTCTTGTTCATGTACTGTATGTCTCCACAGGAAGCAAGATTAATATGGTCCCCTACTCTCCCACTTCAAATAACAAGCAACATTCTCTTCCACTACCACACTCTTCCTCCTCCCCCCTCCACACTTAGAGCATTAAGTTATTTGGACAGGTACATGGATCGGAAAGGTTTTTTAGTGGGATATGGGCCAAACGCAGGCAGGTGGGACTAAAGGGCCTGTCCTGCTTGGGCGACCTAATCGGCGAGTTAAAAAGAGTGTCTTCGACCTTCCAGCTCGAGGGCACTCGCCTGGAAAGCCTCGAGCTGGATCGACCGTCCGCATTGAAACCGCAAGCTGGATCGACCCATCAGCGTTGAAACCGTGAGCTGCATCGACAGACCACACACACACATTGCAATGGCAGGAGCTAGGGAAAGCGGAGGAGCGCTGTCTGTGTGATGAAGATGAAGCTAAAACGGTTGACCAGTAACGGTAAGTCCTTTAGAAAGTGCGGGGGGGGGAGAGAAGAGAGAGAAGGGGAGAGAAGGGGAGAGAAGGGGAGAGAAGGGGAGAGAAGGGGAGAGAAGGGGGGAGGGAAGGAGACACATTTAAGAAGTACTAGACTAAGTGGGACCCGTTGGGTCCCATGTTCACACGGGAGGGCTGGTCCCCCAATGCAATATTCCACCTCTCCACCAATATTGGTGGCCGGGGGGGGGGGGGGTTCTGGAGCGCTGGTATGGGTGTTGTGGGCTGATGGGACTGGTCTCCAGAGGGCTAGTATGGACATTGTGGGCCAAATGGATTCTTGGGGTGGCAGCTCAGTCCCTCAAGCCTGACGTGCTGGCAGCTCACTCACGGCTGGTGGGCTGGCAGTTGACTCACAGCTTTTCCTTGAAATTCCATTTCAAGCAGAGTGCAAGGCCACCAAATTCAAATCCATTTTCCTACTATTTCAAGTAGGTTGCAAGGCCACCAAATACAAGTGCAGTTTCTTACCACTTCAAGCAGGGTGCAAGGCCACCAAATTCAAGTGCAGTTTCATACCACTTCAAGCAGGGTGCAAGGCCACCAAATTTAGGTGCAGTTTCATACCACTTCAAGCAGGGTGCAAGGCCACCAAATTCAAGTGCAGTTTCATACCATTACAAATAGGGTGCAAGGCCACCAAATTCAAATGCAGTTTCATACCATTTCATGCAGGGCACAAGGCCACCATATTCAAATGCGGTTTAATACCATTTCATGCAGGGTGCAAGGCCACCACATTCAAATGCAGTTTCATACCATTTCAAGCAAGGTGAAGCCACCATAAAACCACACAAAACTCCACACTCACAGTTCAGTAGACATTCAGTGTGTACAGTTGATTCACAGCTCAAACAGAGTCGTGACCTCTCCCTCCCCCATCATGCAGAGACTGAGCCACACTCACACTTCCGGGTTTATAATCCCTCCCCCCTCCCACCGGAAAAGATGTGACCTTCATGGCGTGATTGACAGGAGAGAGATTCTCAACATTTTTTAAACACTAATAACATTTTTATTTTTCATTGATGGGAGGAATCCTCTGTACCTGATGAGCAGAGGGGGACTGAGTTTCATGACCAAAAGTCACAGCCGTAAGTTGTAGCGTTTTATCAAAAATCAATTTACAGTGCAAACAGGAAGTTGTCAAGTTTAGACAACCAACCATTTGCAGTGCATTTACTTCAACCCAAACCCCCAACCAACCATTTGCAGTGCTTTTCCTTCAACCCAAATCCCCAAGCAACCATTTGCAGGGCTTTTACTTCAATCAAACCCCCAACCAACCATTTGCAGTGCTTTTACTTCAACCCAAACCCCCAATCAACCATTTGCAATGCTTTTACTTCAACCCAAAACCCTGCCCAACCATTTGCAGTGCTTTTACTTCAACCCAAAACCCCACCCAAGCATTTGCAGTGCTTTTACTTCAACCCAAACCCTCACCAACGATTCAAACCAACCACATTTTCATTTTCAAACCACATTAAGCGCACTCAAGGTCAGTAAAACCACACTCACAGTTTAGTAGACATGTGTTCTGTGTTATTCACAGCTCAGATTGAGAGACATGACCCTCTCACTTTCCCCTGTCTTGCAGAGACTGACTGAGGCACAACACTTCTGGGTTTTATACTCCCTCCCCCCTCCCATCAGCAGGGGCAGCAGAGAGAATGTCAACATTTTTTAAACATTAAACATTTTTATGTTTCATCGATGGGAAAAATCATCTTGTCCTGCGCAGCGGAGGGGGACTGAGTAAGCTGGCCAAAAATCACAGCCGTAACTGGCAGCGTTTTTTCTAAAATCATGAAACAGAAAAACAGGTGTGGTCAAGATCTTACTTTTAGTACTATAGATAATAAAGTTTAGCGGGCATTTTACCTACCGGTAGGTCTTCCTTTGTCCTGAAACTCCAATGAGCCAATCAAAATGCCCGGTCAGCAAAGAAGATTGCCTACGGCTGCCCTCGACTGCCTGTAACTAAATAGCGACCCCAATCCACTGCACTATGAGTTAAAAATAACCATGCCGACCAAATTTTACTCGCGGAAAATTTTTCAATATGTTGAAATATTATCTGCGACGTAGCTGAGGCCGCGAGTATTCGGGAACTTCCCTCGAGCATGAAGGAGAGTTCCAGCGACCTCATAGGACCTCCTAGGACCTCGTGTTGGAGTTTGGGACCTCCTGTGAGTTTGAGTCGAGGGCAAACTCTTCTCAACTCGCAGATTAGGTCGCCCAAGTGGGACAGACCCTTAAATGTAGATGGGGCATTTAGACACAAGAAACTGCAGGTGCTGGTTTACACAAAGAACACAATGTGCTGGAGTAACTCAGCAGATTAGGCAGCATCTCTAGATAATATGCACAAGGGGCATTTCAGATCGGGTCCCTTCTTCAGACTGATCATGAGGTCGGCGTGGGCAAGTTGAGCCAAAGGGCCTGTTTCCATTCTGTATGATTCTATGATGTTGTCAAGCTGGAAAGGGTGCAAGGAAGATTTATGAGGACATTGCCTGGACCTGAGGGCTTGAGCTATAGGGAGAGGTTGAGCAGGCTAGGACTTTATTCCTTGGAGCGCAGGAGGATGAAGGGTCTAATTCCATGCATAATCATGAGATCAGGTAAATGCATAGGGGAATCGAGAATCAGAGGACATAGATTTAAGGTAAGGGGGAATGATTTAATTGGAACCTGAGAGGTAACCTTTTTTTACACAAAGGGTGGTGCATTTATTGAGTGAGCTGCTGGGGGAGGTGTTTGAGGCAGCTACTGCCATATTACTTAACAGACAGTTGGACAGGTACATGGATAGGATAGGTTTAGAGGTTATGGCCCGAACGTGAATAGGTGGGACTAGTTTTTGTGTATTTGGGTGCTTGGAACTGACTTAAAATAACACTCAGATACGG
This sequence comes from Malacoraja senta, assembly GCA_038087875.1. Lineage (NCBI taxonomy): Eukaryota > Metazoa > Chordata > Chondrichthyes > Rajiformes > Rajidae > Malacoraja > Malacoraja senta. The sequence goes on from CM075978.1 coordinate 172,696,242, forward strand.
GAGTAAACTAACAAGCTTCTTTATTCCAGGACGCCACCGTGAGTCTCCCCCAGCGCATGCGCCCCCTCGTACAAGACATAACATATGCTAATTATATCACATACATCACACTGCTCCCCCTTCAACTTGGAGGCAGGTAACACCATTTATATAATATACACACTAATGGAGATGGGGCATGTTGAGTGGCCTGGGTTAGTTGGGCCGAACGGCCTGTTTCCCCATTGTATGACTTTATGACTATGAATCTATCTATGTCTCTAATATAAAGAATTACAGAGGTAACAGCCGAGATAAAGATAGTTATGCCAGCGTTTCTACTCCACATGTATCTCTCCACATTGGCCTTCATCTCAATCTATTAGCATTTTACTATCTCCCCAGTGTGTTTGTTCAACTTTGCCTGGAATGCATCAATCGCATCCTTATTTTTGTCTTTAACACAGCTTTAAAGGGGCCTGGGAGAAGGGTTATTAAACGTGAGTCTCTCTCTCTCTCCCTCTCACTCTCTCTCACACTCTCTCTCTCTCTCGCTCTCACTGCAAGGTCCCAGGGAACAGGCACCATTTCAGACTCGTTCTTTACTGCTCTTGAGGTTGCACTTCTGCAGAAAGCCATCTCTAGTGTCAATAAGAAACAGAGTGCATGAGGAAGTCTTTCATTTGTAGAGTCAATATCCCATAACAATTTATGTTAGAATCACAGGTGTTAAAAAAAAATAAAAGGCCCAAAGTAAGCCTCTTCACAGACGCGCCGTCCCCAACCCTTGTGTGGATAATTACGATTAAAAGATTTTTCATTTCATGCTCCTCTCCATTGAATCTGCATCGCCAATGGTAAATTTGCATATTGCATAAAGATTTCCCTTGTAATTTTTGGCATAAATTACTGGGTCCCGTCTGCATTTTGAATAACTTAAATCTTGCCAGAATGGGTTTATGGTTTACTGGAAAAGGCCAAGTACTAATTGGGTTTTTCAGAGGGATTAGATTTGTACCGATCTTCAGATCCCTGCGTTGAATCCAAAACAGCGTATGATGAGCGAGTATTCCCAGCAATGTCCATCCCTTTGTGACTTGACTTGAGCTGGCTTTGCTGAAGCATCATCAGTAGATGGCCAAGTCTGACTGCACCTCGCAGTTAACTTTCTAGTGTGCGGGGGAGGACCACAGTCTAGGGTCCTTCCACTGCTGGACATTAAGGGGCAGAGTCCGGTGGGGACACCCCTCAAACAAGAGATGGGATATCACCCCAGGGGGTCACATGAATGGCATGGGTTAAAAACAATGCTGCCTGACCCACTGAATTCCTCCAACATGCAATAGAAAAGAACTGTAGATTCTGGTTTATACCAATGATAGACCTTAAAACACTGGAGTAACTCAGCAGGTCAGGCAGCATTCTGGAGAGCAGGGATTGACAATGTTTTGGGCCGGAACCTTTTTTCAGATTGGGGAAAGTTCCCGACCTGAAAGGTCACCTATCCATGTTCTCCAGAGATGCTGCCTGATCTGCTGAGTTACTCCAGCATTTTGTGTCTTTTTTTGTGTAAAAACTGCTGTGAACACTATTAGGGTATGGCATTACTTTAGTTTAGTTTAGAGATACAGCATGGAAACAGGCCCTTCAACCCATCGAGTCCGTACCGACCAGCGATTACCCCATACGCTAGCACTATCCTACACATTAGGGACAATTTATAATTTTACCGAAGCCAATTAACCTACAAACCCTGTATGTCTTTGGAGTGTGGGAGGAAACCGAAGCACCCAGAGAAAACCCATTTGGTCACAGGGACAACGTACAGACAGCACCCATAGTCAGAATCATAGTCAGAATCAAACCCAGGTCTCTGTCGCTGTGAGGCAACAAATCCACCGCTGAGCCCCTGTGCCATTCAATACATTATTGAATACATCACTGAGAATGTATGAAGAGTTTTTGTGCCGTTTTTGTATAGTATATATATTTTATTCTGAATAAAGTTTATTTATAGGGGAGAAAAAAATTCTGCTTTCTGTGTGCAACCCACTGTAAATGGAATTTATTTTCTCTTATCGTCACACAAACACTGATGGGTTGATAGAAGCATATGACCTATTTACATATTAACACTGCCTTGTTCCTCTGGGAGGTGTATGTTTGTGTTGCCATCTCACCATGGCTGAGATTTTACTTAGACAGGAGGCACAGATTTTGGGTACAGTTATCCTTCTTCCCAAACCATCCCTGGTCTGTGAGGATACACAATGCACTGATGCAACATATACTTTCTGTTGGATGCAAGCTAATTGAGATATAGTTTTTATGTGCTTCCTATACATGCGGGGTTACAAGACATGAGAGGTTGGGCAGGCTAGGACTTTATTCCTTGGAGTGCAGGAGGATGAGGGGTGATCTTAGAGAGTTGTATAAAATCATGAGTGGATTAGTTAGGGTGAATGCACAGAGTCTTTTAGCCAGAGTATGGGAATCAAGAACCAGAGGACATCGGTTTAAGGTGAGGGGCGAAAGATTTGATTGGAACCTGAGGAGAATTGTTTTTACACAAAGGGTGGTGGGTGTATGGAAGGAGCTGCCAGAGGAGGTAGTTGAGGCAGGTACTATCACAATGTTTTGGACATGTACATGGAAAGGATAGGTTTAGGGGGTTATGGGCCAAGCACACGCAGTAGGTGGGACAAGTGTAGATGAGGCATGTTGGTCAGCGTGGGCAAGTTGGCCGAAGGGTCTGTTTCCGTGCTATATGACTCCATGACTCCAACATATACATTCTGTTGCATGCTAACTTATTGATAGATACTCTTAATGTGCTTCTATTAAATGAAGGATTACAAATCATTGAGATTATTTATTGAGTCACAGCTTTCTGAAGCCCAAGATCCTCTTGTCAGTTGTCTTATTGGACAACACACTAATTATTTTGGCAGTGTAACTAGCTATAATGAGAGGTATTACTACACATTTCAATTGACATTTAAATTATAACCTGCAATGGGACTGTCTACTACATTGCAAATTATAGCTCTGCAGAAGTCAAAGCAGTGATGATATAATCTAACAAGGGTGTCATTAGTTTTACTTGGACTTCAAATACTCGTTCTCCTTGTGCTCTTGGAACTGTATAACCTACGTTAAGCCAGCATTATTTATAGAGCAGGAATTATTTTTTCACACCAGAGCCAATTTTGTACTAATTAACAGTTCAGTGCTGGGAGTTGGAAACCTTTTCCAATTTGGCTTTGTCGAGACCCAAGACATATATCCTCTGTTAGACAATATCAAGATCATGTGAAAATGACTTAACTCCTCATCAACACTGTTCGTAGAAAAAAAAACACAGGCTGTTCGACCCATCCATTCCTTACTGGCTTTAGCCGCCCTTGGCATAAAAAACTCAATTGTATTCACCCTTTCCCCCCATCCCAACTACATTTACTTTAGACTTTAGACTTTAAAGATACACCGTGGAAACAGGCACTTCGGCCCACCGAGCCCCCACCGACCATCGATCAACCCGTAGACTAAATTTATAAGCCTAATACTAATGCAAAAAAGCCCAACAGTTTAATTTAAAGTTACTGCGTAGAAACAAACAATAGAACAATGAAATTCCTACTTGCTGTAACTTTACAGGCCGCAACAACGCAACAACGCACAGATAAATATATAATAATCAGTAATACAATAAATTAATAATCAGTAATACATAACAGTGTAAAACTGAAGTTCATAATGCAAGGTAACATCCTTCTGAATCTTTTGTGAACCCTTTCCTGCTTAATGAGTTGAGTGTTTTATTGTTGTGTACCAAAAACGGAAACAATTAAATTCTACTTGCAGCAGCATGACAGCCCTGTAAACACAGTGCACATGGACAACATATAATGAACATCAAAATTAAATTAATACGGTCTGAAGAAGGGTCTTGACCCGAAACATCACCCATTCCTTCTATCCAGAGATGCTGCTTGTCCAGCTCCAGAGTTAATCCAGCATTTTGTGTCTATCTTCGGTTTAAACCAGCATCTGCAATTCCTTCCTACCCCAATAAGCCTGATGAATGCTGGGAAGAATCTTTGCTTGAACCTGGCGTTCACGGTTTTCAGACTCCTATACGTTCTTCCCAGTGGCAGGTGTGAAACGAGAGGATGGTCAGAGTGGTGTGGGTTTTTGATGATGCTGGCTGCCTTTCTGAGGCAGCACCTCCTATAGACCCCACAATAGTGAGAAGGTCAGTACCCATGAGGGACTGGGTAGTATTCACCACTTTTTGCATTCTCCTTCATTCCTGGGCATTTGAACTGCCGAACCAGGTGCAATGCAACCAGTCAATATGCTCTCTACCATACACCTGTAGAGGTTCAAGCAAGTATTTGTTGACATGCCAAATATCCTCAATCTTCTAAGGAAGTAGAGGTATTGATGGCCTACTTTATAATTGATGATGCTGGTTGCCTTTCAAGAAAGAGTTAGATGGAGCGGTGGAGGCCAGTTCTCTGGATGCTTTCAAGAGAGAGTTAGATAGAGCTCTTAAAGATAGCAGAGTCAAGGGATATGGGGAGAAGGCAGGAACGGGGTACTGCTTGTGGATGATCAACCATGATCACATTGAATGGCGGTGCTGGCTCGAAGGGCCAAATGGCCTACTCCTGCACCTATTGTCTATAATTGCATCAATGTGCTGGATCCAGGGCAGATCTGCAGCAATGCCTGCCTAAACATTTTAAGTTGTTGACTCTCTCTCTAACATTGAGGAAAACAGGTTCAAAACGACAGGTTAAAAAAAAGTGCCACAGCCACAACAGGGTAGACTAGAAAATCAGACGTTCAGCCTAACATATGAGAGGCCCAATCAAAAGCCTGAAAATGGCAAGGCATAATCTGTTCAATCTGGTGGTACAGTTTTTAACCTTTTGCCCAATAGGAGAGGGGAGCAGAGGGAATGGCTGGGGTGTGAGTGGGCCTTGATTATGTTGATTACTTTCCCGCATTGGGAAAGTAATCAACATAATTGATTACTTACCCGGGTCCCTGGCGTTGGAAGGCAGCACCTCTATGCCACAATGCTGCCTTCTGAAGTAGAAGTGTTCTTGTGTTTTCTTGACCTTAGCATCAACCTGTTTGGACCAGGACAGATTGTTGTTGATATTTACATCTGCAAACTTGTTCTCAATCACATCCACCTCAGCGCCTCTGCCACATTCTGGGGCGTGTACTCTACCCCACTTCCTGAAGTCAATGACGAGCTCCTTCATCTTGTTGGCATTGAGGGAGAGGTTGTTGTCTTGACGCCATGTTACTAAGCTCTCTTTCTCCTTCCTGCACTCTGTCCTGTCATTGTTTGATATCCACAAGGGTACATAAATCATTATATAGTTACAGCTACATAAATCATTTAAAGTAATGACATAGATTAAATAGACTGCAAAGCACTGGAATTTATTTCTCCGGAAATAAAATTGAAAACCAAAGAAGCTGGGCTAAAGTAGTGCAGAATCTAATCAGACCACATAAAAAGACGCAAAGCCTTGGAGTAACTCAGCAAATCAGGCAGCAGCTCAGGAAGACATGGATCTGCAACGTTTCAGGTCGAGTCCCTTCTTCAGGCTGAAAAAGACTTTGTCAGACAGTCCCAACTCAAAACATCACCGATCCACTTTCTCCAGAAATGTTGCCTGACCCGCTGAGTTAATCTAACACTTTGTGGGGGGGGTTTTGTTCAAGAGCATCTGCAGTTCCTCCTGTCTTCTGACCAGACCACATGGTATATTCTGCACTACATAGACACCTTTACTCGTCAGGTCTGTCTTAGTTACGTTATCGGATTGTCTTGTGTTGGCGGGGGACAGGTAGAGTCACTCTCAAACCAAACACTGTCTTCTCCCCAGGCTTCCGCTGTCACATGGAACAAGGTGACCAGAGAATCACAAGGAACTGGACTGGAACCACAAGGAACTGAAGATGCTGGAACTCACGTGCGTCCCATCAGTTTTAACTGCAGATGCTGGAATCTTGGGCAGAATGACAAGTGCTGGACAAACTCAGTGGGTCAGGCAGCATCTGTGGAGGAAATGAAAAGACAATGTTTCAAGTCAAGACCCTTCTTCAGACTGACTGTAGTGGGGGTGGGGTGGGGTGAGGGGAGAGAAAGTTGGAAAAGAACCGGTGACGGGACAAAGCCCGGCGAGTGATAGGTGGAAACAGGTGCGGAGTGTACATGTACTGAGATGCAGTGAAAATCTTTGCATGCTATCCAGTTAAATCATACCATACAAGAGTAAAATCAAGAAACAGAGACTTGCAGATGCTGTTTAATACACAAAAGACACAGGTCAGGCAGCAGCTCTGGAGAACATGGATAGGTGACGATACAGGTCAGACTGAACAAAGATAAAGATCCCGAGTGAAACATCACTTGTGCCTGTTTTGAGTTCCTCCAGCTGTCGCTTTAGCTCAAGATTCCAGCATCTGCAGTTCATTGTGCCTCCACCAAACCAGGGACTGTCTGCCTTGGAGTGGGTGCTCTCTTCCCACACACTCTGAGTGCCTGCTCCATTCGAGAGAGAATGTTTGTGCTCACTTTAACACCCTTAAAGAGGCTGGTTAACACCTCAAGATCACCAACTGTTCCCACGCAACATCCTGTGATCGCTGTTAGCATCAGGGGACAGCAGAAGTACAAAATGCACACCGAGAAAGTAGGGCAGCTACTCTCAGAAGGGATTTCCAACAAATGGAATGCTTGGTTAAAGGAAATCCAGGAGGATTACGTCCTTCAGGGAACTTGTTTCTGAGGCAGAGAACTAATGAGCCTTGGGACTCAACATGAGCCCCGTACTGCTACCCTACTGGAGGAATGTGCTCAAGAATAGTACTTTAGCGATAGAGCACAGAAACAGGCCCTTCGGCCCATCATGTTCATGCCGGCCAGCGATCACGCTGTACACTAACACACTAAGGACAAATTACAATTTTACCAAAGCCAATTAATCTGCAAGCCTCTACATCTTTGGAATGTGGGAGGAAACCGGAGCACCCAGAGGAAAACCACGCGGTGTCAGGGAGAATGCGCAAACTCCACACAAACAGCATCCGTAGTCAGGATCGAACCCGGGTCTCTGGCGCTGTAAGGCAGCAACTCTATCGCTGCGCCACCCTATCCATGTAACTGTCCGAATGTCTTTTAAATGTTCTTTTAAACATAGTAAGGATATCCTATAGTAGTAATGCTATTGATGGATGGGCTGCTTCTTTAAGCACCGATCTTTGATGGGTAGATTATTGCTGATGGCAAGCTGTGATTGGGACTGGGATCATTTTGGCAGCACAGTGGGGCAGCGGTAGAGTAGCTGCCTCACAGTGTCAGAGACCCGGGTTCGATCCTGACTACGGGTGCTGCCTGTGTCGAGTTTGTACGTTTTCCCCGTGACCGCGTTCCACCGGGTACGCTGGTTTCCTCCCACATTCCAAAGACGCGCATGTTTTTACGTTAATTTGTACTGTATTTTGCCTCTAATATGTAGGATTGAACCAGTATATGGGGCATCACTGGTCGATGTGGCCTCGGTGGGTCGAAGGGCCTGGTTCCATGTTGTATCTCTAAAGTCTAAAGTAAAGATTACAATTTGTAGGTTAATTGGTTTCTGTAAATTGTCCCTAGTACGTGAGATGGAACTAATGTGAACGGGCGATCAGTGCATGGCATGGACATGGTGGGCCGAAGGGCCTGTTTCCATGGTGTATCTCTAAACTGAACATTGGCTAGGAAAGATGTAAAGCCCATTGCAATGTGCATGAATGTGTGGATATTAGACAGAGCACAGAAATTGTGTGTTTATCGGCAGCAACGTTGCATTATTTATTTCTGTTACTGCTATCTCGGGCTGGTCTCCATCACTCTGGGTTTCCTCGTGCACTGCGCCTGCTTTAAACTTAAACCACCTTTGATCCTTGACAAAGAATCCAGGCTTATTGGAACCACTTTGACATCTTCCAGGCCAGTCAACCCTACGGAACATCTGCAGTGCAGATGCCTGTTCCACTAGAAATTGTTATTTGTGCATTGACCTCTGCCCTCTGCCCCCTGCCCCCTGCCCCAGGTACCTAATAGCCATTAAACCAATGGTCAGGGTCAAGGGGCAGAGGTCAACAGGAAGAGAACACCAGCTATGTGCTCTTGAACCTAATGCTTTCCATAAAACCAGGAATGTTACAATAAGGATTATATTCCCTCCCTGCAATAATTCAGCCTTTGGGTCTTGACAGCTCGAATAAACCCTCTGTGGGTTATACAACGGTTTAGTTTAGAGATACAGCGTGGATACAGGCCTTTCGGCACATCGAGTCCACGCCGACCAGTAATCCCCGCACATTAACAATATGCTACAATAGGGTCAATTTCCAATTTTACATAAGCCAATTAACCTACAAACCTGTACGTCTTTGCAGTGGGAGAGGAAACCGGAGCACCCAGAGGAAACTCACGCAGGTCACGGGGAATATGGACAAACACCATACAGACAGCACACGTGGTCAGGATTGAACACAGGTCTCTGGCGCTGTAGGGCAGCAGCTCTAACGCTGCGTCACCGTGCCGCCCTGCAGTTTGATTAGAAACAGGACTGGTGTGGGAAACTTGAGAGCAATCTGCAAGTGCAAGCCAGTGGGTGAAGAAGGAAGGGGTGGAGCAGGAGGAATGATGTAAACCAGAACATATAACACGGAACAACTCAGAATAAAAGGTCTTACCTTTGGAAAGGAGATGAGGAGGAATTTATTTAGTCAGAGGGTGGTGAATATGTCGAATTCATTGCCACAGACGGCTGTGGAATCCAAGTCATTGGGTATTTTTTAAGTGGAGATTAACAGGTTCTTGATTAGTAAGGGTGTCAAAGGTTACGGGGAGAAGGAAGGAGAATAGGGTTGAGAGGGAAAGGTAGATCAACCATGATTGAATGGAGGAGTAGACTGTTCAAGTTCAAGTTCAAGTGAGTTTATTGTCATGTGCCCCTGATAGGACAATGAAATTCTTGCTTTGCTTCAGCACAACAGAACATAGTAGGCATTGACTCCAAAACAGATCAGTGTGTCCATATACCATTCTATAAATATATACACACATGAATCAATATACTGATGAAGTGCAAATAACAGTTAATTGGCTAATAAAGTTCAGTGTTTTGTCTGAGCCAGGTTTAATAGCCTGATGGCTGTGGGGAAGTAGCTATTCCTGAACCTGGTCGTTGCAGTCTTCAGGCTCCTGTACCTTCTACCTGAAGGTAGTAGGGAGATGAGTGTGTGGCCAGGATGGTGTGGGTCCTTGATGATACTGCCAGCCTTTTTGAGGCAGCGACTGTGATAGATCCCCTCGATGGAAGGGAGGTCAGAGCCGATGATGGACTGGGCAGTGTTTACTACTTTTTGTAGTCTTTTCCTCTCCAGGGCGCTCAAGTTGCCGAACCAAGCCACGATGCAACCGGTCAGCATGCTCTCTACTGTGCACCTGTAGAAGTTAGAGAGAGTCCTCCTTGACAAACCGACTCTCCATAATCTTCTCAGGAAGTAGAGGCACTGATGTGCTTTCTTAATAATGGCATCAGTGTTCTCGGACCAGGAAAGATCTTCAGAGATGTGCACGCCCAGGAATTTGAAGCTCTTGACCCTTTCAACCATCGACCCGTTGATATAAACAGGACTGTGGGTCCCCATCCTACTCCTTCCAAAGTCCACAATCAGTTCCTTGGTTTTGCTGGTGTTGAGGGCCAGGTTATTGTGCTGGCACCATATGGACAGTTGCTCGATCTCTCTTCTATACTCTGACTCGTCCCCATCAGTGATACGTCCCACAACAGTGGTGTCGTCAGCGAACTTGATGATGGAGTTCGCACTATGTCCGGCTACGCAGTCATGAGTATAGAGTGAGTACAGCAGGGGGCTGAGCACGCAGCCTTGAGGTGCTCCCGTGCTGATTGTTATCGAGTCTGACATATTTCCACCAATACGAACAGACTGTGGTCTGAGAGTGAGGAAGTCGAGGATCCAATTGCAGAGGGATGCGCAGAGACCCAGTTCTGCGAGTTTGGTAACCAGCTTGGAGGGGATGATTGTATTAAATGCCGAGCTGTAATCGATGAATAACAGCCTGACATATGAGTTTTTGTTGTCCAAGTGGTCCAGAGCGGAGTGGAGGGCCAGCGAGATCGCATCCACCGTTGATCTGTTGTGGCGGTAAGCGAACTGCAGTGGGTCCAGGTTTTTGTCGAGGTAGGAGTAGTTTCTGCGCCATGATCAACCTCTCAAAGCACTTCATCACTGTAGATGAGATATGCATGTGCCTTTAACATAGTGACCTCACACCCACTAACCACTCCCCATATCACAAGTATAACTACAACCTCCACACCCACAGATCGCCCTCTAGTTCCTGTGACAGACCACGTACAGCTAGTGCAATGTATAATGTCCAGTATGAATAAAGATAGTAAAGTAACGATGTCTCGATATCAATCCTTTACATGGTGTCAAATAACGTACCTTGCGCCTCCCGTTTATCGGTTTATCATTTAATTTTGACCCAGTTTTTTGTTTCCCCCCTAACTGTTTTTGTTATGGCCTCTTCTGCCCGTAAGCCCGATGCGCTCGTTTTCGATTTCGACATCGCCCTTCGATGGAACATATTCAAACGCGACTTTGAACACTATTTCACGATTGCCCATCCTGGCACCACCGACGCTCTCAAAGCCTCGCTGCTTCTCAACTTGGCTGGTCCCAACGCCTTGACTCGCTCGGACTTCTTCGTCTACGCTCCTGGAGAATCAGCTCGGGACCCGGCATGTCTGTTGGCTAAGTTTGACGCTATTTGTGACATTCCTACTAATTGCATTTTAGAACGTTTTAAACTGTTCGCGCGGCGTCAGCTCCCTGGGGAATCTGCTGAGAACTATGTCATTGCGCTGCGGGACCTGGGCAGGCGCTGCCGCCTCGAGACGTGGACCCCCGATAATGTCATCAGGGACCTACTGGTTTACGGTCTCCGTGATGAGAAGCTCAGGTCCGAACTACTTCGCAAGCCGGATCTGACCTTGGCCGATGCAATGCACGCTACTCGCTTAGCCGACGCTGTTTCCGCGGCGGCGCCGCCGGCTGAACAGGCGATCAACTTTGCCAGCACTCCCAGCTAACCCATGAACGCACCCCAGTCGCGACCCCCGGTGTCGCTCGCTGCTCGAGGGGGACGCGCCCCGGGGTTCGGTGGTGCCACAAGGGGAGACACCCAGCAAAGGTGCCCTAATTGCAACTTCACATCTCATCAGTTCAATGTGTGCCCTGCGCTGGGAAAGTACTGCAACTCCTGTAATAAGTTGAACCATTTTGCTGCAGCCTGTCGTTCCCGTGGGAAGCCTGTCGCTGCTCGAAGGCAAAATTTAAACAACCTTCTACAGTCGGATAATGATCTCAGCTCCCAGCACTATTCCGATGAACATTCTGTTCCTACATCCAACTCCTCTCAGGCAGAAACCAGCTTGTTTACCGTGGTGAACGCACCTGCTATGATAACGGATCCTTCTGTGCAAGTCACTGTGAACAACTCGACCTTCACGGCCAAAATCGACACTGGGGCGGTTACCAATGTAATGTCAACATCTCTTTTCAACCAGATAAGGACTAATGAGAAGATATTTTCTCAGAGCTCAAACCTGCATGCCTACGGTGGGGAGATCCTTACTCCTGTGGGCAAGGCCACACTACACTGTAAGATACTGAAGGCCACTCGGCCCCTCACCTTCTTTCTCCTCAATCGAAGTTGCGTTCCCCTGCTGGGGATCCAGGCATGCCAGGAAATGGGACTGGTGTCCTTCCACCGGGACATCCACCACGTGCGGGCTCTTATGGACCCGCTGGCCGAGTATCCTGACCGCTTTGATGATAAGCTAGGCAAACTACCCTGCAGCTACAAGATTGAAGTGGACCATAAGATCGTTCCTGTGGTCCATGCTCCTCACCGTATTTCCTTCACCATGAGGGACAAAGTGGAGGCGACCCTACACAGTATGGTACAAATGGGCGTCCTAAAGGCGGTCGTCGAGCCCACCAGCTGGGTCTCTTCCATGGTTGTTGCTGCCAAAAAGGACATGAGTGAGATACGCATCTGCATCAACCCCAGAGACCTCAACCTGGCCATTCGGCGCCCTCACTACCCTATGAGAACGGTGGAAGACGTCGCTGCACGGGTTGGTCCAGCAACGGTCTTTTCGGTCCTCGATGCCAAGAGTTCATTCTGGCAGATACCACTGGACGAGCGGTCGTCCATTTTGACAACCTTCGCCACCCCCTACGGAAGGTTTCGGTTCCTCCGAATGCCCTTCGGAATCAACTCTGCCAGCGAGGTATTCCAGCGAACCATGGAACAGTTGTTTTCAGATCTGCCTTGCGCCATAATTGTTGACGACATCCTCGTTTACGGTAAGGATGTTGCCGAACACGATGTCAACCTCCGCCTGATCCTGGACCGGGCCAGGCAAATCAACTTGAAACTGAACCCCAAGAAGTGCCGATTCCGCGTCTCGGAGGTCACCTATGTTGAACACGTATTCACCGCTGAGGGGCTGAAGCCTGACCCGCAGAAAACGACCGCCATCTCAGGGATGCCTCCTCCTACTAACGTGGCAGGCCTGCAACGCTTTCTCGGCTTGGTAAACTACCTGGGGAAGTTCATCCCCGACCTAAGCGAGCTCAGCGCTCCCCTGAGGGATCTGATCAAATAGGACCTGGCTTTGGTTACCCAATCATCAGAAGGCATTTGACATTCTTAAGTCTAAACTGATCAGCACACCCACGCTCAAGTTCTTTGACCTGCGGCATCCCATTGTCCTCACCTGCGACGCCTCTCAATTCGGACTCGGTGCCGCCTGCCTCCAGGTCCATGATGGCCTGCAGATGCCTGTCTCATTCGCGTCCCGCACCATGACCGCCACCGAACAGCACTACGCGCAGATTGAGAAGGAGCTACTGGCCGTGCTGTTTGCCTGCTCCAAATTCCGGGACTACATCGTGGGCAACACTTTCACCGTTGAAACTGACCATCAACCACTTGTTACCATCCTCAACAAACCGATCCATGTGGCCTCATCACGTCTGCAGCGCATGCTGCTGCAGCTCCAGCGTTTCACGTTCACGGTGGTTTATCGTAAGGGGAAGGACATGTTCGTAGCCGACACGTTGTCTCGCGCCCCGCTGACGTCCACTGCTCGCCACCAATACGAAACGTCCGAGTTACTAGTACTACGATTGAACTTCGTCCCCTCGCCACAGATGAAATCCCTGGTTGAACACATTACCAACGACCCTGCCCTGCAACAGCTGTCTGCCGTCATCCGGCAGGGCTGGCCTGACCGTCGCTCGGCACTGCCGGCTGGAGCCGTGCCCTACTTCCTGATTCGGGACGAGCTCGTATTGCACGACGGCGTGGTGGTGAAGGGTCACAAAGTGGTCGTGCCCGCGGCGCTGCACGACCACTATTTTCAGGTCGCACACCGCGGTCACACTGGGGCCGAAGCCACTTTGTCTCTCGCCAAGGCACAGTTCTATTGGCCGGATATGGCAAAGTACATCCGGGAGAGGGTCTCATCGTGTTCCACCTGCAACAGCCGTGCCCCCCATCAGCAGCGTCAGCCGCTTCTACAGCAGCCCGCGCCCGGACTGCCCTGGATGGCGCTCGCCACAGACATTTTCGAGTGGCGGGGCAAACATTTCCTGGTACTCGTCGACTTCTACTCCAGCTGGTTTGCGGTTGACCGGCTGCCTTCCGTGACCTATTCGGCCGTCATCGACAGGTTGGACCCTCACTTTAGCACTTTTGGCCCCCCGGTAAGCCTGCAGTCGGACAATGGCAGCCAGTTCACGAGCTCCGAGTTTAAAGCGTTCGCTTCCAGATGGAACTTTCGCCATTTCACAAGCAGCCCGGAGTACCCGCAAAGCAACGGTTTGGCCGAGCGCGCGGTCCGCAGTGCTAAGCACCTGTTGGAACAGTGTGGTGGCATTAACTCCGACTTCCACCTGGCCCTCCTCAGCCTTCGGAACATCTCTCGCGACCCTGCCATGGGTTCACCTGCTCAGCGGCTCCTGTCTCGCGCTACCAGGCTCCCACTCCCGGTGGCCCAGCGATCCCTCATACCCTCGGTCCTTCCACCTGCGGCGGTTCAGAAACGGATTGCCTTCAGGCAAGACGTCCAAAAGCGGTCCCATGACAGGTCCTGCCACCCGCTGCCGCCCCTCTTCCTCAGTCAAGTAGTCCGTATGCAGACCACTCCCGGTCACTCCAAGCTCGCTACTGTCGTCGGCTCTGCGGGGTCGCCCAGGTCTTATTTCGTCGACTACGCTGGAACCATTTACCGACGGTCTCGCCAGCACCTTCGGCTCGTCCACGAGCCGCGTCCTCCTCCCGCCGATCCCTTTGCTCCCCCGCTGCCTGTTTCCCGTCCGGCCGTTGCCCTGCCCGTGATTCCCTGCATGCCTCGCTCTGCTCCTCCTTCGCCCCCTCCGCTCCAACACACTCCGACTAGTCCTCGGACGCCTCCCCGCGCTCTCCCCGGTCCCGGCCCCGCATCCCCTCCGGTTTCGGTGCCGCGATCTCTTCCGTTTCCTCCCGTTTCTCCCTTTCAGGTTCGTCTGTCCCCGCTGGTGCCTCTTCCTCCTCCAGGAAGGGTGGATGGCGAGACGCGAACCCGGGCGGGACGTCTGGTCAAACCGCCTGACCGCTATGGCGATGTTGCCTAGCTATCCTAGCGCATGAGCCGTGGTCGCCATGTCACCTTTGTATTTGCCTGTCGTTTCGGGGAGGAAGGATGTAGATGAGATATGCATGTGCCTTTAACATAGTGACCTCACACCCACTAACCACTCCCCATATCACAAGTATAACTACAACCTCCACACCCACAGATCGCCCTCTAGTTCCTGTGACAGACCACGTACAGCTAGTGCAATGTATAATGATCCAGTATGAATAAAGATAGTAAAGTAACGATGTCTCGATATCAATCCTTTACAATCACCACAGGCGTTAGTGCCACAGGTCGATAGTCATTGAGGCACGTCACCTTACTCTTCTTGGGCACTGGTATAATTGATGCCCTTTTGAAGCAGGTGGGAACCTCAGACCTCAGAAGTGAGAGGTTGAAAATGTCCATTGAGACTGGATGGGTTTATGAACAGTACAGCCAGCAAGAAAATGCCTCCAAGTTCATCCCAACTCCACCACGTTATCTGCAATTTCCTTCCATAATTAATTGACTGACTGATTGATTGCTTGATTGATCGATTGGTTGATTGAACGATCGAGCGATTGATTGATTGGTTGATCAATCGATCGATTGATCGATTGATCGATTGATTGATTGATCGATTGATCGATTGATTGATCGATCGATTGATTGATTGATTGATTGATTGATTGATTGATTGATTGATTGATTGATTGAATGATTGATTGATTGATTGATATAAAATACAACATTGAACAGGCCCTTTTGCCCACCGAGCGTATGCCGACCATCCATTCACACTCGTTCCATTTTATTGAACTTTCTCATCCGTTCTCTACACAGGGGCAATTTACAGAGTCCAACCTACAAGCCCGCACAACATTTTCATGTTGAAAAGTGTGGCATCTTTATCCAGGCATGGCCAAGGTTCGGAAGGATGGAACAGCACATAGCATTGGGGGAAGAGGAAATTAGAAACTAATCTTTTATTGGTGTTACTTCTGATTCCTCCCAAGTCTATGTGTGGTCGCCGCGGCAGGTTGAGTGTATTATTGATAAAGTTGGTGATATATTAGTTTGATGATTGTTTGTTTGTAAACTGCCAATTTAGGCAGCCATTGATTGTGTTAATACTCTTTATGTTTGTTTTTGTTTTATGATTAAAAGTATTTGTAAAAAAAAAAGACTATGTGTGCTTCTTTTATTTTTGAAGTTTTATTTATTTCTTCTCAATATGAGAGTCCCTGAAAAACAGGCAGATATATGAGCCCAGAAAAGGCTGGGAGTTTTGAGGCTGATTTCAGTTTAGTGGAGCAATTTGCTAACATTCACATTTATAAAGGAAATCTTGAGAACCTGTACATTCAAATTGGCCCCTTGGGTGGGTGGTTCAGAGGTCACGGAGATAATGAAGAAGCTGTGATACCATTGGATCAATCTTGCATCTCTCATGCAGAATATAAGGAAAGGTCACTGAAGAACAACATCAGACATTTTAAACGCCAATTAGACATAATTCTGGAAGGGGTGGAGCGATATCAGGAAAGGGTGAGAGTGGAGCTGAAATGGAATTTATATTTTATCAGTTTTATCTGATCTTTGAAGTTTTGTGGTCCTGTGTCATTGAACCTCAGGCCTGCTCTCTTCACTGAGGCACCAGAGCCAGTGTGTTGTGGGCAATGTTTGAAATTAGTGTGACGCAGCATTATCTATGGTTATAATAACAAAGAGGCATAAAGCAGGCAGAAATGGGACCTTGTAGAAGAAGCTTTACTCAATGTCTACACTGTGCTGTCCTAGCCACTGGAGACACTGATAGGACACTGATGAAAACCCACGCAGTCAATAGACAATAGACAATACGTGCAGGAGTAGGCCATTCGGCCCTTCGAGCCAGCACCGCCATTCAATGTGATCATGGCTGATCATCCCCAATCATCCCCGTTCCTGCCTTCTCATATCCCCTGACTCCGCTATTTTTAAGAGCCCTATCTAGCTCTCTCTTGAAAGCATCCAGAGAACCTGCCTCCACCACCCTCTGAGGCAGAGAATTCCACAGACTCACCACTCTCTGTGAGAAAAAGTGTTTCCTCGTCTCCGTTCTAAATGGCTTACTCCTTATTCTTAAACTGTGGCTCAGGTTCTGGACTCTCCCAACATCGGGAACATGTTTCCTGCCTCTAGTGTGTCCAAACCCTTAATAATCTTACATGTTTCAATAAGATACCCTCTCATCCTTCTAAACTCCAGAGTGTACAAGCCTAGCTGCTCCATTCTCTCAGCATATGACAGTCCCGCCATCCCGGGATTTAACCTTGCAAACCTACGCACTCCCTCAATAGCAAGAATGTCCTTCCTCAAATTAGGGGACCAAAACTGCACACAATACTCCAGGTGTGGTCTCACTAGGGCTCTGTACAACTGCAGAAGGACCTCTTTGCTCCTATATTCGATTCCTCTTGTTATAAAGGCCAACATGCGATTTGCTTTCTTCACTGCCTGCTGTACCTCCATGCTTACTTTCATAGACTGATGTACAAGGACCCTCAGATCCCATTGTACTTCCCCATTTCCCAACTTGACGCCATTTAGATAGTAATCTGCCTTCCTGTTTTTGCTACCAAAGTGGATAACCTCACATTTATCTGCATTAAACTTCATCTGCCATGCATCTGCCCACTCCTCCAACCTGTTCAAGTCACCCTGCATTCTCATAGCATCCTCCTCACAGTTCACACTACCACCCACCTTGGTGTCATCTACAAATTTGCTAATGTTACATTGAATCCCTTCATCCAAATCATTGATGTATATTGTAAATAGCTGCGGTCTCAGCACCGAGCCTTGCTGTACCCCACTAGTCACTGCCTGCCATTCTGAAAGGGTTCCGTTAATCCCTGCTCTTTGTTTCCTGTCTGCCAACCACTTCTCTATCCATGTCAGCACTCTACCCCCAATACCATGTGCCCTAATTTTGCCCACTAATCTCCTATGTGGGACCTTATCAAATGCTTTCTGAAAGTCCAGGTACACTACATCCGCTGGCTCTCCCTTGTCCATTTTCCCAGTTACATCTTCAAAAAATTCCAGAAGATTAGTGAAGCATGATTTCCCCTTTGTAAATCCATGCTGCCATTTCCTTGTTCCCCATAATAAATTCACCTTTTTCAGTCTTCAAGGATCCAATTTTGGTCAACTAATTTTTTCCGCTTCACATACCTAAAGAAGCTTTTACTATCCTGCTTTATATTCTTGGCTTGCTTACCTTCGTACCTCATCTTTTCTTCCCGTATTGTCTTTTTGGTTATCTTCTGTTGTTCTTTAAACATTACCCACTCCTTTTGGTTCCCGCTCATCTTTGCTAACTTGTACTTCTTCGCTTTAATTTTTATACAGTCCCTGACGTCCCTTGTCAGCCATGGTCGTCCCTTTCTCCCCTTGGAATCTTTCTTCCTCCTAGGAATGAACTGATCCTGCACCTTCTGTATTATTCCTAGAAATACCTGCCATTTTTGTTCCACTGTCATCCCTGCTAGTGTACCTTTCCGGTCAACTTTGGCCAGCTCCTCCCTCATGGCCCCATAGTCCCCTTTATTCAACTGCAACACTGACACCTCCGATCTACCCTTCTCCCTCTCTAATTGTAGATTAAACCTGACCATGTTATGGTCACTGCCTCCTAATGGCTCATAAACCTCGAGGTCCTTTATCAAATCCGGTTCATTACATAACACTAAATCCAGAATTGCCTTCTCCCTGGTAGGCTCCAATACAACCTGTTCTAAGAATCCATCACGAAGGCACTCTACAAAGTCCCTTTCTTGGGGTCCAGTACCAACCTGATTTTCCCAGTCTACCTGCATGTTAAAATCTCCCATAACAACCACAGCATTAATTTTGCTACATGCGAATTTTAACTCCTGATTCAACTTGCGCCCTATGTCCAGGCTACTGTTTGGGGGCCTGTAGATTAGTCCCATTATGGTATTTTTACCCTTACAATTCCTTAGTTCTATCCATACTGACTCCACATCTCCTGTTTCAATGTCTCCCCTTGCAAGGGACTGAATTTCATTTCTCACAAACAGGGCAACCCCACCCCCTCTGCCCACCTGTCTGTCTTTTCGAAAGGAGGTATACCCTTGAATATTCAGTTCCCAGCCCTGGCCCTCTTGCAGCCATGTCTCAGTAATTCCCACAACATCATACTTGCCAGTTTCTAACTGAGCCTCAAGCTCGCAGGGAGAATATACAAACTCCGCACAGGCAACACCCATAGTCAGGATCGAACCTAGGCCTCTGTTGCTGTAAGGCAGCAATTCTACTGTTGTGTCACTGTGCTGCCCTTTCTTCCACAAATTCTTCCACAAGCCTCTCGTCTCTGAAACCATGTCGGATAAATAACTGAAGACGTCTCTGAGCTGCTGCAGGACAGCGAGGGATTTTATCCTTCTGGTTACCTGATCAGATTGCCCATGTCAGAATGGAACACAGAAAAGTACAGCACAAGAACAGGCCCTTCAGTGTACAAAATATGTGCCAAATATAATGCCAAGACCAACACCTACCTGCCAGCACATAATCCATATCTTTCCATTCCCTGCATATCCAAGTGCCTATTTGTTGCACCCATGCTGTTTCTCCAGAGATGCTGCCTGACCCGCTGAGTTACTCCAGCACTTTGTGCCTAAATGTTGCTGCATGTAAGAATTGCATGATTCTGTTTTCAGTATATATGATTGATAATTAACCAAACTTGACTCTTATCGTTGACTCTTACGTTTATCCATGCCAAAGGGCCGGTTCCCGTGTTGTACTGTTCTATGTTCTCCTTAATTCTAAAGGAAGAGAACAGTGTAAACAGGCACCGAAACAATCACACATTAATGCAAGAAAAACACGTGATTATTTATTCTGTAACAACGGGAAAACAACTCTTTATACGGTGAACCAAGCTCAAACTGCTGGAGGGCCAGGCAGCATCCGTGGAGGGAAATAGACAACAACCTGAAAAGTTGCCTGTCCATTCCCTCCACAGCACGGTGGCGCAGCGGTAGAGTTGCTGCCTTACAGCGAATGCAGCGCCGCAGAACGGGTTTTTTACAGGTGCTGTCTGTACGGAGTTTGTACGTTCTCCCCGTGACCTGCGTGGGTTTTCCCCGAGATCTCCGGTTTCCTCCCACACTCCAATGAAGTACAGGTTTGTAGGTTAATTGGCTTGGTAAATGTAAAAATTGTCCCTAGTGTGTGTAGGATGGTGTTAATGTGCGGGGATCGCTGGTCGGCGCGGACGTGGTGGGCCGAAGGGCCTGTTTCCGTGCTGTATCTCTTAACTAAACTAACCTAAACTAAGAGATGCTGCCTGACCTACTGAGTTCTTCCAGCACATTGTGTTTTGCTCAACTTCCCAGCATTTGCAGTTCCTTGTGTCTCTATGGTTCCCAAAAACTGACAGGGCTCATGTGAGTTGCTACAAGGAATTGGCCGATTAGGAAAAGGGGAGATGCAACGAGACCTGGGTGTCATGGTACACCAGTCATTGAAAGTGGGCATGCAGGTGCAGCAGGCAGTGAAGAAAGCGAATGGTATGTTAGCATTTATAGCAAAAGGATTTGACTATAGGAGCAGGGAGGTTCTATTGCAGTTGTACAGGGTTTGGTGAGACCACACCTGGAGTATTGCGTACAGTTTTGGTCTCCTAATCTGAGGAAGGACATTCTTGCCATAGAGGGAGTACAGAGAAGGTTCACCAGACTGATTCCTGGGATGTCAGGACTTTCATATGAGGAAAGACTGGATAGACACGGCTTGTACTCTCTGGAATTTAGAAGATTGAGGGGGGATCTTATAGAAACTTACAAAATTCTTAAGGGGTTGGACAGGCTAGATGCAGGAAGATTGCTCCCGATGTTGGGGAAATCCAGAACAAGGGGTCACAGTTTAAGGATAAAGGGGAAATCTTTTAGGACTGAGATGAGAAAAACATTTTTCACACAGAGAGTGGTGAATCTCTGGAATTCTCTGCCACAGAATGTAGTTGAGGCCAGTTCATTGGCTATATTTAAAAGGCCTGTCTCACGGGTTTGCGGTCATTGGCGGTGAAACAGGAAGTTTCTACCGCTCGTGGACTGCCAGAGACCGCGGGGTCGGTCCAACGCACACCGCCGGGGCCATGCGGTGTTGCTCCCAACACCGCACGGTGCTGACAAAAAACCAACAATGTCGAAAAAACTATTCCTACCGCACAGCCGCCGCCAGTGAGGCACGAGCGCCATGAGTCGAACTTTCACTGCCGCAGCCGCCGCCAGTGAGGCACGTGTGCGGCACGGGCACCGCCACAGCGCCGCGATCAGCACTGCGATCAGCACTACCGCCGCCACAGCCCCACGATCCAAAATGACGTCATCGCGTAGTGCGTCGCGTTGAGCGATGACGTCATCACCCGACGCCGCAAGCTCGTGGAACCGGCCGTAGGGAGATCACTCGGCCCCCGCGCAGCATCAGTGCGGCGCTCTCGCGGTTGCCGTGCGGTCCCCTCTTCCGGCGATGCCGCGCTTCACCGCCAATGACCGCAACCCCATGAGACAGAGCCTTTAGATGTGGCCCTTGTGGCTAAAGTGATCAGGGGGTATGGAGAGAAAGCAGGTACAGGACACTGAGTTGGATGATCAGCCATGATCATATTGAATGGAGGTGCAGGCTCGAAGGGCCGAATGGCCTACTCCTGCACCTGTTTTCTATGTTTCTATGTTTACAAGAACTCATTGTTTGCACAGATGGATACAATGGAACACCATCTTAAGGATGGCATACCCGCAGATGTAGATGGATCCATAGACTCATGCATGCAACCATCCACAAAACCAATAGGACACAAAGTGCCAGAGTAACTTAGCAGGTCAGGCAGCATTTCTAGAGAAATCTTCCAGTCTGAAGAAGGTCCCAACCCAAAACATCACCGATCACTGTTCTCCAGAGATGCTTCCTGACCCGCTGTGTTACTCCAGCACTGTGTTACTCCAGTCCTTTTGTGCAAACCACCACCTGCAGTTCCTTGTCTCTACATCCACAAAGGCAGTCGTGTGAACAGAAGTAACTGCGCACAGGGCAGGAGTAAACGGAGACCGGGGAAAAATACATCTTACAGCTTTTCTGGTTCCTAGCCAGGGAAAGCAAGACAAAATTAACAAACATCTTCTTAAATAATCCAACAACCTCATAACTCTTGTGGAAACATTAGCTTCATAATACTGTCAACATTTTGTAAAACATATTCCATCACATTATGACTGAGAGATTTAGAGTTGTAAATTCGGGAAGTAATGGATGGGGCAGGGACTGGTGTGACAGGCCTGAGGGATGGGGTGCTGCACTGGTGGGGATCCATGGGCAGGGATATAAGGGATGTTGGCTTGCCAAGGAGACGAGACGAAAGGGAAATGAAGGGTCTGAAGCAAAGCTTCACAAGCAACCCTGTTGTTGCTCAAAGACATTTACAGCGCAGACAAAAACCATTCAGCCCATCATGTCCGTGCCAGCTGGAAACTCAGCGGAATGGTCTACAGGAACAAGGAACTGCAGACACTGGTTTACACAAAAGGACACAAAGTGCTGGAGTAACGCAGCAAGTCAGGCCAGCATATTCTCTGGTGAACATGGAGAGGTGACGTTTTGGGTCGGGACCCTCCTTCAGACTCATAACCACACTATTATTTAGCTTCTTGATGTACTCATGTATGGTGTGATTTGCCTGGAAAACAATGTTCTTTACCGTACCTTGGTACGTATGACAAGAATATGGGTAAATGACATTTCAGGTTGGGACACTTTGTCCTGGCCCTCCTCTCTTCCAGCTTACATCCCCCTCCCCCCCCCCCATGCAATCATTGTCCCTAGTGTGTAGCGCGAGTGTACGGGGTGATCGCTGGTCGGCACGGACTCTGTGGGCCAAAGGGCCTGTTTCCACGCAGTATCTGTAAAGTCTAAAGTCTAACACTGCTGCAAGGCTTCCACATGCATCTAATTTCCCATTTGTCTCGCTGTCCCCTGCTCTCCATGTGGCCATTTGTCTCGCTGTCCCCTGCTCTCCATGTGGCCATTTCCAAGCCCATTTTTATTCTTTGCTCGTCGGTGTTAACGCTTTTAAAAGAGAAACTTGTCCAACATCCAAACAAGGAGGGATGAATGGTTGCCTAGCAGCTGGTTCTCCGGAGAGGCGCACATCATAATGGCCGGATTTGTGATGCCGAGGGAGATATCATCGCTTTAGAATTTGCTGTGGTCTTACATCTGTTCATACCACAATGTCAATGTGTTCTCCTCCAATATGTTATGAACTGCAATCGAAATAGGAATGCTTTGAAAATTCTCCATCACTTGACATTTCCATTCATGGAACTGTCCAGGGAGTGTAACACAAAGCTGGAGGTTTGAACTCCTGGGGCTGAAAGATAAGCAGGTTGCATTCTTTACAACGTCCAAAGTTCATAAGTTCATAAGTCATAGAAACAGATTTGGGCCACTCAGCCCATTGAACCTACCAATCAACCCATTCAATCACGGCTGATCTATCTTTCCCTCTCAACTCCATTCTCCTGCCTTCTCCCTATAACCTTTGATGCCCTTCTTAATCAAGCACCTGTCAATCTCCACTTTAAAAATACCCAATGACTTTGGCCTTCACCACCATCTGTGGCAATGAATTCCACAGATTCCCCACCCTCTGGCTAAAGAAATTCCACCTCATCTCCTTTCTAAATGTACGTCCGTTCAGTCTGAGGCTATGCCCTCTGGTCCTAGACTCTCCCACTAGTGGAAACATCCTCTCCACATCCACTCCATCTAGGCCTTTCACTATTTGGTAAATTTCAATGAGGTTCCTCCTCATCTCTCTAAACTCCAGTGGGTACAGGCCCAGTGCCGTCAAGCACTCACCATATGTTAACCCAATCATCCCTGAGACCATTCTAGTCAACCTCCTCTGGACCCTCTCCAATGCCAGCACATCCCTCCACAAATGCAGGGCTCAAATGTTCACTATGCTCCAAATGCAGTCTGACCAGTGCCTTATAAAGCCTCAGCCTTACATCTCAGTCATAGATGAGAGGGCATAGCTATAAGATGTGAGGGACAACATGTAAAGGGGAAGATTTTATTACACAGAGGGTGATGGGTGCCTGGAATGCATTGCCGGGGTTGGTGGTGGAGGCAGATACGATAGTGGCGTTCAAGAGGTTTTTGAATGGCCACATGGATATGCAGAGAATGGAGGGATATGGATCACGTGCAGGCAGAGGAGATTAGTTTCACCATGTTAAGCATGGACATCGTGGGCTGAAGGGCCTGTTCCTGTGCGGAACTGTTCTATGTTTTGCTATCATCCACAATATACTGGCTATACTTTGCTTGGTCTGATTCAGTGCCAATGATTATCATGTGTGAAGCAGCAGGATTTAAAGCCCTTAACTCCAAGCCCCTTTTCTCTCCGGTCCATTTAACACTTTCAGATACAGTATACAGTATTGCTTCCAATAACAGCCTTTTATTTTCTTCCAATGAAGCTCAAAACAGGTTCATAGAAGGGTACCTCATACTGTATTTCAATGAAAAGATTGGAGCTTTAAATTTTAATTTCATTACACAACAAGAGAGCATTGATTTTTTTTCTCTCTGAAATAATAAAATAAACTGTTTACAGATCCCTTTGCGTCCCTTGGCAAGTTTGTTTGAGTGATTCTTGTCATTGGACATTCTTGTGACCCTGACATGTGTTGGAGTCTTTGTTTAGTTTAGTTTAGTTTAGTTTAGAGATACAGTGCAGAAACAGTTCCTCCGAGTCCACACTGACTAGCGATCCCTGCACAGGAACACTATCCTACACACACTAGGGGAAATTTGCAATTATACCGAAGCCAATTAACTAGAAACCTGTACGTCTTTGAAGTGTGGGAGGAAACCGGAGCACCCAGAGAAAATGCATGCAGGCTACGGGGAGAACATACAGAGAGCACCCGTGGCCAGGATTGAACCTAGGTCTCTGGTGCTGTAAGGCAGCAACACTACCACTGCGCCATCATGCCGCCCCACAGTCACAGAAATACAGCGTGAAAACAAGCTTCCTCGGCCCAAATTTGTCCACACCGTCCAAAATGCCCTTGTTGGCTAGTCCCACCTGCTTGCGTTTAGCCCATATCCCTCTGAACTATTCCTATCCTTGGACCTCGCCAAGTGTGAGGCAAGTCTGGCACTGTGAGGGAGTGGCTCTGCCAGCTGCGCCACTGTGTCACCCTAATCTCTTTCCCCCCCCTCCCACCCTTTGTGAGCTTCTGGCTCCAGTTTAAAAATAGTTTGCAGAATCAAAATAATGAAAGCTTAATTGCATGGAACTCTTTTTTTTCTTTTGCATGCAGTGTTCACTTGGAGGTAACCTCGTTCATTTTCTTAATGCAGTGGAATATGGGAATATCAGCAAATGTGAGCATTTTTTATGTGTTCGGCCCATCACCTATGAATAAACTGGATTTAAAATCACTGAAAATAAGATGAGGAAAAATCTATATCGAGCCATTTAATAGTTCAATATGTGCTAATTAGTTGCTTAGCAGATTCCATGCATTTTGCAGATTCATTGCAGATTAAACCAACCTCGCTTCCATTGACACCCTCTACACTTCATGCTGCCTCAGCAAAGCTACCAACCAGCATATTCAAGGACGAGTCTCACCCCGTCATTCCCTCTTTTCCCCTCTCCCATCAGGCAAGAGGTACAGAAGTTTGAAAATGCAGACCTCCAGATTCAGGGACAGTTTCTTCCCAACTGTTATCAGGCAACTGAACTATCCTATCAACAACTAGAGAGTGGTTCTGAGCTACTATCTACCTCATTGGAGACCCTTGGACTATCTTTATTCCCTTTATCCTGTATCTGTACCATGGGATGGCTCGATTGTAATCAGGTACAGTCTTTCCGCCGACTGGTTTGCACGCATCAAAAACTTTTCACCTTACATAGAAACATAGAAAATAGGTGCAGGAGTAGGCCATTCGGCCCTTCGAGCCTGCACCGCCAATCAATATGATCATGGCTGATCAGCCAACTCAGTATCCCGTACCTGGCTTCTCTCCATACCCCCTGATCCGTTTAGCCACAAGGGCCACATCTAACTCCCTCTTAAATATAGCCAATGAACTGGCCTCAACTACATTCTGTGGCAGAGAATTCCAGAGATTCACCACTCTCTGTGACCCATGAAAATAAACTAAATATTGATTGGGGAAGTCGGTTGCCTCTGCACTTACGAGACCAAGCAGGATTTGGGAAAGCTCCGTTGCAACCAGCACGTTGCGAGGAGCCATGTAACTTCCCTCAATGTACGCTCCGATCTTGGCAGCCACCTTCGAATGGGATACGATTAAGTGGAGGATATTCACGCTGAGCTGAGAGTCACACGGTGGCAGAAGGCTCCCGAGACGGGCCGCGCGACCTATCGACCCAATGGGCGAGCTGCCGAGAGCGCGGAGGGACCCTGCGGGGGAGGGGGCCACCGAGGACGTAGGGTCAACCGGCAGAGGGGCCGCAGAGAACGATTGGGGGATACGGCGGAGGGGGGGGGGGCATCTGCAGCGACGGGTCTGGTTCACCACTGCGAAAAGATGAAAACTTTTATAACTGTCGGCGCCCGAAACATGGCAACTCTTATGTACTGCGTAGGTGAGGTGTGTTGTATGATTTTGCCGATTGTATGCAAAAACAAAGAATTTCACTGTGCATAGGTACACGTGGGAATAAAGTGTCACTGAGATTGAATCATTGATATTGTCGGGACAGAATACAAGGAGATATATTCATCAAGGCATCCGGCAAATAGTGTAATGGGTAGGTCTTCGGTAAATAAACATGCTGGAATAAAAATGGGAAGTAAATGCAACTAAGAGCTACACAGTTCCTACAGGAGCACCTCACCGTTCACAAGCATCACAGTGCAAGTCCTCGTACAAGATAGACACAAAGTGCTGGAGTGACTCAGCGGGACAGGCAGCATCTCAGGAGAACAAGAATAGGTGACGTTTTGGGTCAGAACCCTTCTTCAGACTGAAAGTAGGGGTGGGAGAAAGAAACTGGAGGTGAGAAAACGCCAGAGCAAATCAGGGTCAGCAACAGATGTCCTCAGGAAGGGTGGAGCCTATAATGTCTTAACTCAGACCGCCTGAGATCTGTTGGAATGGACTGAACAGGCTTGTGTCCCTGCCTGGAGCCTTGATAAGAACATGATTTATCAGGGCGGTAAATTCATTGCATAAAGAAATGGAATGCAGTGAGTTTTTCGCAATGCTGGCAATGGGTTTTGAATGTGGCACTACAGTTGTTCAGAAATTTTACACGCAACTCAAATGAACTAGATTTGTTTATTTCATGCCATTCCAGGGAACAATATCTTGCTTTGTGAGTACTTTGTAACGTATTTGCTACACTCCATAGGTCCCGGCGAGCAGCAGCCACACCCCAACAGCAGGCCTGACTCGCCCACTGCAGAACTGGGAGAGGGAAGCCACCGAGCCCGGCCCCTGCTCACCCCCGAAGACCAAGGACCAGAGTGGAGGAGTAGAGTGGAGACTGTACAATGCACCAATGCACCTGCAGTTCAGGTCATGAGGTCATAAGGAATAGGAGTAGAATTAGGCCATTTGGCCCATTAGGTCCGCTCCGCCATCCAATCATGGTTGATCTATCTCTCCCTCTTAACAGGTGGGACACTTCCTGGAGGTATCATCACATGACCTACAGGTGCACTCCTCCCTTTCTCCTGGTCTCCCACCATTGTAGACCCAACATGTCACTCAACGGAGAGTCATCCACATTTGGAACAAGCTGCTGGAGGAAGCTATAAGGGTGACACACTGGCGCAATGGTAGAGTTGCTGCCTCATAGTGCCAGAGACCCGGGTTTGATCCTGACTACGAGTGCTGTCTGTACAGAGTTTTTGTACGTTCTCCCCATAGCCTGCGCGCATTTTCTCCGGGTGCTCCGGTTTCCACACGCATCCCAAAGACATGCAGGTTTGCACGTTAATTGGCCCTCTATAAATTGTCCCCAGTGTGTAGGATAGAACTGGTGTACGAGGTGATCGTTGGTTGACACAGGCTCAGGGGGCCGAAGGGCCTGTTTCCACGCTGCATCTCTAAAACTAAAAACTCAGCGGATATAATTCGAACTTTCAAAACACATTTGAACAGACATGAGGACAGGGAGGGTTCAGAGGGATATGTGTCAAATGCAGGCAAATGGGACCGGTCCGGAATGGCAACTTGGTCAGCATGGACATTGTGGGCCAAAGGGCCTGTTCTTGTGCTGTACTGTTCTATGTTCTATACATGGTCCATTGTCAGACATGGGCACTGCCTGACACTTGTGTGGCGTAACTGTTACCTCCTCGTAGCCAGCCGATGTTTGATTGATATTCATGTCCACATGAATCCAGGCAGAGGTTACCTCTTGATCTAAGAAGCTGCAAATACACCTGAACATTGTGCTGTCGTCAGCAAATCCATCGGAACAGAAACTTCTCATTAGCTCATTGCTTATTTCACACATAAAAAGCTAAAGAAATCCCTTCATC
This sequence comes from Malacoraja senta, assembly GCA_038087875.1. NCBI lineage: Eukaryota > Metazoa > Chordata > Chondrichthyes > Rajiformes > Rajidae > Malacoraja > Malacoraja senta. The sequence continues at coordinate 172,724,623 of CM075978.1, forward strand.
AACTTAAAAATCTCTAACATCTTTCTTTTCAACCTTGGGGGAATAGTAGCCAAGGTTGTACAAATAGTCCTCACCTCTTAACCAAAAATAATAGCAGAACGTACAGGAAACACTTATTAGCTGTGGAAAGAGAAACCACGTCAATGTTTCAGGTCAAATTTAACCCTTAACTGGTGATCCTGATTTGGAAAGTGGATCTATAGATGTGGATCTGAGGATCTTGCGGATCAGAGCCTCCTGAAAGTAGCAACTCGTTGATAGAAGGTTAAAGAAGAACGAAGCTGATTAACCCACAAGCCTGTACATCTTTGGAGTGTGGGAGGAAACCGGAGCGCCCGGAGGAAACCCATGGGGTCACCTGGAGAACATACAAACTCCGTACAGACAGCACTGGGTGGCGCCAGCAATGGCTGCCTCGCCAACAGTCTGTTCCTTATTTCTTTTGTTGTTTGTTTGTATGTGTTAATTGATTATTGATTGATTGATTATTGATTGATTATTGATTGATTGATTATACCTTCAATAATCCTTTGCAGGAAATTACAAAGCCACGACAGCTTCAAGACAGACATAACACCACAAATAGCTTCCATACTTAACAATTTAAAATACAAGTTAAAATACAATTAATTTTTAAAAAGTGCAGTTATTTATGCGCATTATATAACCTTATCGCAGCTGGTAAACAGGACTTCCTATGTCTCTCCGTTTTGCACATTGGTGCAATCAGTCTCTGAATGTATGTTTTTAGTGTTCTTTAGCTTGTTTTATGCGGGGGGGGCTGGGGGGAGCGGGGGGGGGGCGGGGGTGTTGGGGGAAACTTTTTCTAATCTCTTACCTCGACGGAGATGCACATTTTTTTTCCGTATCGTATCTCGGTCCGCACTGTGGCCCAACATCGAGGAGTTTGCCGCCTTTGCTGGAGACCGACTTCGAGAGCTCCACCGCGGGAGCCTGCAGGACTTTAACATCACAGAGCTAGCGGTCTCTGTCAGAGACCGACTTCGGGAGCTTTGACCGCCTCAACGCAGGTGCTTCGACCGCCCTGACACGGGAGCTTTGGTCGCCCCGACGGATGGTTCGACTGCCCCGACCACGGGAGAAAAATGATGGAAGATTAGACTTCCATCACAGTGAGGAACGTGGAATCCACTGTGGTGGATATTTATGCTAACGTTTATGTGGTTGTGTGTCTTGTTGCTTTTTTAAGTATGGCTGTATAGTAATACGAACATCACTCTACCTTAATTGGTATACGTGACAATAAAAGACCTTTAAAACCCGTAGTCAGGGTCAAACCCGGGTGCCTGGCGCTCTATTGTTGATGATAATGTTGTGACCATAAAAATGGGCTCCATGTAGGGTCGGTATAAATGGGTGGTCGACGGTCGGCACAGACTCAGTGGGCTGAAGGGCCTGCTTCTGTGTTGTATCTCTCTACGGGTCCATAGCATCCAATTTATGGATGCCCTCTATTTCACCCAAAGGGAACTGTTTTGTAATCCATCCTGGAGTGATGTGTGGTTGAAAAATTGGGAGTAATGGACCCAATTTCAGGGCGTGAATCTGAAAATTGTACATAAAAGGTATATTGTAATTGACGCTTCTCTTTGTATTTCTTTCTGCCTTATTTTGTTCCCCACAAATGAAGCTGTCCAAATAATGACACAAAACAAAACTACGCTGAACAATAGGCAACTTCAGAATGAGAGAAATGAAATTCTATATTTGGCTCCCGGCCATGGTGAAGCCAATTGATTTATGCCTCCTGAAATATCACTTTAATTTCTTTGTGTGCCTCAAGGAAGGTTCAGTTACTGAGGTAAGTCAGGGAGGGCAGTAATGATGCAAATATAGAACCCTTGTGAACAGAACGTGTTCAGATCACAGCTCAGTCATTACAGGAGAATGATGGGGTCTCAGGACAAGTAGTCCTGTTTCCATCAAGATGCTTCTTGGCTCAGAGTTGTTAGAGATGTCATTTTCATTGATTGCTCACTTACTAGTCGTAGTCACACAGCATGGAAAGAGGCTCTTCAGCCCAACTTGCCCACGCCGACCAACATGTCCCATCTTCACTAATCCCACTTGCCTACGTTTGGCCCACATCCCTCTAAACCTGTCCTATATATGTATCTGCCTGAATGTTTCTTGAACGTTACTGAGTGTCTTCATGTTGGGACTCAAGGGATAGACACAAAACGCTGGAGTAACTACAGGGATGATTGAGTTATAGTTATAGTCTGTGGACGCCTGGCCCAACCTGTCCATGCCAAACAAGCTGCATCATCTAAGCTGGTCCTGTTCGCCAGTCCGAAGAAGTATCCTGACCTAAAACGTCACCTATCCATGTTCTCCAGAGATGCTGCCTGACCTGCTGAGTTACTCCAGCACTTTGTGACTTTTTTTGTAAACCAGCATCTGCAGTTTCTTGTGCCCCCCTTTGTCCACTTTTGGCCTATATTCCTGAAAATCTTTCCGATCCCTGTATCTATCAATGTATTTTTTAAATGTCGTTATTGTAACAGTTCAGCTACTTCCTCGGGTAGTTTGACCATAATCCAAACACTCTCTAAAGAAGGGTCTGATGAAGGGCCCTGACCCAAAACATCACCTATCCATGATCTGGCCCGGCTGAGTCACTCCAGCACTTTGTATCTTTTTCTCCTTAAACATCACCTGTAGCTGAAGCCTGTTGCTCGAGTGCCAAGATCTCTTTATCGTAAAAATGTATTTACTCCATCCAAATTGTGCCCGGGTCTATTTGTTCATTTAAGGATGTAACAAGCTCATGATTCAGTCTAAATTAGTGGATTTATCCAGCCTCCAAAGTGATTTATATCCGTAAATTAAATGTCAAGATTGAGAGGATATGGGCACCAGAGCGGCACAGGAGTTCATATCTTGCATTGCAAAGTGACTTTCCACACTGTACTTTGTACCTGCAGCAGCCCAGTCCCTGGCGAAGAATTGATCGCAATTTGAGTCATAGACAGATGATCATCTCCATAGATCATCATGGAGATATGGACTTTGTCCATCCAGTCTATGCCAAGGGAAAACCATTTAAACTAATCCTATTTTAATCCACATTTTTTATTCATAGAAACATAGAAACATAGAAATTAGGTGCAGGAGTAGGCCATTCGGCCCTTCGAGCCTGCACCGCCATTCAATATGATCATGGCTGATCAGGGCCTTCATCCCAACTTGCCCATGCTGACCAACATGCCCCATCTACACTACTCCCACCTGCTTGTATTTGGCCCATGTCACTCTAAACCTTTCCTATCCATGTACCTGTCCAAAGGTTTCTTTATCATTGTGATAGTACCTGCCTCAACTACCTCTTTTGGCAGCTCATTCCATATACCTGCCACCCTCTATGTGAAAAAGCTGCCATAGAGTCATAAAGTCAGTCATACAGGGTGGAAACATGCCCATCGGTCCAACTTGCCCATGCCGACCAACATGCCCATCTACACCAGTCCCACCTGCCTGCGTTTGGCTCATATCCCTCCAAACCTACCTGTAAATATGTTTCTTAAACGTTGTAATAGTACCTGCCCCGCTGAGTTGGTCCTGCATTTTGTGTCTTTTTTGGTAAACCAGCATCTGTAGTTCCTTGTTTTTATTCAAATATTAGCTATAATATTATGGAAAGTAAGGTTGTGAAATGCTACTGAAGGATACAAATGTATAAGATATTGGTGAGGGCGAATTTAGACGGTTGTGTTCAGTTGTGGTCACCCTGTTAAGGAACATTTTTGGCAAGCTGGAAAGAGCGCATAGAAGATTTACAAGGCTGTTGCCAGGAGCAGAGAACCTGAGCTAGAGGGAGAGGTAGGGCATGCTCGGACATTGTTCCTTGGAGCGCAGGAGGATGAGGTGTGATCTTACAGAGGTGTATAAGATCATGAGACAAATAGATAAGGTAAATGCACAGAGTCGCTTACCCAGAGTAGGGGAATCAATAATCAGAGAAAATAGGCTTAAGGTGAGAGGGAAGAGATTTAATAGGAATCTGAGGGGCAACGTTTTTACACAAAGTGTGGTAAGAACATGGAACGAGCTACCTGAGGAGGTAGTTGAGGCAGGTACTATCACAACGTCTAAAAAAATATTTGGACAGATTCATGGATAGGATAGATTTGGAGGGATATGGGCAAAATGCAGGCAAGTGGGACTAGTGTAGATGGGACGTGTGGGTCGGCGTGGGCAAATTGGGCCGTAGGGCCTGTTTCCATGCTGTATGACTCTATGATGCTGTGCTGTTTGGAATTCAATTGGTGGTAGGACATATGCAGTAAATTATACTGTAAAACTACAACAACATTTGGTGAGGTACATGGATAGAAAAGTTTTAGAAGGACATAGGACAAACGCAGAATAATGGGAGTAGCTCAGATGGAGCATCTTGGTCAGCATGAATGAGTTGGCCTGAAGGGCCTGTTTCCGCGCTGTATTACTCTGAATGAGGTTAGTGTACATGGACAAGAAATGGTCAGCATGGATGAGTTGGGGCGAAGGACTGATTTCTTTACTGTATTTGCCTAATGCCTCTATCCGTCTTGATGTACTTGATATAATCTCACAATGATATTGAATGTTTGTAGACTCAATGTCGTTACCACGAGAATTTCATCTGGATAACTCCCAGAAAATAAAGGATTTTTTGATTCACTTTTTCACTCTGCTCCCTTCTGGCGTCAGCAGAGATGGATTACATGAGTGATATATGATATTCAAATCAAAATGGAGCACTGCGTAATGGCACACATTTACATCGAGAGATGTGAAATGTATTTCTTCCCTTCATAACCTGCCACTAAGTAGAAAAATAATTGATTTTGTGGAACAGGGAATAGGAGCAAATGAGTTGGAAACTATACCCTATAGTTCCCCCAACCATCTGGTGAAACCTAACTCCATCTGCATGACCCCTTTTCACATGTTATGAAACCTCAGAGACTGGAAGTCTTGCTCTGTGTACATTTAGTTACCGAGAGCTGATTTCTAAATATCATTAGTCTGATATTCAGACCTTGAACTGAAAGGTTTTTATCAAAAATATGACGTATTGTATACAGCAGTCAATAGGAGCGGCACAGTGGTGCAGCGGTAGAGCTGCTGCCTCACAGTGCCAGAGACCCGGGTTCGATCCTGTCTACGGGTGTTGTCTTTATGGAGTTTGCACATTCTTCTTGTGAGCGCGTGGGTTTTCTCTGGGTGCTCCAGTTTCCTCCCACATGCAGAGTTGCTGCCTTACGACACCAGAGACCTAGAAAATCCCCAGTGGAGGCAGAGGTAGCAATTATACTACCTGCCCTGCAAAGAACGCGTGTAAACATTTCTCCATAATTAGCTAGATAGGAAGAGCCAAGTTTTGGTTTGACTTTAATTTTCCTCCTTGGTATCCGAATGTTGAGAATTAATATTTAGAATCGTAGAGTCATACAGCACGGAAACAGGCTCTTCGGCCCACCAGAGTAGGTTTATGAGAATGATCCCAGGAAAAATTAGGTTAACATATGATGAGCGTTTGACGGCTCTGTAGTCACTGGAGTTTAGAGGGATGAGAGGGAACGTCATTGAAACTTAGCGAATAGTGAAAGGCGTGGATAGAGTGGATGTGGAGAGGATGTTTCTACTAGTGGGAGACTGTAAGACAAGAGGGCACAGCCTTAGAATCTCCTTTCTAAAGGATGTAACTTTAGAAAGGAGATGAGGAGGAATCACTCAGAGGGTGATGAATTTGTGGAAATCATTGCCACAGACGGCTGTGGAAGCCAAGTCAATTGATATTTTTAAGGCGGAGATCGATGGACCCATGATTAGTATGGGTGTCGGGTTATGGGGAGAAGGCAGGAGAATGGAGTTGAGAGGGAAAGAGAGATCAGCCATGATTGAATGGTGGAGTCGACTTGATGGGCCGAATGGCCTAGTTCTGCTCTTATAACTTATGAACTTGCACATGCCGAACCAAGGTGGCATTCTGGCTAGTCCCATCTGCCTGCATCAGAGAAGATGCTTTCAGCAGTGTATCTGTAGAAGTTTGTTAGAGTTTTAGGAGATAATCCAATTCAGGATCCAACCCGGGTCTCTGATGGCGTGAGGCAGCAGCTCTACCACCGTGCCACTGTGCTGCCCTATAGTTTACAATAACAACTTATTTTTGAAATAAAATAAATTTGTAGCATCAAGTCCCATTGGGCACAGGTCATGTTCAACGGTTCCAGAGTGAGGGATGAGATGTTATCAGCTCCCGAAGGGTTACTGTACAAGAGCAGGCTGGTCTAAGGTGCGTCTAAAGACAGCAGGGTGTCAGATAAAGACTAATGCTTTGCATAATACCCCGCACTTTATTTTCAAGTCGAATTAAATAGCTGGCAGTAACTTGCAACACCTTTCCCTCCGGGACCCCAGCCAGGTGCAGCAACTTTGAATCATCTTGTCTCCATTGCAGCAACGCTCGTCGACCATCTGCTCAATTAGACACTGTGCTTCAGTAGCACAGCCGCCCATTGTAAGGTTCAGTGATCGATAAACACTTTCCACTTCATACCCCGAGCAGATTTCACGTCAGGTTTCATCAGAGTGTTTAACACCTGCGTGGAATTTGCCTCTGCCTAAATAGACAGGACATTACAGTAGTTCAGCGATAGAGTCTCTGCCTTACAGCGCCAGAGACCCAGATTCGATCCTGACCTCGGGTGCTGTCCGTACGGAGTTTGTACATTCTCCCTGTGACCGCGTGGGTTTTCTCTGGGTGCCCCGGTTTCCTTCCACACTCCAAAGACATCAATTGCCTGCGGTAAAATTGTAAAATTGTCCCTAGTGTGTAGAACTGTGATAGTGTACGGGGTGATCGATGGTTGGCGCAGACTTGGTGGGCCAAAGGGCCTGTTTCCGCAATGTATCTCTAAGGTACCCAGATATGGCGCCGACGGACGAGAAGCCGAAACAAAGAAGTGGAAGCCAAATAACCGAATGGAAACAAAGCCAAAATGCTAACTAACCGAAAGGGTGGGACGCCTAAATGCAAACTAACTGAATGGACGGGATGCCTAAAAGCCAACTAACCGAAAGGTTGCATCGCCTAAAAGCAAACTCACCGAATGGCCGCTCTGCCGAAACGCAACCTACCCGAAAAGCGGCGTTGCCTACAAGCCAACGGACCGAATGCCACTCAACAGAAAAGTCAAATAACTGATAGGACGTTGCCTGGGGGGCAGGACTTGTCAGCGATTGGTCCAAACCCCCGCGTCCATCACATCACTGTGGAGGGATCAACATTGTCCCACACCTCCGCTCCACCCGACCCACAGCCCGCGGAGGGTGGCCATGGGAGAGTGGGGGCTGTCCCGAGGGATGCACACCTTTGGCCGCTTACAACTTGGTGCTTGTCTTCAGATTGCCCAGTCACCTATGGCTTGTGTGGGAAATTGACCCCCACGCTCCTGTCTCCCCCTTCTCTCTCCCTTCTTTTCTCTCTCCCCCTTCTCGCTCTCCCTTCTCTCTCTCCCTTCTCTCTCTCGCCCTTCTCTCTCTCCCCTCCCCTCTCTCCCCCCTCTCTTTCCCTCCCCTTCTCCCTCTCCTCCTCTCTCTCCCCCTCCTCTCTCCCTTCTCTCTCTCTCCTTTTCTTCCTCTCCCCTCTTCTCTCTCCCCCCTCTCTCTCCTCCCTCTCTCTCCCTCCCCCTTCTCTCTCTCCTCCTCTCTCTCCCCTCCTCTCTCTCTCTCTCTCTCCCTTCTCGCTCCCCTTCTCTTTTTCTCTCCCCTCTTCTCTCTCCCCTCTTCTCTCCCCTCCTCTCTCTCCCTTCTCTCTCCCCTTCTCTTTTTCTCTCCCCTCTTCTCTCTCTCTCTCACCCTCTCTCTCTCCCCTTCTCTCTCTCCCTTTGCTCTCTACTTCTCTCTCTCCTCCTCTCTCTACCCCTCCTCTCTCTCACCCCCTCCCTCTCTCCCCCTCTCTCTCCCTTCTCTCTCTACCCTTCTCTCTCTCCTCCTCTCTCTTCCCCTCCTCTCTCTCCCCCTCTCTCCCTTCTCTCTTTCCCCTTCTCTCTTTCTCTCCCCTCTTCTCTCTCCCCCCTCTCTCTCTCTCCCTTCTCTCTCTCCCCTCTCTCTCCTCCTCTCTCTCCCCTCCTCTCTCCCCCTCTCTCCTCTCTCTCCCCTTCTCTCTTTCTCTCCCCTCTTCTCTCTCTCCCCCTCTCTCGCCCCCCTCCTCTCTCTCCCCCTCTCTCTCTCCCTTCTCTCTCCCCTTCTCTCTTTCTCTCCCCTTTCTCTCTCTCCTCCTCTCTCACCTCCTCTCTCTCCCCCTCTCTCTCCCTTCTCTCTCTCCCCTTCTCTCTTTCTCTCCCCTCTTCTCTCTCTTCCCCTCTCTTTCTCTCCCCCTTCTCTCTCTCCTCCTTCTCTCTCTCCTCTGTCTCCACCGGTGGGAGGGTGGGGGTCATTTTCCCACACAAGCCATAAGTGACTTAGCAACCTGAACCCAAGCACCAAGTATTAAGCGGCCGAAGGTGCGCATCCCTCGGGACAGCCCCCACTCTCCCTCGGAACGCACACAGCAAGCTC
>CM075978.1:172733390-172793939 GCA_038087875.1 Malacoraja senta
CACCAGTCATTGAAAGTAGGCATGCAGGTGCAGCAGGCAGAGAAGAAAGCGAATGGTATGTTAGCATTCATAGCAAAAGGATTTGAGTATAAGAGCAGGGAGGTTCTACTGCAGTTGTACAGGGTCTTGGTGAGACCACACCTGGAATATTGCGTACAGTTTTGGTCTCCTAATCTGAGGAAAGACATTCTTGCCATAGAGGGAGTACAGAGAAGGTTCACCAGACTGATTTCTGGGATGGCAGGACTTTCATATGAAGAAAGACTGGATAGACTCGGCTTATACTCGCTAGAATTTAGAAGATTGAGGGGGGATCTTATAGAAACTTACAAAATTCTTAAGGGGTTGGCTAGGCTAGATGCAGGAAGATTATTCCCGATGTTGGGGAAGTCCAGAACAAGGGGTCACAGTTTAAGGATAAGGGGGAAGTCTTTTAGGACCGAGATGAGAAAATCATTTTTTACACAGAGAGTGGTGAATCTGTGGAATTCTCTGCCACAGAAGGTGGTTGAGGCCAGTTCATTGGCTATATTTAAGAGGGAGTTAGATGTGGCCCTTGTGGCTAAAGGGATCAGGGGGTATGGAGAGAAGGCAGGTACAGTATACTGAGTTGGATGATCAGCCATGATCATATTGAATGGCGGTGCAGGCTCGAAGGGCCGAATGGCCTACTCCTGCACCTATTTTCTATGTTTCTATGTTTCTACTTCCTGCGGCAGCTGAGGAAGCACAATCTGCCACAGGCAATTATGGTCCAATTCTATACGTCCATCGTAGAGTCTGTCCTCACCTTCTCCATCATGGTCTGGTTTAGCTCAGCCACCAAGCATGACATCTGGAGGCTGCAGCGAATCGTCCAATCAGCTGAGAAGGTTATTGGCTGCAACCTTCCTTCCATTGACGAACTGTACACTGCAAGGGCCAGGGAGCGAGCGGGTAAGATCATCTCTGACCCCTCTCACCCTGGCCACAAACTCTTTGAATCACTTCCCTCTGGAAGGCGACTCCGGACTGTCAAAGTTGCCACAACCAGGCATAAAAGCAGGTTTTTTCCACGAGTAGTAGCTCTACTCAATAACCAAAAATCTGTAGCCTCCTTTTGCTCAGGTATTTTATTTAATTCACATGTTTAATCAATAATGTTTTATTGTTAATGTTTAATGTTCTATGTGTCATTCCTAACTGCACTGTATGTCATATTGTCACTTGCAGGCGGAGCACCAAGGCAAATTCCTTGTATGTGAATACTTGGCCAATAAGCCAATTAATTCATTCATTCAAAACAGGCCATTCAACCCAACTTGCCCACGCCAACCAACATGCCCCATCTACACCAGCCCCACCTGCGTTTAGCCCATATCCCTCGAAACCTATCCTATCCACGCAAAATGTATCCTAACCATGTAAAACCTATCCTTTTGAAGGCATGAAAAAGATTAGATGGGTAAGCTAGCTTGTATTTACAAAGCTATGTGGTGCCACCACTGACTCAGTGGAAAGGAAATGGGGTAATTTCAGTATCAGCCGACACAGAGTAACAAAAGTCCATGTCCGCAATCAGGAGCTTGCATTCACCTCGGGCAAGATCAGTTCCTGTTACTGACAGCTGAAGGAAAAGGATGTTGATACAAACTTCTTCCTGGAAGTTCAAAAAAACTGGATGTTTGGCTGGAAGTTCAAAAAATATTGCTCAGAAGTAAGTCTCTGTCATCAACTCCAACAGCAGCGGGGGAGCGAAGCAGAGAAATTGTTGTCTCCACAATGGTCCGTTGCATAAAACCCCAGTCACAATGTCATTAGCTGGAAAGACAGCAGAGATCTACAAGGATGTCGCCAGGACTCAAGGTCCTCAGTTACAGGGAGAGATTGGCCACGCTGGGCTATTCCTTGGAGCGCAGGGAACTGAGGAGTGATATTATAAAGATGTATAAAATCAAGAGGGGAATAGATAAGGTGAATGCACAGATCCTTTGCCCTAGGATAGGGGAATCAAGACCTAGAGGGTGTGGGTGAGAGGGGATGAGAGGAAAAAGTTTTATTTGGAACCCGAGGGGCATCTTTTCCATTCATTGGGTGGTGGGTATATGGAACGAGCTGCCAGAGGAGATAGTTGAGGCAGGTACTACATCAGCATTTACAAGGCAATTGGAGAAGTACATGGATAGGAAAGGTTTAGAGGGGGTATAGGCCAAACGCGGGCAAGTGGGACTAGCTTAAATGGGGCATCCTGATCGGCATGGACAAGTTGGGCTAAAGGGCCTGTTTCCATGCTGTATGACTCTATGACGATGACTTTATGAATCGCTGCATGGTGAGTGTACAGAAGAGACTAATTATCCCATTGAATCTGTATTTCGCAAGAGCATCCGGCTATTATCCCTCTACACACAGTGCTGCAAATCCTTCTTTTTCAGACCCATAATCCAGAGTGCAACAATGAAATCCACTTCCACAATTCATCCCATGTGTGCATTCAAAAGTCAGAATTCAACACAAGAATGTTTAACGGTTGTATGTAGCTTTTAAATGCTTCAAAAGATTCATCCTCCACAACTTTGGGACAGAGAATACCAGTGATTCACTGAGAGAAGACATTTCAACCACTACCCTGATGTGCCAAACCAAGAACACACCAAAGACGTACAGTTTTGTAGGTTTATTGGCTTGGTATAAATGTAAAAATTGTCCCTAGTGTGTGTAGAATGGTGTTAATGTGCGGGGATCACTGGTCGGTGCGGACTCAGTGGACGGAAGGGTCTGTTTCCGCGCTGTATCTCTAAACTAAACTAAACTAAACTAAACTTCATTCTTGATTAGAAACAAAAAGCTGGAGTAACTCAGCAGGCCAGGCAGCATCTCTGGAGAGAAGTGATGGGTGACGTTTCGGGTTGAGACCCTTCTTCTTTCTCTACTCAAGTAACTACCCGAGCAAATGGTCTCGAAACATGTCAAAAATGAGGAAGTTAACTAAAAAGAAAAGTCAAGTGTGGTGGGAAGTTAATGGGTTGTTAAACTGAGGGGCAGGTTACCAGGAAGGTCATTGAAGAAATGGGTTCACGTTAAGTCGAGTTTATTGTCCTAGTCATAAGTTCAGTGAGGTGCAGGCACAATGGAAGTGTTGCTTGCAGCAGCATCACATGCACATAGAGAAGTAAGTAAGTAAGTAAGTTTTATTTATATAGCACGTTTTAAATTAACTCGCGTTGAAACCAAAGTTCTTTACATAAAATAAAGAATAAGTTTCCGTACATCCATAGAAAAAGATTACAAAAAGAAAAATTGACACAACACATTATAGAGTTCAACACAAACGTCCCCCACAACAGAATCAAAACTGTGGGGAAAGGCACCAGAAAGTTTAGTCCTCTTCCTCTGTGACCACCCGAGGTCGGGCCCATTTGTGGCCTTGCAGCCAGTCCGATGTTTTCAGGCCCTCTTGCCCTGAAGCTGGAACTCCGGCGTCGGGTGAACATTCCTCAGCGGCTTGGAAAGTCTGGAGCGGCCGCCTCCTCCCCGGAGACCGCGGCACCCGAAGTCGTCGAGCCGCGCCGGTTGGAGCTCCGACCCCGGCGATCTCGATCCCAGGCTCCGCGGTGTTCCAACTTCCAGTGCCGCCCGCAGCCGGACGCCCGCAGCCACAGCTCCTCTGATGTTGGAGTCGGTGGTCACAGCACTCTGGAGCTTACCGCACGGCGACCCGGTAAGGCATCGCCCGCTCCATGATGGTGTCCCAGCGCTGCGCCGCCGCCGAAGCTGCAGTCCCGGCCGGTCCCGACAGGAAACGGCGCTCCAGTCTCGATGGTAGGCCGCGAGGACGGGGCGAAGAAGCAGCTCGGAGGGAAGCCACCTCTCCGACCAGGTAGGGACTAGGAAATAAAGTTTCCCCTTCCCCTCCCCCACCCACCACATAAAAGACCTCCAACTAACATTTTGTTTTTTAACAGGACTAAAAAATAAAATAAAAAAGGGTGAAAGGGCGGACTGCAGGCAGAGCAGCCATACACAACGGCGCCCCAATCCTGCAGTCCGCCATCTTGGACACAGAAAACAGAACACAGAGCACAGAAAACATAAACCACTCATAAATTACCCATAAAATTGGACAAGTCAATGAAAAGAAAAAATACCGTACAAAAATCAAACATGACTGCAAAAGACAATTAGAAATAAATAAGTCCATGGTGGTGCAAGAATTAGCCTGTAGTAGATACAAGGAACTGCAGGTGCTGGATTACAAAAAAAAGACACAAAGTGCTGGATTAACTCAGCCAGGTCACTGGAGCTGTGACTGCCTCTAAACTAAATTAGGTGTTCCCCTTCTCCATACCTTTCACGATGCCGCTGTACCAGTTTCCCAGCTATAGGAAGGATGTCATTAAGTTGCAGAAGAGATTCACCAGGATGTTACCTGGGCTTGCGGGCTTGAATACAGGTTGGATAGGCTGGGGCTTTCATCTTCGTAGCATAGGAGGCTGAGGGTTGACCTTATTGAGGTGAACAAGATCATGAGGGATAAAGTGAATGCTCACAGTCTTTTTCCCAGGGTAGAGGATCCTAAAACTAGAGGGCATAGGCTTAAGGTGAGTGGGGAGAGATTTAAAATGGACCTCAGGGCAATTTTTTCACAGAGGGTAGTCCGCATCTGAAATGGGTTGCCTGAAGAAGCTATAAAAGCAGATAAAATTACAACTTTTAAAAGGCATTTGGATCAAACGCAGGCAAATGGGACTAGCCTAGTATGCCAACTTGGTCGGCATGGATAGGGTGGGTCGAAGGATGATTGGGTTAATGTATGAGGAACTTTTGAAGGCTCTGGGCCTGTACTCGCTGGAGTTTAGAAGAATGAGGGGGATCTCATTGAAACCTACTGGATAATGAAAGGCCTAGCTAGAGTGGATGTGGAAAGAATGTTTCCAATAATGGGAGAGTCCGGAAACAGAGTGCAAAGCCTCAGAATAAAAGGACACAACTTCAAACTGGAGATGAGAAGAAATTTCTTGAGCCAGAGGGTGGTAAATCTGTGGAATTCATTGCCACAGACGGCTGTGGAGGCCAAGATATTGGATATTTTTACAGAAGAGATTGATAGATTTATGATTAGGAAGGGTGTCAAAGACTATGGGGAGAAGGCAAGAAAATAAGACTGGAAGGTAAAAATAGATCAACTATGATTGAATGGTAGAGTAGACTCGATGGGCCGAATAGCCTACTTCTCCTCCTATGTCTTGTTGGCTAATGGCGTGTTTCATGCTGTACAGCTCCATGTCTCTACAACTCCATAACAAGCTGCTTCCCCAAATCATTTTGCTGCATGCAACAGTACTTTTTAAATTATTCTTCTGGAAGTCAAGAGGCTACTTTAGGATAATTGCGATCATTTATCTGATTTCCGACACTCTCAGCTCTCCGCTCTGATATCACAAATGTGTCGGACAATGGCAGGAAATGAGTGAATGGCAAAGGGACTGTGTCTCTCCCACAGCAGTCATTGCAGGCTGGGAGTTTACGCTGTGGCCACACAGGTCTACCCGGAGTACAATTACTTCAGCTCTGCCAGAGATAGCTTTTCCTCCATCGGTCCTTATTTTGGGATGTAAACCGCACTCCAAATACTGAATGAAACAGCGAACAGTGATTTAAAGAGAGGTGAGCACATTTCATTCAAAATCCGACCTGGCTGTAGTACTAAAAAACTATTCTGGGGAGTCTGTGTGGTGGAGATTGAATAAGAAGAATCCAATGCTTAACTTAATGCGTATTTGTTCTGGGAATGTGTGATCAGTCAGTGCAGAGGGAGCTTCACCCTGTATCTAACCCGTGCTATCCCTGTGCTTGGGGTGGGTCGGGACAGTGGAGAAGGAGCTTCAATCTGTGTCTAACCCGTGCTGTCGCCGCCCTGGGATTGGGTGGTGGGTCAGTGTGAAGGGAGCTTCACTCTGTGTCTAACCCATCTCTCCATGCCCTTGGAGTGTGTCAGGACAATGTAGGGGGATCTTCACTCTCTGTCTCACTACTGTCCCTGCCCTGTGTGTGTGTGTGTGTGTGTTGGAACAGTGTGGAGGGAGCTTCTCTCAGTATCTAACCCACACTGTCCTTGCCTGGGGAATGTGTGGAGGGACAGTGTGGAGGGAGCTTTACTCTGTATCTAACCCACACTGACCTTGCCTGGGGAATGTGTGGAGGGACAGTGTGGAGGGAGCTTTACTTTGTATCTAACCGATGCTGTCCCTGCCCTGGGAGTGTGTGATAAGATAAAATGGAGAGAGCATTATTCTGTGTCTAATCTGTGTTGCTTTGCCCGAGGGGGGTTTGAAAGAGCAATGAAGATGGAGATGTACTCTAGCTAACCAGGCTGTTCCATCCATGCTCCGGGAGTATTTATACAACAGTACTGAGGGACCTTTACACCATGTTAACTATTATCCCATTGATGTTGCTTTGTTGCTTTGCATCTAACCAACCAGCCCGAAGAGTGTGTGATGATACAGTGTAGGGAGCTTCATTCTGCGTCTAATTTGCCCTGGTAGTGTGCGATGGGACAATACAGAGGGATCTTTTCTGTACATCTACCTGTTCTCCTGCCCTGGGAATGTTCAATGGGACAATATGGAGGCATCTTCTGTCTGGGTCTAACCCATGCTGTCCTTGTCCTGAGAGTGTGTGTGATTGATTTTATGATCAGGTAGCCTCCCAGTACATATGGAGGCAAGTTCTAAAGACAAGGTCAAGGCACAGTGTCCTCATTGTCCTGGGACTCCATCTTGTAGGTTTCTTCAATCCAATCCAATCACCTCCGCATCTCCGATTGAGCACAACTATCACAAGGAAAAGCTTTAGTTTGCCTTTTTAGAAATGCAGCATAGAAACAGGCCTTTCAGCCCACCGAGTCCACGCCGACCATTGATCACCCGTTCGCAGTAATCCAAGTTATCCCACTTTCTCATCAGTTCCCTACACACTAGGGGCAATTTAAAGAGGGACAGTTAACCTGCAAACCCTCCACCTCTTTGAAATGTGGGAGGAAACCGGAGCACCCCCACGCGGTCACAGGGAGAACATACAAACTCCGTTCAGACAGCACCCGAGGTCAGGATCGAACCCGGGCCTCTGGCGCCAAGAGGCAGCAGCTCTACCAGCTGCACCACAGTGCTGCCCTGCAAATTCTCCTTGTGTGATTGAACTATAATCTGAAGCATGCTGCTTTTTTAAAACCTGGGATCAGTGGATTTTTTTTTCGACATCAGAACAAAATCTGTTTCTGCAATCTGGGAAAGAGAATGTTTGCTGGTTACAGGGAACTGAGGAGAGAGGTTAATGAGTCCTCCTCTGAGCAGTTTGCCACAGTGGTCTGTGCTGGGCTCGACTGTGTACAATTTATGTAAGCGACTTGGGTGAAGGTTCTAATGAGGCGAGAGTGTCCAGTGTGTTTCATTGTCTTGGGTACCAGGAGCAGAATAATTAAATTCTTACTAGTTGCAGATTTACAGGCAGGTTAAAGAAACAAGGCCAGAAATAAATATACACTCTTCAATAATACGATCAATTATAATTTATTCTAGGTAACCAGACCATCATAATGCAAACCAAAGTATAAAAAAACAACTTAAACAAAGTCTGTAGTAGACCGTTACTAAGTTAGAGTTGTGGTTAGTTTAGTTTCGTTTGGAGATACAAAGTGGAAACAGGCCCTTTGGCCCCTTGAGACCGCATCAACCAGCGATCCCCGTACATTACTTCTATTCTGCACACTCGGGACAATTTACAGAAGCAAAGTATCCTACAAACCTGCATGTCTTTGGGATGTGGGAGGAAACCGAAGCATCTGGAGGAAACCCGCGCACATCACAATGAGAACGTGCATACTCCGTACAGACAGCACCCGTGGTCAGGATCGAATCTATGTCTCTGGCGCTGTGAGGCGGCCACTCTTCGAGCCAGCGGTGCTGAATGGCCTACTCCTGCACCTATTGTCTATTGTCTATTGTCTACCATTGCACCATTGTGTCACCCATAATATTGTGTATTGTAATTTAGTATTGTGCAGTGTTTTGCAAGAGCCTCACAGTTGATAGAAAAAGGCTGCAGTTGGTAAATGTGCCTATCACACAATGATGAGTAGGGAAGTAGAATCAGAAGGCTGTACAGCACAGAAACAGGCCCTTCAGCCCAGCTTGTCCATGCCAACTCAATTGGCTTACTGGGCTAGTTCCATTTTCCTGCAAATGGCCCATATCCCTCTAAACCCTTCCTCTCCATATATCTTTTGATCTTCTGAATTTGAAAAGTCATAATTGTATCCACTTCTATAACTTCCTCTGGCAAATTCACTCCAGATACCGACTACCTTCTGAATTAAAAAGTTGCCCCTGAGGAACAACACTTTTAATCTCTGCCCTCTCACTCTAAGCCTGTGCCCTCTAGTTTTAAAATCCTCTACCCTGCGGATAAAGACTGTGACCGTTCATTTTATCCATGCCCCTCATGGTCTTGTACACCTCAGTAAGATCACCCCTCAGCGTCCTACACTCCCAAGAGAAAAGTCCCAGCCTATTTGATTTATCCCTATAACTCAAGCCCACAAGACCAGGTTTCTTCAGACTGATGGAATAGGGGAGAGAAAGATGGAAAAGAGGAGAGTGGGGGGAGAAAGCCTGGGAAGTGATAGGCGGATACAGATGAGGGATTATAATGGTCAAAAGCTGGTCAAAAGCTGGAGATGCGTTTTATTGGGAATTGAATTAAAAAGAAGCCATTAAAATAAAGTATATTGTTGCAGTATTAAATCACAACAGTGGCAGATTAGATGAAATGTCAGTGCAACCATCTTTTTAAAATAGACACAAAGGGCTGGTGTAACCCAGCTGGACAGGCAGCATATCTGGAGACATTTGAATGCTTTTATTTTGTCACAGGGTGTGACCCAGTGGCGCACCCCTTAGATCCGGGTTCAATCCTGACTACGGGTGCTGTCTGTACAGAGTTTCTATGCTCTCCCTGTGACCACATGGGTTTTCTCTGGGTGCTCCGGTTTGCTCCCACACTCCAAAGATGTGCAGGATTGTAGGTCAATTGACTTCAGTAAAAATTGTTAATTGTCTCTAGTGTGTAGAATAATGCTGGTAAACGGAGATCGCTGGTCAGCTGGGACTCATTGGGCCGAAGTGCCCGTTTCCACTTTGTATCTCTAAACCAAATTAAATGAAACTAATCTAATCTTAAAAAGGACAGGTGATGTTTAAGGTCAGGACCCTTCTTCAGACTTGAAACGTCACTATCCTTTTTCTCCAGAGATGCTGCCTAACCCGTTGAGTTAGCCCAGCATGTGTTTATCTTTGGTATAAACCAGCATCTGCCATTCTTTGTTTCTACAGCTTCTAAAGATGATTGTTTAACCCCAAACATTCAGCTATGGGTGTGTGCAGGTCCCCATTGTACTTGTACATCTTTGTGTCGGTGCCACAACGACTTCCAGGCACAGTGTAACAGGAATCCCATTCATTTAGCCGAATGTGTGGGAAGCAAAACTGAAAGGAAGTGAGCAATAAGAATAGATTGTTGTCTCTAAACAGGAAACGCCTCAAAGAGATGGTGAAGATGGTGCCGCAGCTATCAGCTCTGCCTCAGTGAGACGCCCTCTCATATCTTCATCTAGCAGCTCAAAGTCCAACTTCAAAGAGTGCATCATTTATCTGACGCTCCCAGTTCTGTTCTGAGGGAGCGCATATTGTTGGAGACATCTACCACACCCAGCGTACAAGATCCAGTGGCTCTGTTTGAAAGGGCGCGACTCCGTGGAGCCCTGGGCCAATGTTGTGACCCAAATTCAAGGGTTTTTGCCAGGATAGAACCAGGGCTTCAGAGGCTCACTATCGCTTGTCATAGCCAAGTTATCTGTTCAAGCTTCAAGTTCCTTGCCATTAATATTACCAACGATCTGTCGTGGGCCAACCACATTGATGCCACAGTCACAGAAGACCACACCAGGAGGATGAGGGATGATCCTATAGAGGTGTACAAAATCGTGAGAGGAATAGATCGGGTAAATGCAGTCTCTTGCCCAGAGTAGGGGAATGGAGAACCAGAGGACATGGGTTTAAGGCGAGGGGAGGAAGATTTAATAGGAACCCGAGGGGTAACTTTTTTACACAAAGGGTGGTGGGTATATGGAACGAGCTGCCAGAGGAGGTAGTTGAGGCAGTTACTATTGCAACGTTTAAGAAACATTTGGACAGGTACATGGATGGGATAGGCTTAGAGGGATATGGGCCAAACTAAGGCAGGTGGGACAAGTGTAGATGGGACATGTTGGTCAGTGTGGGCAAGTTGGGCTGATGGGCCTGTTTCCACGCTGTATGACTATGACCAATGCCTCTACTTCCTAATGAGACTGAGGAAATTTGGCAATCTCCAGTGATTCTTACAAATTTCTTCAGATGCACCATAGAATGCATAGTGTCGAGATGCATCACAGCTTGGTTTGAGAACAGCTCTGCCCAAGACCACAAGAAATTGACGAGTCGTAGATGTAGCCCAGTCCAAAATGGACCAGCTAGGCTTGTATACTCTGGAATTTAGAAGGATGAGAGGATATCTTATTGAAACATATAACATTATTAAGGTACACACAAATGCTGGAGAAACTCAGCGGGTGCAGCAGCATCTATGGAGCGAAGGAAATAGGCAACATTTCGGGCCGAAACCCTTCTTCAGACTGATAGGGGGTGGGGAGAAGAAAGGAAAAAAGGGAACAGGCTCCGGAGAGAGGAGGAGAACTTCTTCAAAGTAGGCCTACTTCTCCAGCATTTGTGTGTACCTTCGATTTTCCAGCATCTGCAGTTCCTTCTTTAACATTATTAAGGGTTTGGACACGCTAGAGGCAGGAAACATGTTCCCGATGTTGGGGGAGTCCAGAACCAGGGGCCACAGTTTAAGAATAAGGGGTAAGCAATTTAGAACGGAGATGAGGAAACACTTTTTCACACAGAGAGTTGTGAGTCTGTGGAATTCTCTGCCTCAGAGGGCGGTGGAGGCCGGTTCTCTGGATACTTTCAAGGGAGAGTTAGATAGGGCTCTTAAAGATAGCGGAGTCAGGGGATATGGGGAGAAGGCAGGGACGGGGTACTGATTGTGCATGATCAGCCATGATCACATCGAATGGCGGTGCTGGATCGAAGGGCCGAATGGCCTACTCCTGCACCCATTGTCTACTGTCTATTGTCTATCACACAGACCCGAAAAGCAGCCAACGTAATCAAAGAATTATCCCAACCCGGTCATTCCTCCATCTCCCCGCTCCACCGAGTCCGCACCAAACACGATCACCCGTACACTAGTTCTATCGTGCACACAAGGGACAATTTACAGAAGCCAATTAACCGACAAACCTGCACGTCTTTGGAATGTGGGAGGAAACCGGAGCATCCAGGGAAAACCCATGCGGTCACAGGGAGAACGGACAAACTCCGTACAGACATCCCATAGTCAGGATCGAACCCCGGTCTTTGGCGCTGTAAGGCAGCACCTCTACCTCTGTGCCATCGTGTCACCCAGAAAGGTCCCAAAGCATCGTCATTCCATTCCCTCCACAGATGCTGACTGACCTGCTAAGGTCCTCCACCGTTTTGTGTTTTGTTCAAGATTCCAGGGTCTGCAGTTTCTGATGTCTCCACCATCAATTTATTGGTTGACTCAAGTTTGTGGATCATTTCACAGCAAAGTTTCCCACAAAGATGTAACTCCATTCCTCAAAATATGAAATTAGCAAGGAGCCTACAATTGGAAACCTTTTGAGGTGGACATATCCCAGAGTGAAATGAGTTAACAGCGTGGTGACAAAACGATCTGAAATTCCAGCCAACTTTATTTTGAAGAAGACGGCACGGTGGCGCAGCGGTAGAGTTGCTGCCTTCCAGTGCTAGGGCCCCATGTTCGATCCTGACTGCAGGTGCTAGGTGTACGGAGTTTGTACATTCTTCCTGTGAAAGCGTGGGCTTTCTCCTGGTGTTTCGGTTTCCTCCACACTCCAAAGTCGTACAGGTTTGTAGGTTAATTGGCTTCAGTAAAAAATAATAAATTGTCCCTAGGGTGTAGGATAGTGCTGGTGTATAGGGTTGTCGCTGGTTGGCATGGACTTGGTGGGCCCAAGGGCTGTTTCCGCGCTGTATCTCTAAAATCGAACGTTGAAAGCAAATCTGTCTAAAATAAATGGATAAACACCCTTCTTGAAACAGCAAAGGAAGTTCAAAACACTTCCAACAAGGCATTCATCACTGACTCAACACTGCTGGAAACATTGCTGGCATCATTTGTGTATTTGTTCACTGGGAGCAAATAGAACTGTGTAAACATCATTTTGATCATTAAGTTGGTTCAGTCGTACAGAGCACAATTATTACGTGGCTTATTGGCAATGTGGATGCAGACATGACGTTTTGCTAGTTTCGGGGCGACACTGGATCAAACCGGGTAACACTGGAGGGAGATTGATAATCAGGTTGAGTGGTGACAGAACACCACTCTTACTCCAAGACCAAAGAGTTGATCGTTGACCAGTGGGGGAAAATCAGAGATCTACAAACCTGTCTTCAACTACGGGTCGGTGGTGGGGAGAGTGAACAGCTTCAAGTTCCAGGCCATGTTTGCAGAGTACAATACTTACATATCTGTTGTACTGCTGCAAGTTCTGTTGTTCTGTTTTGGGACATATATGACAATAAAACTCTCTTGACTCTTGACTCCCTTTGCTCTTGACTCTTGCACGTCTCTGAAGACTTGTCCTGACTCCAGCATATTGATGCAATCATAAAGAAAGCTCATCAACACCTCCTCGAGGCGTTATTTATTTCCCTCCTGGAATAAGTTCTATTGTATCGTACTTCAATTAATGATCGAGGAGATTCAGTATGTCAACAAATACTCTCTTGAATCTCTGCAGGTGTACAGCAGGGAGCATATTCACTGGTTCCACCACGGCCTTCTGTTACATTCTGTAGCTCAGGAACAAAGGAAGCTACAGATAGTGGCAGACACTGTTTTGTCCATCACTGCTGCCCTCCCCACCATCAATGGGATCCACAGATATGCCTTTGGCACACCGTTTTCAGTTGAATGTATGTTCTGGTCGGGTATCAATATTGTACCCTCATAGAGTCACAGAGCAGTACAGCGCAGCAACAGACCATTCGGCCCACCTTGTCCATGCCAACCAAGTTAACAAATTAAAATTACGTACAGAAAGGAAGAGATAAGAGGAAGGAGCGAGAAAAGGTCAGTCACTGGTGGAACAGCCAGTGAATAACTTAAAGCAAGTCTGGAGGAAGTGTAAATAGGGCAGCAATAAAATGTGAAAGTAGCAGAAGCAGGAATTGTGAAAACCGGAAGTATGCAAAGCAAACGCTGGAAGTTCAATGGTTCAATTGTTTTTGATTGCCCCATACTGAGGTTACAGTTTTTGCCTACAGTTCAGTAAAAGTATTACTATACATAAGCACAATCCTATTTAAGTTCAAGTTTACTTTAGTTTACTTTAAAGACCAGCACAGAAACAGGCCCTTCTGCCCACCAAGTCTGTGCCGACCGGTGATCACACCGTACACTAGCACTATCCTACAGACTCAGGACAATTTACAATTTTTATCGAAGCCAATTAACCTGCAAACCTGTACGTCTTTGACGTGTGGGAGGAAACCAGAGCGCCTGGAGAAAACCCACGTGGTCACAGGGAGAACGTACAAACTCCACATGGGCAGCACCCGTGGTCAGGATTGGACTGGGTATCTGGCTCTGTGAAGCAGCAGCTCTACCCACAGCGCCACCGTGCCACCCTTGAATACCACTTGAAGGATTGTGTGTGTGGACTCAACAAAGTTGCAGTGTTTGGTTTCCCCAGTAGTACCAGAGACAGAGGGGGTTACTACACATGACTTAAGGCTCCCAAGAGGCGGCGGAGCCTTGTGTGGCCGTACTCAAGACCTGGACCCGTGGATCATGGCTTCAGGGGGATCCCGCGAGCAGGTCCACTGCTCGTTGGACCCAGCAGACTGCCAGTCTGGGTGGGGGAAGCTGCCGAACCGGTTCCTGCTTGTTCCCTGAAGACCAGAGACCAGGAGGATGGAGCCAGCAACGACAGATGTGACGGGTGAGGACAGAGGCCAGTAGGAGAGGAGAGGGAACCCGTGTCTGGCCCATCGCGCCCTTGTGATCAGATGCAGGAGGCACCCCCGGGAAACAAAGGTGGACTTGACGTGCAAGAGTCAAGAGCAAAGGTGGACAAAGGTGAGGGGTGTGGCATCCAAACAAGGAGATGGCTGGAGGCCCACAACAGTCTGGGAATTGCCTGGAACAGGCACCACTCATAAGAACTGGAGCGTGGACTTTGAAAATGGTGCCTAAATATGGCGCCTCTTGCATGCAGGCCAGTAGACTATTCTGTAAACTTACTGATCGGGGATTGGGGGTAGGGCAATACTGTACTGGACTGTTTGTAAACAAAACAATTTCACTGTGTTAGCACTTCACACACTTCTTATAGAAACATATAAAATTATAAAGGGACTGGAAAAATATTCTCAATGTTGGGCGAGTCCAGAACCAGGGGCCACAGTCTTAGAATAAAGGGGAGGTCATTTAAGACTGAGGTGAGAAAAAAAAAATTCACCCAGAGAGTTGTGAATTTATGGAATTCCCTGCCACAGAGGGCAGTGGAGGCCAAGTCACTGGATGGATTTAAGAGAGAGTTAGATAGAGCTCTAGGGGCTAGTGGAGTCAAGGGATATGGGGAGAAGGCAGGCACGGGTTATTGATAGGGGACGATCAGCCATGATCACAATGAATGGCGGTGCTGGCTCGAAGGGCTGAATGGCCTCCACCTGCACCTATTTTCTATGTTTCTATGTTTCTATGTGACAATAAAAGCAGCATTAAACCACCATTGAACCATTGAACCATTGATTAGATGGATACTTGAGACTCAGCATGGACATGGAGGGCAGAATGGCTGAATGACCTGATGTCAAAACAAGTAGGCCCTTCACTGACACATCTTCACTTTACAACATCTTTACAACATCTTTGGATTCCAAACTCCCATGTCTTTTGATTCCTAAAGTCAATTAATCTGCCTCTTGAACACGGTCAATGTACAAACCTGAGGATCAACATTCGTAAGTATCCAGGCTCCCCTGGGGAAGGGAAGTTCTCTGCCTCCCCTTCCAGCCAGCCTTTCATTCCGAGACCATGTTGAGATTACCATCTTCTTGGCAAAGTATCAAACCCAAAGATAAATAAAGGACGCCACACCCTATCACTTCAGAGTTGTACCACCTACTGTACTATGAATAACGTTATGCAGGACAGTCCGATGAGAGCCACAGAGTCATAGTCATACAGCATGGAGAAAGTCCCTTTGACCCAACTCATCCATGCTGACCTAGATGCCCCATCTAAGTTTGTCCCATATGCTCATGTTTGGCCCATACCCCTCGAAGTGTCTTTTAAATGCTCTTATAGCATCTGCTTCAACTACTTCCTCTGGTAGCTCGTCCAATATATCCACCACCCTCTGAGTGAAAAGGTAGCCCCTCAGGTTCCTATTAAATCTTGCCCCTCTCATATTAAGTTTGGGTAGCTTATAACTCAGAGTTGATTAATTTCAAGTAACTCCTACATTCCCTCCCCCCCCCTCCTACATTCCCCCCCCCCCCCCCCCATCCCCCACCCTAGTCATCCTACTAGTCATTAGCTCATCTTTCCCCAGCCCACAATGGGCCATTATGGACTCCTCCCTTCCTGAGGTAGACACAAAATGCTGGAGTAACTCAGCGGATGAGGCAGCATCTCTGGAGAGAAGGAATGGGCGACGTTTCGGGTGGAGACCCTTCTGTAGCGGCAGATTTTTATATCGTTCAAGAGATTACTTCCTCTAGCCACTAAGTGGACTACATGATTAAGTCGAATGTCGTTGTACGCATGTGTGCTTTCCGTCAGAGACCTTCAGAGCTTCTTCACAGATAAATCTTCATAACACAGTCTTTTGATTAATAGATTCTCTATTGTTGAAGAAAAACATTAAGGTATACATCCAACCTTCTTCCGACTCGTACACTGTAAACTTCATCGAACTTCAGCATATCGCTTTAAAGGTTAGAAAACTCCTTGTATCTCCGTTACACTTCGCATGGTCAAAGGGTATGCCTTCCTCATGCAAGTCCTAAAACTAAACTAAAAACTAAGCTTCTGCGCAAGAAACCTAGCTCCAAACACACCCTAGAATATGTCATAAATCCCACCCACATAATAAAGGGCAGTCTAAAATTTAAAGATACATGCCATAATTAATGACACACAAAACAAGCCAAATGGCCACTGCATACCGGCCCCTAATTGTTCCGAGTATATAACGAGGCAATTATTAATAAACATCAAAAAAGTAGCCATGAAGGCTTAACATATATCAAAAGCAAAAAATCAGGGAATTGAACCCCGGGGCTCCCCGTCGGGGAATTGAACCCCGGTCTCCCGCGTGACAGGCGGGGATACTAACCACTATACTAACGAGGAAATAGCATGCACTATATATCAGCAATCAGAATTCTTCATCGACTCTTCCATAGAAACATAGAAACATAGAAAATAGGTGCAGGAGTATGCCATTCGGCCCTTCGAGCCTGCACCGCCATTCAATATGATCATGGCTGATCATCCAACTCAGTATCCCGTACCTGCCTTCTCTCCATACCCCCTGATCCCTTTAGCCACAAGGGCCACATCTAACTCCCTCTTAAATATAGCCAATGAACTGGCGTCAACTACCCTCTGTGGCAGAGAGTTCCAGAGATTCACCACTCTCTGTGTGAAAAAGTTTTTCCTCATCTCGGTCTTAAAGGATTTCCCCCTTATCCTTAAGCTGTGACCCCTTGTCCTGGACTTCCCCAACATCGCCATCCCTGGACTTCCCCATCTTCACTTTCGCTTTCTGGAAGCAAGCACAACTTGATTATTAATCTTATTAAAACACTGGTTTTAGTTTAAAGTCGTACCGTGCGCATCAAACCCTTAAAATCAGATGTGATACCCAGTATATAGTCCAAAACATAACAGGCCAAATGAGGCCATACAATCATGACTTCAATGAAAGTCCGATCAACTCATGGATGTGTTGTAACAAGAATGTTGAAGTGTGAAAATCCTTCGAGAGAATAACAGGATTTTTAGCAATAAAGTTCACCGTTTGGTTTGATTTAATTTCCGGATCATTATCAGAGATTTCAAATCCCAGCTCAAGCTTTGGCCATTCTCTGTCTGGCTTACAGAGAGACTCTAGTTCATTGATCCATCGCTACTCGCTTAAGAAGCAGTTCGCCGTCAGTTCTCTAGAAACGTCATCCGCAGGACTTTCTTCTGTGTTAACACATTTCAATTGTGCAACATTAGTAACTCCCAATGCTCTTTCCATTGGCAGATTGTCTCTGTCCAAATCCAACTCTCTGGTTTCTTTAGCTCTGTCACGTGTGGAATGCTTCCACAATTGTTGCTTATCCACTTAGAAAGTGTGAATCCTCGCTTATTGCAAAGGGAAGTCAGATGTTTTACTGGTTGAATTGCTTCTTGCTCAGTAGACATGGATTTTAAGCAATCATCCATGTAGAAATTATTCTTCAAAGAGATTCTTCATGAAATTTAGTATTCTCGCCAAACTTGCGTTTCAAAGTCTGGTTGCGCTGCTCTGCCATAGGATGATTATTCGGCAAATTAACACTTTCTTGTTTGAAAAGTAAGTCAGATAATAGTGTCCGTCAATCTTTACTGAGTAGTTCATAATATCCATGAATTTAACTCTTCATTCGTCATCTCTTCAGATTCCTTGCTGGTACTTTCATTGAAGTCATGATTGTATGGCCTCATCCCCTGCTTTTCTAATTTATCAGTAGATATTTGATTAACAGCAATGGTAGGATAGTTCTTCTGATTCTCGTTTTCGTTGTTCCTTTTCAAGGAGCCATAGATAACCCATCCAAGTCGGGGTTTTGTAGCATACGGTCCATCACCTTGGCTCCTAACAATCTGTATAGGTTCCAATGCTTTCAAAACATTCGTTCCGATAAGTAGATCAACACTAGAATTTATTTCAGATATCTTGACATCCTTACGGTAAGGCCATTGTTTCAAGTCTTCATGTCTTGGT
Source organism: Malacoraja senta (assembly GCA_038087875.1). Lineage (NCBI taxonomy): Eukaryota > Metazoa > Chordata > Chondrichthyes > Rajiformes > Rajidae > Malacoraja > Malacoraja senta. The sequence continues at coordinate 172,751,572 of CM075978.1, forward strand.
ATATTTTGACGACCAATAGGCATGGTTTCATGTGTAAACACTTCAGATATTGGTATAAAATTATCTTCATCCAAACCGGATATCTCCATACTTGTAATGTAATGATTCCTGCTCTCTTTATCTTTAGTCGTGGTACGTAATCAAATCTTAGTCTCTTCTCCTGTGATGTTCAGCCTTCTCATCAGGTTTTCTGTGCAAAAGGTAGTCGAACTTCCGTGATCCAAAAAAGCATATGTTTGCAACACTGTATTCGTCTTACTATTCCTCACCTGTACTGGTAAGGTAGAAAAAGTACAAGCTTCAACCCCGGCCCCAATATGAGCAGTTACTTGAGGCCAGGTGATAGCATCACGAGTAGTTGGCTTCTTCTTCTGTTCCGTTTGCTCTGGTTCCTCCTCTTCCATTTGTTCTGGTGGATTCTTTTCAGTGTGAAGTGCTTCAGGATGATATTGCCTGCACTTATAACAAATTATAGGACTTACAGTTTCTTACCATATGTCCTTTTTTCAAACATCCAAAACACATTCCCTTCTCTTTCAAGAAATCCATCTTTTCTTCATATTCTTTCATCTTGAATCTTCGACACCATCTTATGGTGTGACCAACTTCATCACATAACCAACAGAATACTATTTGCTTGCTTGTAGATACATGTCCTTTCATTCCATCTGTCATTTCCACGGGTATGTTTGTGGTAGCAAAATTACTTCCCATAGGTTCTGATATTTCTTCCGTTTTGGTAAAGGTAGAACCTTTGTTAGTTGCAATTGGCTTATGATCTTCAATAGTCCCGTGGTGGGGCTCTAACATGTACCGTACTTCCTTGTCCAAGAAATCCACCAGGTCTGGTAGCCTGGCTACTTGCTTCCTCTCATCCATTATTCCGCCTGCTTCATCTCTCCAATTTTCTCTCAGTCTTCTAGGCAACTTGCTAATGATGACTCGAGTATTACTCACAAGATTAATTTCCTCCATGTGGCCGAGATTTTTCATTGAGCTGCAACAACCTCTCAGAAAAATTGCATAATTACTCAATGCCTCCCCATCTTCTGGCTTCATTTCGTTTCACGCATGGGCCTTCTCCATGTATGCATTAGCAACCCTCTGTTCATTACCATAATGTTCTTTAAGTAATCTTCTCGCTTTTTATAACCATGGCTGCCTGGCTCATTTTGACAACTTTCTACAAGTACCTGAACATCTCCGCTTATGTACTTCACCAGAAATCGTAAGCGCTCCTTTTCATCCGTAACTTTTGTTTCTAATACTTCTTCTAATGCCCTTACAAAAGCTACATACTGCAAAGGATCTCCATCATATGTAGGAATTTCTTCTGGTGGTAGAAAGAGAGAGGTATTTTGTCGAGCTATGATCTGGTTGAATTCAGCTTGCCTATTCACCCAAGCTAATAATCCATCCTGATAACCTTGGCTTGGCTCCAACGAATGATAGACAGGCCTCCATGGCTCATACTGGCCTGCTCGAGCCTGTGCACTCATTTGCTGAGATGAAGTTTCACCCATCTTACTCTGTTCCAATGGGTTTTCAAAGCCATGAAATCCGGTGGACCTCGGTTGTGGAATTGATCCAACTGTTGACTCACTTGGAGCAGTTTTTCCTCTTGGTCCAGAGCTCATCGTCTTCGATGATCTAGAGCTGCATCTTGAACCCTCACATTCCAGTATCTCCTTCTTTGCTTTGGCCACCGCCATCTTTGTGTCTAGTTCCAGTTGTTCCTTTCGTCGCCTCATCTCTTCTTCTTGTCGTCTCATCTCTTCTTTTTGTCACATCTTCTCTTTTTTCCATCTGCTCTTCTTCTCGCTCAATCTCATGTTTCTTCTTCAAGGCATCCCCTTCTATTGAGAAAGCAGCTAGATCAGCTTCAATTCCCAACCGAGCAGAAACCCTTGATACCGAACTGGCTGTAGAACCAGATCTATGTCCTGATCTTCGTGTTGATACTTTCGAGAATATCAAAGGGTATGCCTTCCTCATGCAGGTCCCAAAACTAAACTAAAAACTAAGCTTCTGCACAAGAAACCTAGCTCCAAACACGCCCTAGAATACGTCATAAATCCCACCCACATAGTAATGGGCAGTCTAAAATTTAAAGACACATGCCATAATTAATGACACACAAAACAAGCCAAATGGCCACTACACCTTCTTCAGACTGATGTCAGGGGGGAGGGTGGGACAAAGATAGAATGCAGGCGGAGACAGTACGACTAGTGGGAGAACTGGGAAGGGGAACGGGATGGAGAGAAAAAGCAAGGTATCTTACACATTTCCTCCCTTCTTGAGGTCATCTGTTGCTTATTACCATTCTTTTTAAGATGATTTTACACTTAAGATCACTCCTCAGCGTCCTCCACTCAAGGGAATAAAATTCTAGCCTGCCCAACCACTCCCTATAGCTCAGGCCCTCAAGTCCTGGCAACATCCTGGTATTGTTGGAAGTAGCTTGTGAATCGACCTTGAAGAGCAGAATGCTTTCGGCAGACCAGTCTGAATTACATTGTGAAAGTTGTTTTTCCCATCAAGGCAATCAGAACAAAAACAGCAAATACTCCAGTGGGTGGGTCTGAACTGATGGAAAGTCAGGGCCACGGGGAAAGATTTAATAGGAACCTGAGAAGAAACTTCTTTACACAAAGGGTGGCGGGTGTATGGAACAAGCTGCTGGAGGAGGTGGTTGAGGTAGGTACTATCGCAACGTCTAACAAACATTTAGACAGGTACATGGATTGGATAAGTTTGGAGGGATATGGGCCAAACACAGGTAGGTGGGACCAGTGTAGATGGGGCATATTGGTTGGTGTGGGCAAGTTGGGCCGAAGGGCCTGGTTCCATGCTGTATGACTCTATGGGCTGTAACTCTTGGGAATGATCGCTGGTTCCCCTGAAAGAGCGGATGCCACAGCATTGGCCGACCTTGGAGCAGCACAAGGCAGCAATGCACTCAATATCTATTTTTGGAAGCAGCAAAAGGCTTTTCAATGGACATGGACCAGTTGGGCCGAAGGGCCTATTTCCACGTTGTATGATTCTGTTATTCTATTTTCGGTCAGAGACACTTCTACGATCTCACCATTCCCTGGAAAGATTTCTGATGAGGAATAGAGCGAGTAAACACACAGAGTCTCTTGCCCAGAGATTGGGAATTGATATCCAGAGGACATCGGTTTATGATCAGGGGGCAAATACTTCATAATGAAGGGTAATTTTTTCACACAAAGGATGGTGGGTGTACGGAACATGCTGCCAGAGGAGGTAGTTACTGTCGCAACGTTTAAAAAACATATAGACAGGTAAATTAATAGGATAGGTTTAGAGGGATATGGGCCAAGCATGGGCAGGTGAGACGTGTGTAGATGGGGCATGTTGGTCGGCTTGGACAGGTTGGGCTGAAGGGCCTGTTTCCGCGCTGTATGACACTATCTCTATGAATTCCCTATATTTAATGCGGATGGTCTCACATTCACAGATGTTGCTCCTGATCTCTTCAGGCAATTGAGGAGATCTTTCAATAGAGACTAATAATGATGGGTCTGAGGGTGGAGAAGAATACTTGTTGTTCCTTGAAGCGACTTTCGCAGAGTAGACTCGTGATGGTTTCAGCTGTTCCCATTGCTGCATTGTTTTGCCACGGTTGAGTTTTTGCATTTTAAATCCTGAGCAGTTGACATTAATTTAATTGCATACTACAACACAGAAGGAGGCCATTTGGTCCATCAGGTTCAGACTGGCTTCTGGCAGAGCAATCTCATCAGTCCCATTCCCCTTCTCCTTATCTCATAGAACATAGAGCAGCACAGTACAGCACAGGAATAGGCCCTTCGGCCCACATTTTTTGTGCAGAACATGATGCCAAGTTAAACTAATCCCCTCTGCTGGCACGTGATCCATGTCTCTCCATTCCCTGCAGTTAAGGAGTTGTTTATTGCTGTGTTTTTTGTTTATTGTCACGTGTACCAAGGTGAAAAACTTTTGTTGCCTGCTAACCAGTCAGCGGAAAGACTATACATGATTACATTCAAGCCGTTCACAGTGTACAGATACATGATAAAGGGAATAACATTTAGTGCAAGACAAGAGTCCAATAAAGTCTGATTAAAGATAGCCTGGAGGTCTCCAATGAGGTAGATAGTAGCACAGGACTGCTTTCTAGTTGTAGGATGGTTCAATTGCCTGATAACAGCTGGGAAGAAACTGTCCCTGAATCTAGAGGTGTGCGTTCTCACACTTCTGTACCTCTTGCCTGTTAGGAGAGGGGAGAAGAGAGAGTGACCAGGGTGAGATTGGCTCTTGATTATGCTGGTGGCCTTGCCAAGGCAGTGTGAAGTATGGATGGAGTCAATGGAAGGGAGGGTGGTTTCGTGATGGTGTAAGCTGCGTCCACAATTCTCTGCAATTTATTGCTGCCTCGGTTGGAGCTGCCCCCAAACCATGCTGTGATGCATCTGTACAAAGATGAAGGAATTGATGGCTATAGGGAAGTGGGTGAGAGGAGACGATGAGGCTGAGGGCAGAGCAGCTGTGATCATATTAGGAGTGTCGGTCTGCGTCATGTGTTTTTCAGTTCTATTTCTGATTCTGTTCACATATGATTTTCAGTTTTCAATAGCATTGGGCAAAATTAGTTATTTTATGTTGCTTTTTAACATCTTTATTTACTGCCTTCCAAAGCACTACCAGATTAGAATAGTAGCGTGTCAATGGGCTGATAAGATTTGTCTATGCGCTGGCCGCTAGCTACGAGATAAAGACAAAGACTCCACACGTTGTGATCCAGGCCCTGTGTTCAGAGGGATTCCTGGAACTTATTAGATACAGTGATAAGGGTCAGTTAGCTTAGTTCCCATTCGGAAATGGAAAATACTGCTGACACTCAGCTGTGGAGGAACAAACGGCAATCGTAAAAATAACATAAGTAAAATTAGGTTGATAGGGTAACGGGACATCTGCTTAGCTGCCATTGGTGTTGGATTGAGCTGTGTTCGTTGTTCTCTGTCCATCAGTGGAGCTTACTTCAACTATTCCTTTTCTTCAGAGATGCTTTCTGACTCGCTGAGTTTCTCCAGCTTTTTGTGTCTATCTTGTACTTACTTTACTTCAACAATAGTTGTCAGAGCAATCTGATAAGGGTGTCTGGGATTACCGGGAGAAAGCAGGAGAATGGGGTTGAGGCCAAGATAGATCAGCAATGATTAAATGGCGGAGTAAACTTGATGGGCCGAATGACCTAATTCTGCTCTGAGAACGTATGAATTTATGAACTTATGATAACTGAAGACATTTTAAGAGGGAGAGAGAAAACGGGGAATTATAGACCAGTCAGCCTTACATCGGTAGTGGGGAAGATGCTGGAGTCGATTAATTAAGATGTTGTAGAAGTGCATTTGAAAAGCAGTGACAGGATCGGTCAAAGCCAGCATGGATTTATGAAGGGGAAATCATACTTGACGAATCTTATGGGATTTTTTGAGGATGTAACAAGTAGAATGGATAAGGGAGAGCCAGTGGATGTGGTGTATCTGGACATTCAAAAGCCTTTGACAAGGTCCCACACAAGATATTATTGTGCAAAAGTAGAGTACATGGTATTGGGGGTAGAGTATTGACATGGATAGAGAACAGGTTGGCAGACAGGAAGCAAAGAGTAGGAATTAAAGGGGTCCTTTTCAGAATGACAGGCAGTGACTAGTGGGGTGCCGCAAGGCTCGGTGCTGGGACCCCAGTTGTTTACAATCTATATTGCTAAAATTCTGATCTTGACCACTTCCTGTCGTTCTGTATATTGATTTTAGAAAAAACGCTGCCACTTATGGCTGTGATTTTTGGCCATCTTACTCAGAGTCCCCCTCCGCTGCGCAGGACAAGAGGATTTTTCCCATTGATGAAAAATAAAAGAGTTATTAGTGTTTAAAAAATGTTGAGATTCTCTCTCCTGAAGGCCACGCCCCTTCCGGAGGGACTATAAAACCCGGAAGTGTTGAGTGCCTCAGTCAGTCTCTGCAAGATGGGGGAAGCGAGAGGGTCACGTCTCTCAGTCTGAGCTGTGAATAACATTGAACACATGTCTACTAAACTGTGAGTGTGGTTTTACTGACCTTGAGTGCCCTTAATGTGGTTTGAAAATGAAAATGTTGTGGTTTGAAGTAAAAGCTCAGCAAATGGTTGGTGGTGGTTGGTTTGAAGTAAAAGCATAGCAAATGGTTGGTGGTGGTTGGTTTGAAATGGCAAATGATTAAAAGTCTAAACTTGACAACTTCCTGTTTGCACTGTATATTGATTTTAGATAAAACGCTACCATTTATGGCTGTGATTTTTGGCCATCTTATTAGTCCCCCTCCGCTCATCAGGTGAAGAGGATTCTTCCCATCAATGAGAAATTAAAGTGTTATTAGTGTTTACATTTTTTTGAGAATCTCTCTCCTGTCAATCATGCCATGAAGGCCACGCCCCTTCTGGTGGGAGGGATTATAAAACCCGGAGGTGTGGGTGTGGCTCAGTCTCTGCAAGGGAGGAGGGAGAGGTCACGACTCTGTCTGAGCTGTGAATCAACTGAACACACTGAATGTCTACTGAACTGTGAGTGTGGTGTTTATGTGGTGTTTTGTGTAGTTTTATGGTGTTTTCACCCTGCTTGAAATGGTATGAAACTGCATTTGAATGTGGTGGCCTTACACCCTACATGAAATGGTATGAAACTGCATTTGAATTTGGTGGCCTTGCACCCTACATGAAATGGTATGAAATCTGCATTTGAATTTGGTGGCCTTGCACCCTGCTTGAAATGGTATGAAAATTGCACTTGAATTTGGTGGCCTTGCACCCTGCTTGAAGTGGTATGAAACTGCACTTGAGTTTGGTGGCCTTGCACCCTGCTTGAAGTGCTCGGAAACTGCACTTGAATTTGGTGGCCTTGCACCCTGCTTGAAGTGGTAGGAAACTGCACTTGAATTTGGTGGCCTTGCACCCTGCTTGAAGTGGTATGAAACTGCACTTGAATTTGGTGACCTTGTACCCTGCTTGAAATGGTAGGAAACTGCATTTGAATTTGGTGGCCTTGCACCCTGCTTGAAATGGAATTTCAAGGAATAGCCATGAGTCACTGCCAGCCCACCAGCCGTGAGTGAGCTGCCACCCCAAGAATCCATTTGGCCCACAATGTCCATACTATCCCTCTGGAAATCAGTCCCTGCAGCCCACAACACCCATACTAGCGCCCCAGAAAGTCCCCCCCCCCCCCCCCACTGGCCACCAAAATTGGAATTGGTGGAGAGGTGGAATATTGCACTGGGGGACCAGCCCTCCCGTGTGAAGATGGGACCCAACGGGTCCCACTTAGTCTAATATATATTCATGATTTAGACAAGGGAATCAAATGTAACATCTCTAAGTTTGCAAATGACACAAGGCTGGGTAGCAGAGTGAGCTGAGAGGAGGATGCTATGAGACTGCAGGGTGACGTGGATAGGTTGGGTGAGTAGGCAGAAGCATGGCAGGTGCAGTATAATGTGGATAAATGTGTTATCCACTTTGGTGGCAAGAACAGGAAGGTAGATTATTATGTGAATTACCAGATTAGGAGAAGGGCAGGTGCAACGAGACCTGGGTGTGCTTGTACATCAGTCACTGAAAGTAAGCATGCAGGTACAGCAGGCAATGAAGAAAACTAATGGCATGTTGGCCTTCATTGTGAGAGGATTTGAGTTTAGGAGCAAGGAGGTCCTACTGCAGTTGTACAGGGCCATGGTGAGACCGCACTTGGAGTATTGTGTGCAATTTTGGTCTCCTAATTTGAGGAAGGACATTATTGCTATTGAGGGAGTGCAGTGTAGGTTCACCAGGTTAATTCTCAGGATGGTGGGACTGACGTATGATGAAAGAATGGGTCGACTGGGCTTGTATTCATTGGAATTCAGAAGGATGAGAGGTTATCTTATAGAAACATATAAAATTCTTAGAGGATTGGACAGGGTAGATGCAGGAAAAATGTTCCCGATGTTGGGGGAGTCCAGAACCAGGGGTCACAGTTTAAGGGTAGGGGGTAGGCCATTTAGGACAGAGATAAGGAACACTTTTTCACGCAGAGAGTTGTGAATCTGTGGAATTCTCTGCCACAACAGGCCACGGAGGCCAATTTACTGGATGTTTTCAAGAGAGAGTTAGATTTAGCTCTTAGGGCTAAGGGGATCGAGGGATATGGGGGAAAAAACGGAACTGGGTACTCATTTTGGATGATCAGCCATGATCATATTGAATGGTGGTGCTGGCTCAAAGGACCGAACGGCCTACACCTGCACCTGTTTTCTATGTTTCTATGTTTCTAACAAAGGTCTTTGGGAAATGTCATGGGTTCTGTATATAAGGATCTCCTCCATGCCTTTCTCTTTGGGAAGGAGTCCTCATCACCCAATGATGTCCCCTCCTCCCGTCTCCACCGGCCCACCTGCTCTTGCACTTCCCTATACGGCTTTATCTCTAGTTTCCCTTTCCCTGGCTCTCAGTCTGAAGAAGGGTCTCAACCCAAAACATCACCTATTGCATTTCTCCAGAGATGCTGCCTGACCTGCTGAGTTACTCCAACATGTCGTGTCTATCTTTGTTCGGTGAACAATCTGCTTTGATGGCCGTACCCAATGGCCCTTGTATTTGGCGCTCTTAAATAGAGTTTCGATTGCCTTTCCCAATCTTTGTGGCGTGTGTTAAAGTTTTCTTTAACTCAGTTAATCCACCAGTAACAGAGGGAGATACAGTCTAGCCAATTGACCAAAAACTCTGGCTCTAATTCTCTCTCCACAGATGCCGAATATCCCCAGTATTTTCTGTTTTTATTTCAGACTTCCATTATTTGCAGACTTTGTTTTCAATTGACCAACCAGGTTCAAGTGTAGCTTTTTCCCAGCAACCATCGAACTCTTGAGCACTGAAATAGAGCGGCACAGTGGCGCAACGGTCCGATCCTGTCCTCGGGTGCTGTCCATGTGCAGTTCGCACGTACTTCCTGTGACCGCGTGAGTTTCCTCCGGATGCTCCGGTTTCCTCCAACATCCCAAAGACGTGTGGGTTTGTAGATTAATTGGCCTCTGTAAATTGCCCCTGGTGTGTAGGGAGTGGATGAGAAAGTGGGACAACATAGACCTAGTGTGAACAGGTGATAGATGGTCAGCATGGACTTGATGGGCTGAAGGGCTTGTTTCCATGCTGTATGCTAAAGTTAAACAAAAAAACAAATTAAATAACACTAACCACTACCTCAGCAATTATGATTTTCTATGGACCATGTCTTTGGTTGCACTACGGACATCGGTTTTGCACAATTACAGATATCTGATTATTAATTTGTTGTATTATTGATTATTATATGTTTACCTATGTTATTGCATTAATGGACCCATAACAAGTAAGAATATCATTGTTCCATTGCCGGTACATATGACAATTAAATATTCTTGATTCTTGGATTTGCCTTAAATCTGCTTCTTTTAAGAAAGATAGTGGACCGTAAGAACATAAGACATAGGAGCAGCGGTAGAGTTGCTGCTTTACAGCTCCAGAGATCCAGGTTTGATCCTGACCATGGGCGCTGTCTCTATGGTGTTTGCACTTTCTCCCCGTGACCTCGTGGGTTTTCTCCGGGTGCTCCGGTTTTCTCCCATACCTCAAAGACGTGCAGATTTGTAGGTTAGTTGGCCTCTGTAAATTGTCCCTAGTGTGTTGAATAGAGCTTATGTGCGAGTGCTCATTGGTCAGTGAGGACTCAGTGGGCTGAAGGGCCTGTTTCCATACTGTATCTCTAAAACTAAAACTTAAACTAAACTAAAGGAGGAGAATTAGGCCATTCGGCCCATTAAGTTTGTTCCACCATTTGATCATGACTGATCTATTTTTCCCTCTCTTTCTGATTCGCATGCCTTCTCCCCATATCATTTGACACCCTTACTAATCAGGAACTTATCAAATCTCTGCTTTAAAAATACCCAATGATTTGGCCTCCACAGCCCTCTGGCAATGAATTCCACAGATTCACCACTTTCTGACAAGAAATTCCTTCTTATCCCCATTCTTTACCACCTCAGACTTTAGTATTCAATGCTGTTGCTTCACCTACGCCCATGTAGGAGTTGGGACCTGCCTCCCCTCTATCAACCAGGCATTGAGTTCAACGCTGTAAGCAACCCTATGGTCACACCGATATCGCAGCGGAAAATAACAGGCTGTCTACACAATGCACAAACAATCCTAGTGGGAAGAATGCCAGACAACCTCCACAACAGAGATTTCCCCAGCTTAATGGCAGGAAGGGTGTGCTAAACAACCAGAGCTTATTTAAAGCAAGGTTTGGATCTTGTTTATACGTTGACCCAAGTTAGCTCGAACGCAAGAGACAATCAGCATTGTTTCAACTTCTCCCGTTAAAGAGACCCTCTCTCAAAGCTGTGGCTTGTGCCCTGTGATAAGGAACTCAGCTTTGGTTATGTGAGCAATCACACCAACATCACTCTGTAAAGAATGAGGCAAGGCTGATGCTTTATCTGTGTAGAACATAAAGAGCTGGAGTAACTCAGCGGGTCAGACAGCATCTCTGGAGGACATGGATAGGTGACGTCTCGGGTCGGGACCCTTCTTCAGACTTTGAAGAAGTTCTCCTTCTTTCCCTACTGTTTCCACGATGCTTTGTTTGTCTGCTCACGAGAAGATATGAAACAGGAGCAGGAAGAGGCCATTTGGCCCCTCAAGCTTGTCTTGACAATCAATATTTAGTTTAGTTTAGTTTATTGTCACATGTACCAAAGTTCCTGTTGCATGCTCTCCAGTCAGTAGAAAGATTAGACATGATACAATGGAGCCATCAACAGTGTACAGATACAGGATGGAGGGAATAACGTGAATTATGCTAGTGCAAGATAAAGTCCAGAAATCAAAGATAGTCCGATGGTCTCCAATGAGGTAGATGGTAGCTCAGGACTGCTCTCTAGTTGTGGTATGATGCCAGATAAAAACTGGAAAGAAACTGTCCCTGAATCTAGAGATGTGCGTTTTCATACTTCTGTACCTCTTGTCCGATGGGAGAGGGGAGAAGAGGGAGTGTCCAGGGTGAGACTGATCCTTGATTATGTTGGTGGCTTTGCCAAGGCAGCGTGAAGTGTAAATGGAGTCAATGGAAGGGAGGTTGGTTTGTGTGATGGTCTGGGCTGGGTCCACAGCTCCCTGCCATTTCTTGCAGTCTTGGATGGAGCTGTTTCAAACCATGATGCGATGCATTCCGATAATATGCTTTCTACGGCGCCTCTGCAGAAGTTGGTGAGAGTTGTTGGGGATGTGCTGAACTTCCTATCCTGGACTTATCTATCATGATGCTGAAGAAGAACCTTCAGCACCCGTGGTCAGAATCAAACCCGGGTTTCTGGTGCTGTAAGACAGCAAATCTGCCGCCGCGCCACTCTGCCACTCTTGATCTTCAGACATCTTTGTCAGACTGATGAAACATTGCCTACCCATGTCCTCCATAAATGCTGCCTAACCCTTTGAGTTACTCTAGCACTTTGTGTTCTACACTACTGTAAAATGTGTCTATTTAAAATCAAGGAAACCTCTGCATTAATAATAATAATAATAATAATAATAGATTTTATTTATATAGCTAATATGAGTAATAGAGTCATGCAGCACATAAACAGGCCCTTTGGTCCAACTCATCCATGCCGACAGATGCCCCATCTACACAAGTCCCATTTGCCTGCATTCACTCCATTACCCTCTGAACCTTTCCAATCCATGTACCTATCCAAATATCCTTTAAATATTGTTGTAGTACCTTCCACAACCACCTCCTCTGGCAGGTAGTTCCATATACCCACCACCCTCTGAGCGAAATAGCTGGCCCCTTAAATCGGCCCTATTAAATCATATTATCAGGATGCATCGCATCATGGTTTGAAACAGCTCCATCCAAGACTGCTTAGTAAGAGGGAAGAGTTTTAAGAGGGATCTTAGGAGCAACATTTTGACTCAGTGGGTAGTCCATACCTGGAACGAGCTGCCAGAGGAAGCCATAGAAGCGGATACAATTACAGCTTTCAAAAGATATTTAGACAGATATATGGATAGGAAGATTTCAGAGGGACAAATGCAGGCAAATGGGACTAGCCTAGTATGCTAACTTGGTCGGCATGGATAACGGATAAAGCGCTAAAGTGAACACTTGCAGTCTTTTTCTCAAGATAGAAGATTCTAAAACTAGAGGGCACAGACGATAAAGTGAGAAAGTGAACACTCACGTTCTTTTTCTCAGGGTAGTAGATTCTAAAACTAGAGGGCACAGGCTTAAGGTGAGTGGGGAGAGATTGATGTGGGATTAAAGGGCCTGTTTCCCTACTGTTCAGCTCCATGACTCGATGACACTGTGGGTGAGCTGAGGGTTTGTGGTCACCTCTGCCTTGTGTTGTGTTGCAGGTCCCTAGGATTACCATGTCCAGACCCACGCTCGCACTGCAGCTGCTGGTGACAGCAGTCACCTTCGTGGTCTGTGCGGCACAGCAGGTCATCAGCATGGGAGGCAATAGCAGCCTACACCAGTCGGACTGGATCTGGAACCAACTGCACTGCTGGGAGGGCCTCTCGGAGGAAACACAAATTGGAAAGGTGAGGCGCCCTCTCCCCACTCCCCCATTCAGGCTGGAGACAGGTACTGAAGTGGCACTTCAGAGGCTTTTAGATAAGCTCATGGATGTGCAGAGCAATGGATCACGTGCAGGCAGAGGAGATTAGTTTAGGCCTTCGGCCCACCGAGTCCGCACCATCCAGTGATCCCCGTATATTTACATTTATACCAAGCCAATTAACCTCCAAACCTGTACGTCTTTGGAGTGTGGGAGGAAACCGAAGATCTTGGAGAAAACCCACACGGTCAAGGGAGAAAGTACAAACTCCGTACAGACGACACCCGTAATTAGGATCGAACCCGGGTCTCTGGTGCTGTGAAGCAGCAACTCGACCGCCACTGCGTTTCTCCTCTTTCTAAAAATAAATGGTGCAAGGTTCTCAATGAGGTAGGCTGGGAGGTTGGTACTACACCCTTAGCTCACAAGAGGAACCTTCAGTAGTCAGATAACAGCAGGGAAGAAGCTGTTCCTGAATATGATGGTATGTACTGTCAACCTTTTATATCTTCTGCCCGATGTGAGAAGGGAGAAATAGGAATGAACAGGGTATAAGCAGTCCTCATGTATCGTATGATTTGGGTGGATAGCACACTAACAATGTTTTTCACTGTATCTCGGTCACAGTAATAAACCAGTACCAATATCAGTGATCATCTCTTAACTAAATACCGACACGACCTGGAGAACCCCGGATAGACCCAATATATCAACGTTAAATACAAAAAAAGATTAAATCCAACAAATGGAAGGAGAGACCGGTTCATAAAATACTTAAATTCCTCAGGCGGGGAACTCGATGCAAAAAACAAAATATATGGAGGTTACTAATGCCCTTGTCTATGTACCCCAATAATCCACTGAAATCAGGCAAATGAAGTCCTCACACCAACGAGAGAGCAGTCCCAACCTCCCATCTACCTCATTGGAGACCCATGGACTATCTTTAATTGGACTTTACTGGGGTTTATCTTGCACTAAACATTATTCCCTTTATCCTGAATCTGTTCACTGTGGATGCCTTGATTGTTATCATGTATAATCTTTCCAGTGACTGGTCAGCATGCTACAAGAACGTTTTTCATTGTACGTCCGCACGCACACGTGACAATAATAAAGTAAACTAAACTGAAAGCTGACCTCGTGAATGCACAGATCTGTAGACACTGAATCAGAAGGCAACAAAGATTGAATGCATATGAATTTTATTTTCCAGATCAAATCGGTTTGGCACAAGGAAGGGCAGACCACGTATAAGGTCCAAGGGGAGGGAGTTGGAACCATCTTCAAGGTGAACCCCGAGACTGGCGACATTGGTGTCTACAGAGAGTTGGATCGGGAGAAGAAGGATCAGTACAGATTAGAGGGGAGTGTGATCAACAAGAAGACTTTGAAGCAAATTGGCACCAGCACCAACTTTACCATTCGAATACTGGACCTCAATGACAATGCACCCATATTCACCAAGGATCCATTCAATGGAACCGTTGCAGAGATGTCCAGCAAAGGTAAGGACTCGGAAATATTCATCAATACGGATAAGAATGCCTTAGATAGGTGAAGGGCTAGGGTTATTATTGTCATGTGTACCGATGTACAGTGAAAAGCTTTGTTTGGCATGTTATCCAAACAGATCAGATGCGCCATACACAAATACATTCAAGTCAAACCTAAGTGCAATAGATAGAGTGAAAGGGAAGATACAGAGTGCGGAATATAGTTCTCAGCATTGTAGCACGTCAGTTCCATAGACAGAGTCCAATGTCCACAATGGAGTAGAGGTGAATCAGACAGTACCCTAGCTTATGGAAGGACCGTTGAGAAGCCTGATAACAGAGGGGAAGAAGCTGTTCCTGAATGTGGTGGTACACACTTTCAAGCTTCTGTACCATCTGCCGGATGGAAGCAGAGAGAAGAAGGAATGACCGTGGTGGGACAAGTCTTTGGTTATGTTGGATGCTTTCCCGAGGCATCTTGAAGTGTTGATGGAGTCGATGATGGGGAGTCTGGGTTGTGTGATGGACTGGGCTACATCCACAACTCTGCAAATTTCTTGCGGCCTTGGTCAAAGCTGTTCACAAACGATGTGTGATGAAAGATGGTTTCATCACACATGGTTGATGAAAATGTACGCTGTATGGGGCATGCTTTCGGTGGTGTATCTGTAGAGTTCTTGGAGGCATGCCAAATTTCCTCGGTCTTCTCAGGGCAGCATGGTGGCACATAAATATAGATGCTGCCATACAGTGCCAGAGACCCGGGTTCCATCTTGACTACAGGTGCTGTCTGTATGGAGTGTGTAAGTCCTCTCTGTGACTGTGTGGTGCAGTTTCCTCCCACACTCCAAATTGGCTTTGGTAAAATTGTAAATTGTCCCAAGTGTAAGGGGTGATCGTTTTAGTGTACGGGGTGATCGCTGGTCGGCGAAGTCTCTGTAGGCCGAAGGGCCTGTTTCCATGCTGTATCTCTAAACTAAACTAAACTAGAGGCGTTGGCATGCCGTCATAGCTGGTAGATTTCTACCTTGAGTAGAATGCAGGAGACGAGAAGGGTGGCATAAATTGGACGTTTCAGAGCAAGGTCTGTGTGTGACTCATGACTTTGTTTTCTTCCCCCACCCTAGGCACATCTGTCCTGACCATCAGCGCTCATGACCCAGATGACCCAACTGTGAACAAACATGCAAAAGTAACGTACAAGATTCTGAGCAAGCAGGATAATTTCTACATTTATTCAATGTCCGGTGAGTAGCAACTATGATCTAATGCAACCCTCTCAATGATTCAATGACCAATCATGAATTTCAACTGCACCTAGGTACAGTGAAATTCTTTGGCTTTGCGTACAATACACAAAGTACGCAAAGAGTATCCACGTTTCTGGCACTGACTGAGCTACAAAGTACTCAGTGGAGTTCCAATGGCCCTCCGTTCTCACTGTCCCCCCCCCCACCTCCACCAGGTCCCTCATTGTTCTAGGTGCCCCCCCCCCGCTGGATCTCTCTTTGTGCTCGAACCCCCCGCCCGCTGGGTCCCTCTTTGTTCTTGGTGTCTCCCCCTCTCACCCCTTCCGGCAGATCCCTCTTTATTCTTGGCAGCACAACTATCGCTCATGTCGTCCGCCTCTCCTCCATACAGATTGCCAATGAGCCGTCCCTCTCCGATCTTTCAGTCTTCGTGCCCCGTGGGGGCGCCTACAGCAGCCGACCTTGAAGACTCGAAGGTGTCGACCCCTCGGTTCTCCCACCGGTCCTTTGTCCAGCATCCGCCGCTGTCGCCGACTCTCTCTTCCTTCCGGTTCACGGTCTTCGGGGCCGAGGGGGAGACGTGCCTTGGACCTACTCCAGACCGGCTCCCCCAGTTCCGTGGCTGGCTGCCCGTCGTGGTTTGGTAACCGCCCGCGCGGCCCCATGTCCGTCGACACCGGCGGTTCAGAGGAGGTGAATGAAACCCATCTTTCAGAAGTACACGGTGGTCTCCGAACTAATCAGCAGCTTATGAAGACGCCCTGTCTGATTCGGTGCCGATAGCGGGGCAGTGTTTTAAACAACACGGCCAATGGCAATTTTACCTCCAAATTTCTACTTCCCACTTCCACTCTCAAACCTTCTTCACTATCTTCAAGAGAGAGTTAAAAGAGTCAAGCACTTTATCGGGAAGCATCACAGCATGGTTGGGGAACAGCTCCGTCCAAGACGGCAAGAAATTGCACACGGGGGTGTAAGCGGCCCAGACCATCACACAAACCTTTCATTTTCACCATTTACGCTTTGTGCCGCCTCGGCAAGGCCACCAGCATAGTCGAGAACCAGTTACACCCCAGTCACTCCCTCTTCTCACCCTCTCCCATAGACAAGAACTGTGAAAACGCACACCTCCAGATTCAGGGAACGTTTCTACCCAGTTGTAATCAGGCAACATACATACATAGATACATAGAAAATAGGTGCAGGAGTAGGCCATTCGGCCCATCGTGCCTGCACCGCCATTCAATATGATCATGGCTGATCATCCAACTCAGTATCCCGTACCTGCCTTCTCTCCATACCCCCTGATCCCTTTAGCCACAAGGGCCACATCTAACTCCCTCTTAAATATAGCCAATGAACTGGCCTCAACTACCCTCTGTGACAGAGAGTTCCAGAGATTCACCACTCTCTGGGTGAAAAAGTTTGTTCTCATCTCGGTCTTAAAGGATTTCCCCCTTATCCTTAAGCTGTGACCCCTTGCCCTGGACTTCCCCAACATCGGGAACAATCTTCCTGCATCTAGCCGGTCCAACCCCATAAGAATTTTGTAAGTTTCTATAAGATCCCCTGTCAATCTCCTAAATTCGAGCGAGTATAAGCCGAGTCTATCCAGTCTTTCTTCATATGAAAGTCCTGACATCCCAGGAATCAGTCTGGTGAACCTTCTCTGCACTCCCTCTATGGCTATAATTTCCTTCCTCAGATTTGGAGACCACAACTGTACGCAATACTCCAGGTGTGGTCTCACCAAGACCGTGTACAACTGCAGTAGAACCTCCCTGCTCCTATACTCAAATCCTTTTGCTATGAAAGCTAACATACCATTCGCTTTCTTCACTGCCTGTTGCACCTGCATGCCTACTTTCAATGACTGGTGTACCATGACACCCAGGTCTCGCTGCATCTCCCCTTTTCCTAATCGGCCACCATTTAGATAATAGTCTGCTTTCCTGTTTTTGCCACCAAAGTGGATAACCTCACATTTATCCACATTATACTGCATCTGCCAAACATTTGCCCACTCACCCAGCCTATCCAAGTCACCTTGCAGTCTCCAAGCATCCACCTCACAGCTAACACTGCCCCCCAGCTTAGTGTCATTCGCAAACTTGGAGATGTTGCCTTCAATTCCCTCATCCAGTTCATTAATATAAATTGTAAATAGCTGGGGTCCCAGCACTGAGCCTTGCGGTACCCCACTAGTCACTGCCTGCCATTGTGAAAAGGACCCGTTTACTCCTACTCTTTGCTTCCTGTTTGCCAGCCAGTTCTCTATCCACATCAATACTGAACCCCCAATACCGTGTGCTTTAAGTTTGTATACTAATCTCTTATGTGGGACCTTGTCGAAAGCCTTCTGAAAGTCCAGATACAACACATCCACTGGTTCTCGTCTATCCACTCTACTAGTTACATTCTCGAAAAATTCTATAAGATTCGTCAGACATGATTTACCTTTCGTAAATCCATGCTGACTTTGTCCAATGATTTCACCACTTTCCAAATGTGCTGCTATCCCATCTTTAATAACTGACTCTAGCAGTTTCCCCACTGCCGATGTTAGACTAACTGGTCTGTAATTCCCCGTTTTCTCTCTCCCTCCCTTCTTAAAAAGTGGGGTTACGTTTGCTACCCTCCAATCCTCAGGAACTACTCCAGAATCTAAAGAGTTTTGAAAAATTATCACTAATGCATCCACTATTTCTGGAGCTACTTCCTTAAGTACTCTGGGATGCAGCCTATCTGGCCCTGGTGATTTATCGGCCTTTAATCCATTCAACTTACCCAACACCACTTCCCGACTAACCTGGATTTCACTCAGTTCCTCCATCTCCTTTGACCCGCGGTCCCCTGCTATTTCCGGCAGATTATTTATGTCTTCCTTAGTGAAGACGGAACCAAAGTAGTTATTCAATTGGTCCGCCATATCCTTGTTCCCCATGATCAATTCACCTGTTTCTGACTGCAAGGGATCTACATTTGTTTTAACTAATCTCTTTCTCTTCACATATCTCTAAAAACTTTTGCAGTCAATTTTTATGTTCCCTGCCAGTTTTCTTTCATAATCTATTTTCCCTTTCCTAATTAAGCCCTTTGTCCTCCTCTGCTGGTCTCTGAATTTCTCCCAGTCCTCTGGTATGCTGCTTTTTCTGGCTAATTTGTACGCATCATCTTTTGCTTTGATACTATCCCTGATTTCCCTTGTTATCCACGGATGCACTACCTTCCCTGATTTATTCTTTTGCCAAACTGGGATGAACAATTTTTGTAGTTCATCCATGCAGTCTTTAAATGCCTTCCATTGCATATCCACCGTCAACCCTTTTAGAACTAATTGCCAGTCAATCTTGGCCAATTCACGTCTCATACCCTCAAAGTTACCTTTCTTTAAGTTCAGAACCATTGTTTCTGAATTAACAATGTCACTCTCCATGCTAATGAAGAACTCAACCATATTATGGTCACTCTTGCCCAAGGGGGCACGCACAACAAGACTGCTAACTAACCCTTCCTCATTACTCAATACCCAGTCTAGAATAGCCTGCTCTCTCGTTGGTTCCTCTACATGTTGGTTTAGATAAATATCCCGCATACATTCCAAGAAATCCTCTTCCTCAGCACCCCTGCCAATTTGATTCACCCAATCTATATGTAGATTGAAGTCACCCATTATAACTGTTTTGCCTTTGTTGCACGCATTTCTAATTTCCTGTTTGATGCCATCCCCAACTTCACTACTACTGCTAGGTGGCCTGTACACAACACCCACCAGCGTTTTCTGCCCCTTGGCATTTCGCAGCTCTACCCATACCGATTCCACATCCTCCAAGCTAATGTTCTTCCTTTCCACTGCATTAATCTCCTCTCTAACAAGCAACGGTACCCCACCTCCTTTTCCTTTCTCTCTATCCCTCCTGAATATTGAATATCCCTGGATGTTCAGCTCCCAGCCTTGGTCACCCTGGAGCCATGTCTCCGTGATCCCAACTATATCATAATCATTAATAGTTATCTGCACGTTCAACTCATCCACCTTATTACGAATGCTCCTTGCATTGAGACACAAAGCCTTCAGGCTTGTTTTTACAATGCTCTTACCCCTTTTAAAATTATGTTGAAAAGTGGCCCTTTTTGATTTTTGCCCTGGATTTGTCTGCCTGCCACTTTTACTTTTCACCTTGCTGCCTATTGCTTCCGCCCGCATTTTACACCCCTCTGTTTCTCTGCTCACCCATTTAAGAAACCCACCACCTCTTATTCTCTGTTTTCTTATTGTTTTCTTCTTTCCCCCCTACATGTTGGGTCTGAGTGCTTTCCTTCTCTGCCTCCTGCCTCACACACTGTCTACTAGCTTTCTCTATTTGAGTCCCTCCCCCCAACCGTTCTAGTTTAAAGTCTCCCCAGTAGCCTTTGCAAATCTTCCCGCCAGGATATTGGTCCCCCTCAGGTTCAAGTGCAACCCATCCTTTTTGTACAGGTCGTACAGAACCTCTCAGCATCTGGTCCTGACCTCCCATCTACCTCATTGGAGACCTTCAAACTATCTTCAACCATTCTTTACTGGACTTTATCTTGCACTTAACGTTATTCCCTTCAACTTGTATCTGTACACTGTGGACAGCTCGAGTGTAATCATGTATAGTCCTTCCGTTGCCTGGATAGCACGCAACAACAAAATGTTTTCACTGTTCCTCTGTATACGTGACAATAAGCTGAACTAAACTAAACTAAACGAGAGTGTATGATTCTTCATATGCACCGGCAATGGAACAATAAAATCCTTGCAAAAGAACGCTGTTAATTAAAATCACTCTTATTTTTCTAACCTAGGAACCATATATGTAAATAACACAAACCTGGACAGAGAACGGAAGAAGGACTATCAGCTGATAGTACAGGCCAAGGACATGGGGCTTGACCAAGGAGGAATGAGCTCTTCGGCAACTGTGCACATCTCTCTGACCGACATCAATGACAATGCCCCCTTCTTCCGGCACAGTAAGGACTATTTCATGTCATAGGAGCAGAATTAGGCCATTCAGTATAATGAAACCCTGGATAGAGTGGATGTGGAGTGGATATTTACACTTGTGAGAGTCTAGGTCGAGAGGGCACAGCCTCAGAATAAAAGGACTTACCTTTCGAATGGAGATGAAGAGGAATTTCTTTAGCCAGAGGGTGGTGAATCTGTGGAGTGGAGGCCAAATCATTGGATATTTTTAAAGCAGAAATTGACAGGTTATGATTGGTGCGAGTGTCAAGTGTTATGGTTAGGAGACAGGAGAATGGGATTGAGAGGGAAAGATAGAACAGCCATGATCGAATGGTGGAGCAGACTCAATGGGCTGAATGGCACAATTCTGCTCCTATGTCTTAGTGTTTCATGATAAATGCAGGCATCATTGCTGTGGCCTGTTATCAGGCAACAGAACCGTCCTCTCACCAACTAGAGAGCGGTCCTGACCTACCAACTACCTCATTGGAGACCCCCGGACTATCTTTAATCAAACTATACTGGACTTTATCTTGCACTTAATGTTATTCCCTTTATCTTGTATCCGTACACTGTACATGGCTCAATTGTAATCATGTATAGACTTTCTATTGACAGGATAGTAAGCAACAAGGAAGGTTTTCACTGGACCTTGATAGACTGAAAGGTAGATCAGCCTTGATTGAATGATGTAATAGACTTGATGGGCCCAATGGCCCAATTATGTTCCTATGCCTTAGTGTTTCATGATAAATGCTGGATTCATTGCTGTGGATTAACAGCTCACTGGCACTGACTAGTTGTGGAAGTACCATAGTAATCCAAGGCATACCATGTCTCCTGTCCCATAACTGATTGACCATCACTATGCAAGTGCAGGGCTGGCGTAGATGTTAGTGTTTGCGCAGGGTCCAGGCCGGGTTAACGTGAGCGTTGTCCCATGTGCAGGCCAGTACAATTACACTGCATCCGAGGCGACCCTTATCGGAGCTGCCCTTGGCCGTGTGAAAGCAGAGGACCTGGACGAAGGGGAGAACGCAATGATATTGTACACAGTCAATCCCGACGACATCTTCCAGATCACCACAGACCCACGCACACAGGAGGGATTGATAACTTTAAAAAAGGTGAACCGCCGTTCATTTGATCCAACCTTCCCTGTCCCTGTAATGGGAGTGTGTGATGGGACAGTGTCGAGGGAGCTTCACTCTGTGTCTAACGCACGCTGTACCTGCCCTTTGTTTTATTTTATTTATTATTTATACAAAATGCTTGTATTTAAAACAAACATGATCAAAAACTGCTTGTATTGGCAGTTTACAAAACAAAAATCCATCAAGTTGTAGAGTGTGCAGGATCAGCTTACACAATACGCGCCTCTCCACGTCACGGAACGGCACGCTGGGCATCTCGGAAAGGCGGCTCATGTCGTATGGGGCCGGCTTTCGGGAAGGGACCCGGGCCGTGGGTCCTATGAGCAATTCCGAAGGAGCGGGTGTAAGCTCAGTCGGAATCGTTCCATGCACATGCCTCTCCTCAATACCCACCGTGGCCGGTCACTCTCGCAGCTACAACACCCCCCTCACCCTGAGGAGCAGCGCCCTGGCTGAAGGGAACCAAATTCCTAGCTTTAAGTCGAACACGATAAAAGGCAGGCAACTCCCGCCTAGAGCATCGACTGATGCCCACTGCCGGGAGCCGTGTGCCCTCCTGGAGGCAGCTCCCCTGGGGAAATAGTACGTCGCTAGCGTGTGCCATCGAAGAGGGCACTCAGAATACATGAACCTCCACTGTGTCCTGAGAGGGAGAGCCGCCACCTGGGTACGGACACAGACCAGCGACTGGCCGCCCTCCTCCAACGAGAGACTCGGAAGTTTCTCTGCACTGGGAGTGTGTGACAGAACAGTGTAGACTGAGCTTCACCACCATTCTAAGCCATTCTGGGTAATTCCTTCTCCAACCAAGTTCTTATTGTGACTGTGTGGGTTTCCTCCAGGTTTAGTTTAGTTCAGGGGTGGAAAACCCGGGTGGGGGGGGGCTAGAGGGGACACGTCCCCCCCATGTTTTGAGAGGTGGGGGACATCACCTCCAAATTTTTGTGATCCCGATTTTAAAATCTCCGCTTTCCGCGAGACAGTGGGGGTGGGACTGATGATCGAGGGCGCGATGATTGGAGGAGGGAGGAGTGGGGGGACTGAGGATAGAGCGCGGCGATTGGAGGAGGGAGACGTGGCACAGACCTGCGCCTCATCCACAGGCAGGATCGATCCCGGCCGGGTCTCCGGCGCTGTCCCGAGTGGCCCCCCCCCCCCCACCGGTGGCCAGAGAGGTCGGGAGTCAGACACGAGCTGTGCCCCCAGGCCCACAGCCAGCGCAGAGAAAACAGCACTAAACCCAGCTCAACTCTGCCTGTCCCGCCAGGTGAAACCTGCCTGGGCTTGCGGGAAATATGGCCAGCGCGGAGAAGCAGCGCTGGTATCCCGTCAGCCCAGACAGGGCTGTAGTTAACCCGGCGAGACAGGCAGGGTTGAGTTGCATTAGTGCTGGATTGAGCCTCCGAAGCCTCGCGCGTGTGTGTGAGTGTGCGCATGCGCGCGCGGCCGCCAAAAAATTGTGTCCCCCGTCCCCTCCATGTTTTGATAGCGAGTTCCGCTCTTGGTTTAGTTTAGAGATACAGCAAGGAAACAGGCCCTTCAGCCCACCGAGTCCGTGCCGACCAGCGATCCATGCACTCTAGCACCCACTACACACTCGGGACAATTTACAATTTCTACCAATTAACCTACAAACCTGCACATCTTTGGGGTGTGGGAGGAATCCGGGGCATCCGTAGAAAACTCACATGGAGAAGGTACAAACTCCATACAGACAGCGCCAATAGTCAGAATCGGACCCGGGTCTATGCCGCTGTAAGGCAGCAGCTCTACCGCTGTGCCATGGTGACGCCCCTGCGTTCCGGTTTCCTCCCACACCGCAAAGACGTGCAGGTTTGCTGGTACGTCTCCCTCCTGGTTAAACTGCCCCGATCACTGCCCGTCTTCCATCCCGACAGCCGCTGGATTTTGAGACGCAGCGGAGGCACCGTGTGGGGGTGGAGGCCGAGAACCCCACCCTGGTGAAGGGCAAGCACTACAAGACGAGCACCACCCTGCTCATAGACGTGCTGGACATCGACGAACCTCCTGTCTTCAGCCGGTCCCGCTACATCCTCAGAGTGGCCGAGAACGAGCCCAATGCTACAGCCGTGGGGAGCGTGTTAGCAACAGACCCCGATCACGCAAAGCAGCCCGTCAGGTAAGAGACCAGCAGAGGCTCGTATTGAAATCAGCAAACCACTGCAGAGGCCACACTGGTCTGTGAGCATCATCCCCCGGCTGCAACACTAAGTGGCGTTGTGTAGCAAGGAACTGCAGATGCTGGTTTACAATGAAGATACACACGAAATGCTGGAGTAACTCAGCGGGACAGGCAGCATTTCGGTTCTGAAGAATGGTCTCGACCCGAAACATCGCCCATTCCTTCTATCCAGAGATGCTGCCTGTCCCGCTGAGTTACTCCAACATTTTGTGCCTATAGTAGGTGGAGTTGGTCCATTTCTAAGGGACAACACTGGATCTACAACCAACCAGTGCCCTCTCCCTCTCACACTCCCCATCTCTCTCTTCCTTGCTCGTCCGTTTGTCTTCCTGTTGGTCTCCCCCTCTATCCTCCCTCTCTCCACCCGCTACCTTCCCCACTCACTCCTCCCCCTCTCCGTCCTCTCTCCCCCCTTCTCCCCTTCCTCTCTCCTCCCCCTCTCTCCCCTCTCTCCTCCCCCTTACTTCTCCCCCTCTCTCTTCACCCTCCTCCCCTCTCTCCTCCCTCTCTCCTCCCAACCTCCCCTCTCATCCCTTCTCATCCCACTCTCCCTCTCCCCACCTTTTCTCCTCCTCTTTCCCCTGCTCTTTTCTCTCCTTCCTCCCTTTCCTCCCACTCACCATCAGGTAAGAGCTACAATGTAAGTGACCTGCATATGTTCACACTGAGATAAGCAAACTCCACTGCTGGTACTGGAGAGCTTCAGTGGGAGCAGGCGTCAAAGAGTCCATAGTGTTTCATTGTCATCTGTTACTCAGCGCTGGTAGTGTGTGACAGGACAGGGTGGAGGGAGCTTCACCACAATTCTAAGTCAAACATTTGGATAATTCCCACACAGGACATCCCAAAGCACTTCACAACACTTGTGTTACGAGTTTTCCAATAAGAGTCCCATCCCGTTAACAAAACATGCTGCTTTATCCCCTCTCACATGTTTGTATCGTTTTCCCTTAAGCCCATCCCTGGATGTTCCCCACGACCCTTCTCTGGGCTGCATAGTGGCATCAGAGACCCGGGTTCAATCTTGACTACGGGCTCTGTCTGTACAGAGTTTGCACGGTGGACAGGCAGCATCTGTAGAGAGAGAGACACACACACTAAATTCACATTTTGGGTTGTAATGTAATAACAAGGAAGTGCACCAGCGATGGACTCAAAATGTTGGAATAACTCAATGGGTCAGGCAGCATCCCTGGAGAACATGGATAGGTGATGTTTAGGGTCAGACAGTCTGAAAATGGATCTCGACCCGAGACGGCACTATTACTTTTCCCCAGGGATGGTGCCTGACCCACTGAGTTACCCCAGCACTTTGTGTCTATCTTATGTTTCAGGTCAATGACATTTTATCGATACAGGAGGATGTTTGAGATTTTAAGTGCAGATAGATGTGCAGGAGCAAAAGGGGAAATGAGAGGGAAGACCAGAGAGGGAAGTATCATCAGAAGAAAGGTCATCGATCCCAACATTGACTCTGTCTCTCCACAAACGCACAGAGTTGTTGCAACATTTTCTGATATTACTATCGGTTTATTATTGTCACGTGTACCGAGATACAACAAAAGACTTTGTTTGCGTGCTATCCAGTCAAATCGAATTGTACCACACACGAGTACAATCAAGCCACACACAAGTGCAACAGGTAGTGCAAAGAGAAAAATACCAGAGTGCAGAAAATAGTGTTACAGAGAAAAAGTGCAAGACCCACTATGAGGTAGTTTGGAAGATTGGAACTCTAGTCTAGCTTATGGGAGGACTGTCCAGTAGCCTGATAACAGTGGGGAAGGAAGACCTTTTAGACTTTTAGACAGCATGGAAACAAGCCTGTCAGCCCACCGAGTCTGTGCTGACCAGCAGTCACCCCGTACACTAGTTCTATCCTACACACTCTGAACAATTTTATAATTTACACAAGCCAATTAACCGACAAACCCGCACGTCTTTGGTGTGGGGGACCAGAGCACCTGGAAAAACCCATGCGGTCATAGGGAGAACATACAAACTCCGCACAGACAGCACCCGAGGTCAGGATCGAAACCGGGTCTCTGGTGCCGGAAGGCAGCAACTGTACCACTGCACCACTGTGCTGCCCACTACTGTGTTTACCTATTCCTGAATCTTCGTTTTTGTATCTTCATACTTTAGGATGCTCAAAAAATTATTTATTCATCGAGTATTTTATGTTCTGGTGCAGGCAGTTCTAACAGCTGTTGTTTATTCCCAGCTATTCATTGCTGAATGGCATGGACTTATTCAGAATCGGGGACGATGGAATGATTTACACCAGAAAGCCACTGGATCGAGAAGCAGTGGCTTGGCACAATATCACCGTGGCTGCCAGTGAGGTTGGCAAGAGCAGTAAGTGTCCACCCTTTACTTTGATCATCCCATCACTGCCCATACCTCTTCTCCTGGCCATTGTAATCTACACCTCACCTCAATGACATCGCAGCCTGTAACTCTCTCTGGAGATCTGTTAAGGGCCTGCCCCACTTACGCATCCTTGGCTCGCAAATTACGCGACCTCGTGGTTGCTTGAGGCGTACGGGCATCGTATGGCCGCGCGGGGCCGGTCCCACTTAGAAGCGCGGAGGGGTATGGAGTTGTGCGGGGCTGGTCACGACATCGCGCGGGGCTCCGAAATTCTTGCAGTGAACGAAATCTTTGCGCGCCAACGGCCTGTCGTGGAACTGACGGGCAAAGTGGGACAGGCCCAAGACCCTGGCGCGACGCAACGTCTCACCTTCAACAGCAGCAGAAGCAGGCAAATGATCGCCGAACTCGGCCTGGGGCTCACGGCCGTTGCGGTCCGGATCCGTCCCCACTTCTACTCGGCGCCAAGAAAATTGAAGATGGACACAAAATGCAGGAGTAACTCAGTGGGACCGGCAGCATCTCTGGAGAGAAGCAATGGGTGACGTTTTGGGTCAAGACCCTTCTTTTCAGACTGAAGAAGGGTCTCGACACGAAACGTCACCCTTTGCTGAGATGCGGCCGGTCCCGCTGAGTTACTCCAGCTTTGTGTCCATCTTCAAATGACATGACGCGCTCCAGACAGCTGTGCGTACGCATGGAATTGCGCCCGACCTTCGCTCGACCGTCTCGGCTCAACGCGACCACGAGGTCGCGTAATTTGCGTGCCAAGGACACATAAGTGGGACAGGCCCTTTACTTTAGTAACTTTGTCAGTGCCTTTTACATGGCGACTCTTGCATACTTGTAAACAATGCAAAAAAAGAATCTCACTGTAGCAAGTACACGTGACAATAAATTACCAATCAATCAATCAATGCTCAAAATATAAATCCCCAAATCCATCAATTCAATTCCAGCCTTTAATGGGAGGCACAGTGGCGCAGTGGGAAAGTTGCTGCCTCATGGCACCAGAGACCTGGGTTCAATCCTGACTGCGGGTGCTGTCTGCACAGAGATTGTACATTCTCCCCGTGACTGCGTAGGTTTCCCCCAGGTGCTCCGGTTTCCTCCCACACTCCAAAGACGTAGAAGTTTGTAGGTAAATTGGCTTCTGTAAATTGTAAATTGTCCCCAGTGTGTAGGATAGGGCTAGTGTACAGGGTGATCGCTGGTCGGCATGGACTCGGTGGGCCAAAGGGCCTGTTTCCACATGGTATTTCTAAAGCTAAAGCTAACTCTCTCCCACTTACTAATTATTTTATCTCTAAGGCTCTTCATTCCAACACATCCTTACCAACCAGAGACTACTATAGAACGTTTCTCTCATAAGTCCATTTACAAAATGAGAACGGCTACTTCCATTTATTCCTTCACAAAGCATCAGGCCATCCATAGGTAGCCAAACTCATTGAGCCCAGCTGGGTGACTAGTTGGGCCAGTTCAGTGTCATCCACACTTCTGTAGGTCTGGAATCTCAGCGAGATCAGCCTGAGAACAGACAGGAGATTGAAGATAGACACACAAAGCTGGAGTAACTCAGGGGGTCAGACAGCATCTATGGAGAAAGTCCTTGGAAGACATTCAGGAACCAGACAGGTTTAAGAGAGCTAAAGTCATAGAGCTCAGAAACAGGCCCTTCAGCCCACCTTGTCCCTGCCAACCAAGTGAGCATTCTGGATTAGTCCCATATGCCTGCATTTGGCTCATATCCTAAATCCTTCCAATCCATATATCTGTCCAAATGTCTTTTAACAGTTGTAATTGTATCCTCTTCTAGTAGTTCATTCTACCCTCTGAGTGAAAAAAGTAACCCCTGAGGTCCCTCTTAAATCTCTCCTCTCACCTTAAGCCTGTGGCCTCTAGTTTTAGAATCCTCTACCTTGAGCATTCATGCATTTTCACGCCATTTCACCATGCCTTTTCATGATAATTCAAAGTTTTGACCGTTAGGACAAATTAATTTAGTTCAGTCAGATTCCCCAGGGGCAGTGCTGGGATTTGAACTCATGTCTACACTTAAGAACTGGACAATTAGCTCAGTGGCAGAATCATAATCCGGCGATATGTTACTGACTGGACCAGCTCAATGATCTTCCTCTCTCCTCCTTCACTCTTCTCCCTCTCTCTCGCCCCCTCACTCCTACACCTCCCTTCTCTCTCCTCCCTCTCTGCCTCTCTCCTGCCTCTCTCTCCTGCCTCTCTCTCCTCCCCTTCTCCTCTGTCTCTCTCTCTTCCCTCTCTTTCCTCCCTCTCTCCTCCACCCTCTTCCTCTGCCCTCTCTCTCCTCCCTCTCTCCTCCTGCTCTCCCCCTTCCCACTTTAAGATGCTTAAAGCTTCACCCTCAAATCCACTCCCATCCACCCGCCGGTTTCCCTCATAACTACAGGGTATCTATAACCTGGTCGTTTGTACCCCGGGAGCCCTGCAGAGACATCCGTTCTAATTCCAGGTCTCCAGGAGTTTCAGCAGGTATTCTGTTGCTTGCTTTACAGATTCCACATCCTACGCACCTGTGGCAATAAAAGTTCTGGATAAAAATGACAATGCTCCCACACTTGCTGACAGCTACGTCCCCCACGTCTGTGAGAATGATCCAGTTGGAACGGTAAGTGGAGTTGGTCCTTATCTGTAGGGCAACACTGCATCTACCACCAGCCAGTGTCCTCTCCCTCTCACACTCTCTCTCTCACCCTCTCTTTCTTGCACCTCCATATGTCTTTTTCTTGGTCTCCCCCTCCTTTCTCCTTCTCTCCTCCCTCTCTCTCCCCTCTCTCTCCTCTTCTTTACCCTCTCTTTCCTCTCTCTCTGCCCCCTCACCCTCTCTCCTCCCCCTCTCTCCTCCCCCTCTCTCCTCCCCCTCTCCCCTCCTCTCTCTCCTCCCCCTCCCTCCTCCCTCTCTCTCCCCCTCTCCCCCCATCTCCCCCTCCCCTCTCTCCTCCCGTCTCTTCTCCCTCTTCCTCCCTCCCCTCCTCTCTGCCCTCCTCCACGCTTTCCTCCCTTTCTCTCCTCCCCATCTCCTTCCACTCTCTCCACACCCTCCCCCCATCTCCTCCCCCTCTCTCCCCTCTCTCTACACTTTATATTTCCCATCCCTGATTCAATGACTACTAAAGCTTGAAAGCAGTTACCACCAAATTCATGAACAGCTTCTTCCCCGCTGCTATCAGAATACTGAACAACTCTCATAAACTAAGAATGTTGGCCCGATCTCCCAATCTACCTTGTTGCAGCCCTTGAACTTTTCTCATCTGCACTTTCGAGCTGTGAAACCAATTTACGATGCATCCTGACAGGATACTCTCTATAGTGTATCAGTGGACGTCGGTGAGAATTGTTGGAGATGGCACAGTGGCGTAATGGTAGAGTTGCTGCCTCACAGCACTAGAGACCCGGGTATAATCCTGTCTACGAGTGCTGTCTGTACTGAATTTGTACGTTCTCCATGTGACCGCGTGGGTTTTCCTTAGGTGCTCCGGCTTCCTCCCACACTCCAAAGGCACACAGGTTTGTAAGGTAATTGGCTTTGATAAAAATCGTAAATTGTCCCTAATGTGTAGGATAGTGCTTGTGTAATAGGGATCGACATGAACTCAGTGCTCAACTCACGTGCCGGTCAACACGGACACAAGTGGGCCAAAGGCCTGTTTCCTCACTGTATGTTTAAAATAAACTAAACTAAATATGCCAAACATCCTTGGTCTTTTTAATGTAACAATACACAACACGTCACTGATTCCAGCTATGCTATTATATTAAAACATGCTACACCTCACCAGATTTAACAAAGCAATTTGATTTATAGGTCATCCAAGTGATCTCTGCTGTCGACAAGGATGAAATGACGCCAGATGTGAAATTCTTCTTCAGTATTCCACTGAAGACCAGTAACTTCTCTGTGAAGAACAATGGTGGTAAGTAAATTACTCTGGTTGCAAAGGTCAAATAATGGGATATAATTTGGATTGGGACGCTTCTTATCTTTTGTATAAACCCAGCATCTGCAGTTCCTTGTTATTACACTAATGATTTCCTTCCCTCTCCCCCTTTCACTCCCTCTCTCTCCCCTCTCCCCTCTCCCCTCTCCCCCTCTCCCCTCTCCCACCCTCTATCAACCCCCTATCCCACTCCCCCTCTCTCCCCTCCCTCCCCCTCCCCTTTCCGTCCCTCTTTTCCTCCTTCCCTCCCTCCCCCCTCCCCCTCTCCCTCTCTCTCTCGCTCTCTATCTCTCTCTCTCTCTCCCCAGATCACACTGCCAACATCATCGTGAACCAGGCAGGCTTCAACCAGAAGGAGGTGAGCAAGTTCTCGGTGTCGATCATCATGGCGGACAACGGCAGTCCGGGCCAGAGCAGCAACGCCACGCTGGACATCAGCGTGTGCTCTTGCGACCGGGACAGGAAGCCCATCAACTGCAGCCACTTGGCCGCACTCCGCTCCGGGGTCACAGTCACCATCTTGCTCATCATCTTCCTCTGCATCATCGTCACCATCGGTGAGTCTGCTCACACCCCACCCAATGTGTCTCACATGGCACATGAACATGCAACCTGAATGTAGAACACGCAACATAAACATGGAACATGCAACAAAATCGTAGAACATAAACATTGAACGCAAACATAGGACATGCAACATAAACATTGAAAATAAACATTGAACATAAATATAGAACGTAGACTTAGAACATGGACATAAACAGAACATAGAATATAAATATAAACAGAGAATGTGAACATGGAACGCGAACATAAGCATAGAACATAAACAGAACATAGAACATAGAACATAGAACAGGAACGTAGAACATAGAATATAGAACATAGAACAGGAACGTAGAACATAGAATATAGAACATAGAACAGGAACGTAGAACATAGAACATAGAACATAGAACGTAGAACGTAGAACATAGAACATAGAACAGAACATAGAACATAGAACATAGAACAGGAACGTAGAACATAGAACATAGAACATAGAACAGGAACGTAGAACATAGAACATAGAACATAGAACAGGAATGTAGAACATAGAATATAGAATATGGATATTGAACATAGAACATAGAACATGAAGATAGGACATAGAACAGGAACATAGAACATAAACATAGAAAATAAGCAAAACATAACAAAGAACATAGACCATAAACATAGAAAATAGAACAGTAAAGTGGCAGAGGCATATTGTTTGGAGTGATATGGGCCAAACGCAGGCAGATGGGAATAGCATTGATGGGGCTTGTTCAGTTGTATGGGCAAGTTTGGCCGAAGGGCCTGTTTCCATGCTGTATGATTCCCTGTCTCTATGACAAGAGGAAGCCCTTTGGCTTACAATGTCCGTGCCAAACATGATGCCAAGACCTTCTCATATCTCCCTGCACACACTCCATACCCCTCAATTCCTTGCAATTCCATGTGCCCATCCAATAATCTCTTAAATGCCACTATCATATCTGCCTCAACCACCACCCCTGGCAGTGCTTTCCAAGACCCCATCTCACTCCCTGTATAAAAACATCTTGCCCCGCACATCTCCTTTAAATGTTTCCCCTCTCACTTTACACCTATGCCTTCTAGTATTTGATTTTTCCTTCCTGGGGGAAAGGTTCAGGCTCTATCTATGCCTTTCATAATTTTATATACTTCTATCAGGTCTTCCCCTCAGCTTCTGGCCTTCCAGAGAAAGCAATCTAAGTGTCCAACGTCTCCCTCTTGTGGTGACCTTTCCATGAATTACCCGACCTGCTAAAATTGGCCACAGCCACAAGTCAGAGTTTACCTGGGTGCTTGAAGCAGGGTCTTGACCCGAAACGTCACCCATTCTTTCTCTCCAGAGATGCTGCCTGTCCCGCTGAGTTACTCCAGCATTTTGGGTCTATCTTCAGTTTAAACCAGCTCCTGCAGTTCCTTCCTACACCTGGGTGCTTGATGGTTAGCATGGACTTGGTGGGCTGAAGGGCCTGTTTTCTTGCTGCATGTCCCGTGACCTCACAATACGAGGCACGTGGATATGGAGGGATATGGATCATGTGCAGGTAGATATAGTAAGAAATGGACACAAAATGCTGGAGTAACTCTGCGGGTCAGGCAGCATCTCTGGAAAAGAAATGTGATGTTTTCGGGTCAAGACCATTCTTCAGACTGAGAGTCAGGGAAATGGGAAATGGAGAGATATACAATAACTAGACTCTGAGTAGGAAGAAGGTTTCTTCCGACACATAGATAAGAGATGGTCTTGGCATCATGTTGGGCACAGACATTGTGAGCTGAAGGGCTTGTCCCTGAGCTATACTGGTCTATATTCTATGCTGGTGTGTGTATCTGTGGATGGTGATGCACTTGTTACGGATATTGCCTTCATCTCTAGAGTGCCTCTTCCCACAGGACATCCCAAAGCACTTCACAACACTTGTGTTACGAGTTTTCCAATAAGAGTCTCATCCCGTTAACAAAACATGCTGTTGTCATCCCCTCTCACGTGTTTGTATAATTTTCCTATAAACCTATCCCTGGATGTTCCCCCTCGACCCTTCCCTGGGCTACATAGTGTCTGTACAGAGTTTGTACGTTCTCCCTGTGACCGCATGGGTATTCTCTGGGTGCTCCGGTTTCCACCCACATCCCAAAGATGTGCAGGTTTGTAGGTTAATTGGCCTTGGTAAAAAATTGTAAAGTGTCCCTAGTGTGTAGAATAGTGCAAGTGTACGGGGTGGTCGACGCGGACTTATTGGGCCGAAGGGCCTGTTTCCACACTGTATCTCTATAGTCTAATTTAAAGGGTGTTCCCCATGACCCTTCTCAAGGTGGCACAGCAGTAGAGTTGCTGCCTCACAGCGTCAGAGACCCAGGATCGATCCTGACTACGGGTGCTGTCTGCATTTAGTTTGTACGTTCTCCCTGTGACTGTGCGGGTTTTCTCCGGGTGCTCTGGTTTCCTCCCACAACCTAAAGAGGTCCAGGTTTGTAGGTTAATTGGTAAATGTAAAAATTGTCCCTAGTGGGAGTAGGATAGTGTTAACGTGCGGGGATCGCTGGTCGGCGCGGACCCGGTGGGCCGAAGGGCCTGTTTCGGCGCTGTATCTCTAAACTATGTTTAAACTTGTCCTAATGTTATTGACTCTAACCAACTTTTCCCTGTATTCTCCAATGGACCCCCAGTTAATAGTGATCAGCAGTGTTAAATCTCCCCTTCATCTTCATTGCTCTATGAATCTCATCTCCAGCCTCTCCGCTTCACTGAAACCCTTCAACCCTGATACAACTCTCTGCATCTTTTTCAAATACTTCACAAGCCTTGCTGCCATGCGCCAGCTGAGACCTGAATAGATATACATTATTTATACTTCATTCATAAAATATTTAAGATTTATAAAAAATTTACAATTTTGTAAAAGTTTATTGAAAGTTCCTTTCCTTTTGCAAAAACTTCCATCTGCCTTCCCCACAACCAACAATCTGCACTGTCACCTTCAATCACCAAGGAGTCTGGAATCAGGGCTTTGTCCTGTCCATCCTCTCCCTCCTCTCTTCCAGCTTTGCTTAAGATACAGCGTGGAAACAGGCCCTTCATCCCATCGAGTCCACACCACCCAATGTTCAACCCGTAAACTAGCACTATCTTACACACAGGAGACAATTTACAATTTTTACAGAAGTCAAATAACCTGCACATTTATGTCTTTGCAGTGTGAGAGGAAACCAGAGAAAACCCACACATACACACTCTGAACAGACAACGCCTGTAGTCAGGATCGAACCGTGTCTCTGGCACTGTAAGGCAGCAAATCTACTGCTGTGCCAACCCTTCCCCCCCCCTCCCCCAGTTAAATCACTCTGAGGAATGGTCCCAACCCGAATTTTCACCTATTCCTTTTCTCCAGAGATGTTGCCTGAACCACTGAGTTCCTCTAGCTGTTTGAGTCTATCCTCAATCCTTATCTCACAGCTTTTTGTCCTTTCATCTCTGGCCATTGTCCACCCATCACTTGCCAGGCTTTGACCTCTCTTTCAGCCTTCTCCCCTCCACTCCACTTCCCTACCACAATCAGCCTGAAGAAGGGTCTCGATCTGAAACGTCACCTATCCATGTTCTAGCACTTTGTGCCCAAGATTGAGGAGCGGTTTTGTCACCCAAGTTGTTGTTGTGCATTTGCCTGTCTTGGTCGCCCCTCCCAATGTTCACGACCTTTCTTTCTCCCCTCCATGCCAGCCCTGGCGGTGCTGATAGTGCGTTGGAAGCTGCAGCGGAAGAGTTCGTTCGGGGGCCTGGTGAAGGTGCCGGGAGAGATCCGGGAGCAGCTGGTGCAGTACGACGAGGAGGGAGGGGGAGAGATGGACACCAACAGCTTTGACATCTCCGTGCTGAACTCCCTGCGGACCAAGGGAGCGCGGCCGCTGAGGGTGACCGACTGCCCGCCCGTGTACGCCCAAGTCCGGAAGCCCGACGACAACATGGGCACGGTGGTCAGGATGAAGAAGGACGAGGCGGACGGAGATAGGGACGGGCTTCCCTATGACACGCTCCACGTCTACGGCTACGAGGGTGCTGACTCGGTGGCCGAGTCACTTAGCTCCCTCGATGTGTCCTCCGTCGACTCCGAGCAGGATTACGACTTCCTGAATGACTGGGGCCCCAGGTTCCACATGTTGGCCGAACTCTACGGATCCGACCCTTGCAGAGAGAGCTTGGCATGCTGAGGTGGGAGAGGCATGTGAGAGGGGGCAGCATTCTTGTGGTGGAGATACTAACTGGATCATCAGTAGGTATACTGTTGGATAGCCACACCATCTATCCATGCAGTTATCACACGCAGTTAGTTCATCACCAATCTCATAAGTTATAAGAGCGGAATTAGGCCTTTCGGCCCATCAAGTCTACTCCGCCATTCAATCATGGCTGATCTATCTTTCCCTCTCAACCTCATACTCCTGCCTTCTCCCCATAACCCCGGACACCCGTACTAATCAAGACTCTATCAATCTCTGCCTTAAGAATATCCATTGATTTGGCCTCCACCGCCATCTGCGACAATAAATTCCACAGATTCACCACACGCCGACAAAAGAAACTTCTTCTCCACTCTTCACCTCCTTTCTAAAATCTCAACTCTCTCCACCCCTTGATTTGGTCCCTAACACCAGATTCCATTCAAACTCAGATAGGAGCCCCAAGGAAATGCAGATGCTGGAATCTTGAGGAAAACACAACGTGCGGGAGGAACTCAATGGGTCAGGCAGCATCTGTGGAGGAAATGGACAGATGATGTTTCACATCGCAAAACATCGCATGTCCTTTCCTTCCACAGATGCTGCCAGGCCCGTTGAGTTCCTCCCGCACTTTTTGGGGGGGATGGGAATCCTGCTTGTTTATCCTTGCAGATTGTGCTCCAAATAAATTGTACGGTCAAATTAACTGACATTTCTTGATTAATACGGGTGTCAGAGGTTATGGGGAGAAGGCAGGAGAATGGGGTTAGGAGGGAGAGATAGATCAGCCATGATTGAACAGCGGAGTAGACTTAATGGGCCGAATGGCCTAAATCGACTCCTATTCCTTATGACCTTATGACATGATAGGAAACTTCAGTACAGCTCCACCAACGATTTTCCGGCAACTGGTGATCCTGCACCTCCTTTCATCTGGAAAATATTAAGAGAGCACATTTGAATTCCCCACCGCCGGAAGTCGCCCCAAAAATGTGGCACCTACGCCAGGTGTGGTGGCCAACCTCGACTTCCAATCGATGGGTCGGGGCTCTGGAACTCCAGCCCGGCCAGAGCCAACAGATCTGTTCCCATAGCCGATTTCCGAGGCCGACTTTGCGGGCCAGTATCTCAGCAGCCTAGGCGGAACTTTCCGGTACCATTGGGCTCCTCTCGGAGGACCGGCAAAATGGATAATCTTGAAAGGCTCTGGAACCAAGGGTGCCGGAATATCGGTGGTGGGCCTGTATTTATGTCAGATCAAGTGATTGTGAGCATCAGTGAGATTTGGATGCTTTTCTGTCCATTCACTTACCAATCTTTGGGAATTCAATCCATTGGCATTCCTCTAGGAAAACCAAACATGCCATGTGTACTGTACATTCCTTTTATTCTGTAAACTTGTAAATCCTCAGGTGTAATCATTCCTCTCTCGCTATTTCAATGTATTTTAACTTTTTTTAAAGTTTTGTTTTTCAATGCCCAATGTAGTGTGTTGGGAACGTCGTGAAAGATTACTGCCTCTGTGCAGACAAAATATTCTCATCCTACTTCTTTTAAGCAAACTGTTTTTTAATATCAACGTCGGTGAACTGCTGAGGTATTGCACAGCAGGGCCTTCTCAAGAAGAAAGTGTGTTTTTTAATAACTCTGTTCACATTTTATATTGTATGTGCCACATTCAGGCTCTAACCAGTATATCTGTGATGTAGTATTAATCTGTTATTAACATGTTCTTTGTTGTTAGCCGGTAATCTTCAGTAAGAGTTTGTCAATGTCAATAAAAATTAATTCAACTAAACTTAAATGCAGACTGTTTTAGGAACTTGGAATCATAAGAACAAGAATTGGTGGCACAGTGGCACAGCAGTAGAGTTGCTGCCTTACAGCGCTAGAGACCCGGGTTCGATCCTGACTACTGGTGCTGTCTGTACGGAGTTTGTACATTCTCTCTGTGACCGAGTGGGTTTTCTCCGGGTGCTCCGGTTTCCTCCTAGATCCCAATGTGGTGCACATTTGTCGATGAATTGGTTTCTGTAAATTGTCCCTCATGTGTAGGATAGAACTAGTGTATGGAGTAATCGTTGGCCGGCACGACTTAGTGGGCCGCAGGGCCTGTTTCCACACTGGACCTCTAAACATAATCCTAAATTAAACTAAACCCAGTACATCCCAGTAAACCCATTAACATCTAATTGATCCCCCCTCCCTCTTTTCTTTCCAATACTCCCCTCTATCCCCACCCTTCCGTCCCCTGGGCCCCACCTGAACTCCCACCTATTTTCCCCTCCTCGCTACTTTCCTCCCCCAGGCTTCACAAACCGCAACTCTTCAAACCTGTCTCACACCTATTGTTTTTAATCTCTCTTTGTTCCATCTACCAGCATGTTAAAAAAAGTCTCCCCTTGCCCGTGTTGATCTATTACCAGCCAAGTTTTGTCCTGTCTCTCCTCTTTTCCAGCTTTCTTCTCCACCCCCCCCCCCCCCACCCCTACAGTAAGTCTAAAAAAGGGTCCCGACCCAAAACGTCACACATCCATGTTCTCTAGAGATGTTGCCTGACCCATTGTGTTACTCCAGCACTTTGTGTCTTTTTGTGTAAGCTATTGCCTGTAAAATACCAGGACTTGGAATTTTGCAATCAGTGAACAGACAGGAAACACCCACAGGTGTACGACGTTTGAGACAGGTTGTCACTTCCTTTCTTTGTTGTCTGTAGCCGGATCAGTCAATCGACAAAGAATCAAGAGCAAAAAAACACCGACAAAGAACTGTAATTTCATGAAGGTACTTCAGAGACGGAGGTGCTCAGGTGGCCTGGCCAACACATGACTCCAGATCTACCAATGTGGGTGACTCTTCACCACCTTCTTGGTTGACAAGAAGTAGGGGATGGACAACATGTACTGATTGGAGCTAGCATTGACATCACAGCTTGGTTTGCAAACTGCTCTGTCCAAGACCACATGAGTGGCAGATGTTCATAAGTTCATGTGATAGGAGCAGGATTAGGCCATTCAAACAATCAAGTCTACTCCACCATTCAATCATGGCTGATCCAACTTTCCCTCTCGACCCCATTCTCCTACCTTCTCCCTATAGCCCCTGACACCCGTACTAATCAAAAACCTACCAATCTCTACCTTAAAAATATCCATTGACGGCCTCCTCAGCCATCTGTGGCAATGAATTCCACAGATTCACCACCCTCTGACTAAAGACACTCCTTCTCATCTTCCTAAAAGGTACGTCCTTTTATTCTGAGCCTAGACTCTTCAAGTAGGCCTTTCACTATTCAATAAGTTCCAATCAGGTCCGCTCACCCAAATTGGAGACGAGAAAAGTTCAGAACAAATCAGTGCCGGCAACAGATATCCTCAGAAAAGGTGGAGTCCATAATGGCCCATTGTTGGCTGGAGAAAATGCACGAATGACAAGTATACAAAGATACAAACAGTGGAACCGGTAGGACGACTAGCGTGTGGGAGGAGGGAAAGAGGGGGGTTGGGAAGGGAATGCAGAAAGGAATAGGTGTTTTGGGTCAGAACCCTTCTAAAGACTGAAAGATAGAGATGAGAGGGGTGGTTCTTTACTCCAGAGGTGCTGCCTGACCTACAGAGTTACTCCAGCATGTTGTGTGTATCTACACCAACCCTTGTACTCTTTGTGTTCCATGTTCCCTCTCTTTCAGTCCCCCACAAATCATCCTGTTTTTTGGAGTGTGCTGTAATTCTGCAACCAGCTCAATAGGTGGCATCAGAATGCAATGGAGAGAAAAACATAAGTGACTGCAGATGCTGCAATCCTGAACAAAATACAAAGTGCTGGAGGAACTGAGCAGGTCAGGCAGCATCTGTGGAGGGAATGGACAGACAATGTTTCTGGTCTGATCCTTCCAACATGACTGGTGGCAAAGGGGAGATGCACATACCCAAGGATGATGTTAGTCTCCATTGGTGTCTATGAGAGTGACACTCATTTATCAGGAATGATTCCATGAATGATTGGATTAACATATGATGAGCAGCACTGGGTCTGTTCTTGGACCTGGATAGAGTGGATATCGAGAGGATGTTTCCACTAGTGGGAGAGTCCAACCCAAAACATCACCTATTCCTTTCTGCATTCCCTTCCCAATCCCCCTCTTTCCCTCCTCCCACATGCTAGTCATCCTACCGGTTCCACTGTTTGTATCTTTGTATACCTGTCATTAGCACATGTCATGAGCACATTTTCCCCAGCCAACAATGGGCCATTATGAACACCACCCTTCCTGAGGACATCTGTTGCTGGCACTGATTTATTCTGACCTTTTCTCCTCTCCAGTTTGGGGGGGGGGGGACCTCATTGAAACTTACCGAATAGTGAAAGGTCCGGTGGGAGAGTCTAGGCTCAGAATAAAAGGGTGTACCTTTAGAAGGGAGATGATGAGGAATTTCTTTAGTCAGAGAATGGTGAATCTGGGGAATTCATTGCCACAGAAGGCTGTGGATGCCAAGTCAATGGATATTTTTAAAGTGGAGAATAAAAGATTCTTGATTAGTATGGATGTCAGATGTTATGGAGTGAAGGCAGGAGAATGGGGTTACATAGAAACATAGAAACATAGAAAATAGGTGCAGGAGGAGGCCATTCGGCCCTTCGAGCCAGCACCGCCATTCATTGTGATCATGGCTGATCGTCCCCTATCAATAACCCGTGCCTGCCTTCTTCCCATATCCCTTGACCCCACTAGCCCCTAGAACCCTATCTAACTCTCTCTTAAATCCATCCAGTGACTTGGCCTCCACTGCCCTCTGTGGCAGGGAATTCCATAAATTCACAACTCTCTGGGTGAAAACGTTTTTTCTCACCTCAGTCTTAAATGACCTCCCCTTTATTCCAAGACTGTGGCCCCTGGTTCTGGACTCGCCCAACATTGGGAACATTTTTCCTGCATGTAGCTTGTCCAGTCCTTTTATAGTTTTATATGTCACTATAAGATCCCCCCTCATCCTTCGAAACGCCAGTGAATACAACAGTCTGAAGAAGGGTTTCGGCCCGAAACGTTGCCTATTTCCTTTACTCCATAGATGCTGCTGCACCCGCTGAGTTTCTCCAGCATTTTTGTGTGCCAGTGAATACAAGCCTAGTCTTTTCAATCTTTCCTCATATGACAGTCCCGCCATCCCAGGGATCAATCTCGTGAACCTACGCTGCACTGCCTCAATCACAAGGATGTCCTTCCTCAAATTAGGAGACCAAAACTGTACACAATACTCCAGATGTGGTCTCACCAGAACCCTATACAACTGCAGAAGAACCTCTTTACTCCTATACTGAAATCCTCGTTATGAAGACCAACATTCCATTAGCTTTCTTCACTGCCTACTGTACCTGTAAGCCAACTTTCAATGACCGGTGTACAAGGACGCCCAGGTCTCGCTGCATCTCCCCATTACCTAACCTAACCCTATTGAGATAATAATCTGCCCCCTTGTTTTTGCCGCCAAAGTGGATAACCTCACATTTATCTATATTATACTGCATCTGCCACGCATCTGCCCACTCACTCAAGCTGTCCAGGTCACCCTGCAACCTCCTAGCATCCTCTTCACAGTTCACACTGCCACCCAGCCTTGTGTCATCCGCAAACTTGCTAGTGTTGCTCCTAATTCCTTCTTCCAAATCATTAATATATATGGTAAACAGTTGCGGCCCCAACACCGAGCCTTGCGGCAATCCACTCGCCACTGCCTGCCATTCTGAAAAGGACCCGTTCACTCCTACTCTTTGCTTCCAGTCTGCCAACCAATTTTCTATCCATGTCAACACCCTACCCCCAATACCATGTGCTCTAATTTTAGTCACCAGTCTCCCGTGCGGGACCTTATCAAAGGCTTTCTGAAAGTCTAGATACACTACATCCACTGGCACCCCTTCATCCATTTTACTTGTCACATCCTCAAAAAATTCCAGAAGATTAGTCAAGGATGATTTCCCTTTCATAAATCCATGTTGACTTGGACTAATCCTTTTACTGCTATCCAAATGCCCCATTATTACCTCTTTAATAATTGACTCCAGCATCTTTCCCACCACCGAAGTCAGGCTAACTGGTCTGTAATTCCCCGTTTTCTCTCTCGCTCCTTTCTTGAAAAGTGGGATAACATTAGCTATCCTCCAATCCACAGGAACTGATCCTGAATCTATTGAACATTGGAAAATGATCACCAATGCGTCCACTATTTCTAGAGCCACCTCCTTGAGGACCCTGGGATGCAGACCATCAGGCCCAGGGGATTTATCATCCTTCAGTCCCATTATAACCATATATAACCATATAACCATAACAGCACGGAAACAGGCCATCTCGGCCCTTCAAGTCCGTGCCGAACATTTAAAAAAAAATTTTTTATTTATTTTTAATTAAAAATAAAATACTTCCCCCTAGTACCATCTACCTGCACTCAGACCATAACCCTCCATTCCTTTCCCGTCCATATACCCATCCAATCTATTTTTAAAGGATAACATCGAACCTGCCTTCACCACTTCCACTGGAAGCTCATTCCACACAGCTACCACTCTCTGAGTAAAGAAGTTCCCCCTAATGTTCCCCCTAAACTTCTGTCCCTTAATTCTCAAGTCATGTCCCCTTGTTTGAATCTTCCCTACTCTCAATGGGAAAAGCTTATCCACGTCCACTCTGTCTAACCCGCTCATAATTTTAAAGACCTCTATCAAGTCCCCTCTTAACCTTCTGCGCTCCAGCCTACCCAATACTATTTCTCGCCTAATGAAAATTTCTTTCAGCTCCTCTACCCCCTTAGATCCTCTGTCCTCCAGTATATCTGGGAGATTGTTTGTGTCTTCCTTAGTGAAGACAGATCCGAAGTTCCTATTCAACTTTTCTGCCATTTCCTTGTTGCCCATAATAATTTCACCCGTGTCTGCCTTCAAGGGACCCACATTTGACTTTGCTGCTCTTTTTCCCTTAACATATCTAAAGAAGCTTTTACTTTCCTTCTTTATATTCCTGGCCAGCTTCCCTTTGTACTTCATCTTTTCAGCCCGTATTGCCCGTTTTGATTCCTTCTGTTGTCCTATGAAAGTTTCCCAATCCTCTGGCTTCCGGCTACTCTTTGCTGTGTTATACATCTTTTCTTTTAGTTTTATTCTATCCCTAACTTCTCTTGTCAGCCACGGTTGCCTCCTACTCCCCTTCGAATCTTTCTTCCTTTTTGGAATGAAATGATCCTGCGTCTTCCGGATTATGCCCAGAAATTCCTGAGAGGAGAAGATGGATCTCCCATATGATTGGATGGCAGAGTAGACTTGATGGCCTAATTATGCTCCTGTAACATGAACCTCTGAACTTATTTCACACCTGCCATCAGGAAGAAGGTACAGGAGTCTGAAAACTGTAAGGACCAGTTTCAGGATCAGCCTCCAACCAACACCATCAGGCTATGGAAAACTACAAACTCCAACAAAAC
>CM075978.1:172794139-172824773 GCA_038087875.1 Malacoraja senta
GAAAGATGTGGTGTCTCTGTGTCGCTGTGTCTGTGTATCTCTGTGTGTCTGTGTCAGAGAGAGAGAGAGAGAGAGAGAGAGAGAGAGATGTGTTAAGGGAGAGAGAGAGAGAGAGAGAGAGAGAGAGAGAGAGAGAGAGAGATGTCACTGTTACAGGGACATTGAGAGAATCTATGTTAAAATATTTACGGTTTAAATTGTTACCCTGAAGGTGTCATCGATCCCTTTCCTTCATCCTTTCCTGTTCTGAGTGTTTCCAATCCCAAAGTCAGAGAAGCCATTGACATTGCACATTTATGATCACCAATCATTTCTCAACCAAAGAGGGCACAGAGACATACAGTATGCCAGCCTTCATTGCTAGGGCCATTGAGTATAAGAGTCAGGAAGTCATGATGCAGCTCTATAAGACTTTGGTTAGGCTGCATTGGGAGGATCATGTGCAGTTCTGGTCACCCCATTACAGGAAGGCTTTGGAGAGAATGCAGAGGATGTTTGCCAGAATGCTGAAGATCGACACAAAATGCTGCAGTAACTCTGCGGGCCAGGCACCATCTCTGGAGAAAAGGAATAGATGACGTTTCGGTCGGAAACCCTTCTTCAGACCGCTGAGTTACTCCAGGATTTTGTATTTTACTGGAATGTTGCCTGGATTAGAGAGTTTCAGCTACAGGGTTGGATAAATGCTGTTTTCTCTAGAACTTCAGAGGTTGAGGGGAAACTTAATAAATGTATAGATAGGGTAGATGGTTACTGTAGATCATTTTTCCCAGGATGGAAATGTCCAACACTAGAGAGCACAGCTATAAGGTGACGGGGGGGGGAATGTTTAATGGAGATGTGCGGGCAGGTTTTTTCCACAGAGTATAGAGGAGGACTGGAACGAGCTGCCAGGGGTGGTGATGGAGGCAGATACCGTAAAGGCGTTTAAGAGGCACATGGATATACAGGGAATGGATATGGGGAAGGGGTAGAGAGAGGAGGAGGGAAGGGGGCAATGAGGGAGGGAGGGATAGAGGGAGAGAGGGGGGAAGATGAGGAAGAGATAGAAGAATATGGATCAGTTTAACTTGGCATCATGTTCGGAGCAAACATTGTGGGCCGAGGGGCCCGTTCCTGTGTTGCACTGTTCTATTTCTATCAACTGCTCGATGACTTTTTGAGCTGCCTCACCATTGGTACCAGTGTGATGTTGGGTTCTACAAGCTCTGTGTGTGGAACCCCACAGTTTACAGCCCGAGATACCGCCTCTCTCCACCCTAGGATCAGAGCGAGCGCTTCAAGTTCACACAAATTTCCTCCTGCCTTGCTTCATCTAATGCCTCAAACACATCCTTTTAGTTTTGTCCTTGGGCGTTTATCTGACCACACCTTAAGACAACTAGACCCGGCCCATCTTTCACAACTTTAGACTTTGCTTTAGACTTTAGTGATACAGTGTGGAAAGAGGCCCTTCGGCCCACCGAGTCCACGCTGACTCTCATACACTAGCACTATCCTACACACTAGGGGACAATTTATAATTTACTGAAGCCAATTAACCTACAAACCCTGTTCGGGTATGGAGTGTGGGAGGAAATAGGAGCCCATGCGCTCACAGGGAGAAGGTACGAACTCCGTACAGACAGCACAAATAGTCAGGATCAAACCCGGGTCTCTG
This sequence comes from Malacoraja senta, assembly GCA_038087875.1. NCBI lineage: Eukaryota > Metazoa > Chordata > Chondrichthyes > Rajiformes > Rajidae > Malacoraja > Malacoraja senta. Next base: position 172,795,800 of record CM075978.1, read on the forward strand.
CCACTGGTAGGCAGCAACTCGAACACTGTGCCACCATGCCACCCAGTCACAGGTAGAACATAGAACATAGAACACAACAGCACAGGAATGGGCCCTTCCACCCACAATGTCTCAGATGAACCTGATCTCATCTGCCCGTAGATGATCCATGTCCTTCTACTTCCATGTGTCTATCTAAAAGCCTCTTAAACAATGTCAAGACCAACCCTTATCTGCCTGCACCTGCCTCCATATCCCTCCATTCCCTGCATATCCATGTGCTTATCTAAAAACAGCATAAGTGCTGCTATCATTTCTGTCTCCACCACCACCCCGGCAGTGCATTTATGGCACCTACCACCCTCTGTGTAAAATATATATTTTCCCGCACATCTCCTTTTTTGACTTATGTGCCGACAATGGCAGTACATGGTGGCACAGTGGCGCAATAGTAGAGTTGCAGCCTTACAGCACCAGAGACCCGGGTTCGATCCTGACTATGGGTGCTGTCTGTACGGAGTTTGTATGTTCTCCCTGCGACCGCATGAGTTTTCTCTGGTAGCTCCAATTTCCTCCCACTCTCCAAAGACACACAGGTTTGTAGGATAATTGCGTTTGGTAAGTTGTAAAACTGTCCCTATTGTGTGAAGGTTAAGGTATGGGATGATTGCTGGCCAGCGTGGACTCGGTACACTGAAGGGACTGTTTCATAGAAACATAGAAACATAGAAAATAGGTACAGGAGTAGGCCATTCGGCCCTTCGAGCCTGCACCGCCATTCAATATGATCATGCTGATCATCCAACTCAGTATCCTGTACCTGCCTTCTCTCTATACCCCCTGATCCCTATAGCCACAAGGGCCACATCTAACTCCCTCTTAAATATAGCCAATGAACTGGCCTCAACTACCTTCCGTGGCAGAGAATTCCACAGATTCACCACTCTCTGTGTAAAAAATGATTTTCTCATCTCGGTCCTAAAAGACTTGCCCCTTATCCTTAAACTGTGACCCCTTGTCCTGGACTTCCCCATCATCGGGAATAATCTTCCTGCATCTAGCCTGTCCAACCCCTTAAGAATTTTGTACGTTTCTATAAGATCCCCCCTCAATCTTCTAAATTCTAGCGAGTACAAGCCGAGTCTATCCAGTCTTTCTTCATATGAAAGTACTGCCACCCAGGAATCAGTCTGGTGAACCTTCTCTGTACTCCCTCTATGGCAAGAATGTCTTTCCTCAGATTAGGAGACCAAAACTGTACGCAATACTCCAGGTGTGGTCTCACCAAGACCCTGTACAACTGCAGTAGAACCTCCCTGTTCTTATACTCAAATCCTTTTGCTATGAATGCTAACATACCATTCGCTTTCTTCACTGCACGTGCATGCCTACTTTCAATGACTTGTGTACCATGACACCCAGGTCTCGTTGCATCTCCCCTTTTCCTAATCGGCCACCATTCAGATAATAGTCTACTTTCCTATTTTTGCCACCAAAGTGGATAACCTCACATTTATCCACACTATACTGCATCTGCCATGCATTTGCCCACTCACCCAACCTATCCAAGTCACCTTGCAGCCTCCTAGCATCCTCCTCACAGCTAACACTGCCCCCCAGCTTCGTGTCATCCGCAAACTTGGAGATGTTGCATTCAATTCCCTCATCCAGATCATTAATATATATATTGTAAATAGCTGGGGTCCCAGCACTGAGCCTTGCGGTACCCCACTAGTCACTGCAGCCATTCTGAAAAGGACCCGTTTACTCCTACTCTTTGCTTCCTGTCTGCCAGCCAGTTCTCTATCCACATCAATACTGAACCCCCAATACTGTGTGCTTTAAGTTTGCATACTAATCTCTTATGTGGGACCTTGTCGAAAGCCATCTGAAAGTCCAGATATAACACATCCACTGGTTCTCCCTTATCCACTCTACTAGTTACATCCTCGAAAAATTCTATAAGATTCGTCAGACATGATTTACCTTTCATAAATCCATGCTGACTTTGTCCAATGAATTCACCACTTTCCAAATGTGCTGCTATCCAATCTTTAATAACTGACTCTAGCATTTTCCCCACTACCGATGTTAGACTAACTGGTCTGTAATTCCCTGTTTTCTCTCTCCCTCCCTTTTTAAAAAGTGGGGTTACATTAGCTACCCTCCAATCCTCAGGAACTACTCCAGAATCTAAAGAGTTTTGAAAAATTATCACTAATGCATCCACTATTTCTGGGGCTACTTCCTTAAGTACTCTGGGATGCAACTTATCTGGCCCTGGGGATTTATCGGCCTTTAATCCATTCAATTTACCTAACACCACTTCCCGGTTAACCTGGATTTCACTCAGTTCCTCCATCTCATTTGACACCCGGTCCCCTGCTATTTCCAGCAGATTATTTATGTCTTCCTCAGTGAAGACAGAACCAAAGTAGTTATTCAATTGGTCTGCCATGTCCTTGTTCCCCATGATCAATTCGCCTATTTCTGACTGCAAGGGACCTACATTTGTTTTAATTAATCTGTTTCTCTTCACATATCTATAAAAACTTTTGCAGTCAGTTTTTATGTTCCCTGCCAGTTTTCTTTCATAATCTATTTTCCCTTTCCTAATTAAGCCCTTTGTCCTCCTCTGCTGGATTCTGAATTTCTCCCAGTCCTCTGGTAGGCTGTTTTTTTCTGGCTAATTTGTATGCTTCATCTTTTGTTTTGATACTATCCCTGATTTCCCTTGTTATCCACGGATGCACTACCTTCCCTGATTTATTCTTTTACCAAACTGGGATGAACAATTGTTGTAGTTCATCCATGCAGTCTTTAAATGCTTTCCATTGCATATCCACCGTCAACCCTTTAAGAATCAATTGCCAGTCTATCTTGGCCAATTCACGTTTCATACCCTCAAAGTTACCTTTCTTTAAGTTCAGGATCCTTGTTTCTGAATTAACAATGTCACTCTCCATCCTAATGAAGAACTCAACCATATTATTGTCACTCTTGCCCAAGGGGCCACGCACAACAAGACTGCTAACTAACCCTTCCTCATTACTCAAAACCCAGTCTAGAATAGCCTGCTCTCTCGTTGGTTCCTCTACATGTTGGTTTAGAAAACTATCCCGCATACATTGCAAGAAATCCTCTTCCTCAGCACCCCTGCCAATTTGATTCACCCAATCTATATGTAGATTGAAGTCACCCATTATAACTGTTTTACCTTTGTTGCATGCATTTCTAATTTCCTGTTTGATGCCATCCCCAACTCCTACTACTGTTAGGTGGCCTGTACACAACACCCACTAGCGTTTTCTGCCCCTTAGTGTTTTGCAACTCTACCCATATCGATTCCACATCCTCCAAGCTAATGTCCTTCCTTTCTGCATGCAACTGTATCTCTAAAGTCTGGAGACAAATGGAACAATGAAAATTCTTACTTGCAGCAGCATAACATGCCCATAAACACAATATATATAGATAATATATATTTCTGATCTGGTCACGAGAAACTATCCATCCAACTCCCTCAACAGATGCTGTCCGATCCATTGAGTTCCTCCAGCACTTTGTGTTCTGCTCAAGATTCCACCACCTGCAGTTCCATGTGTCTCCAACATAATCCAAGTCTTGAGTTTCAATAGAGTAGGAAATGATGAGGACACTTGCATTTTTTTAAAACTCTTTTTCCCAGGATGGAAAAATCAAATAGTATAGAAAGGGGCAAAGTTTAAAGGAGATATGTGGGACAAATTATTTTATGCAGAGGGTGGTGGGTGCCTGGAACGTGCTGCCAAGGGTGGTGGTGGAGGCAGATATGATAGTGGTGTTTAAGACTATTGGATAAGCACATGGGCATGCAGGGAATGGAGGGATATGGGTTAGTTCAGTTTAGTTTAGTTTATTGTAGAGTGAAAAGCTTTTGTTGCATGCTAACCAGTCAGCTGAAAGACGATATGATTATAGACAATGATTATCAACGAACCATCCACAGTGTTCAGATACATGATAAAGGGAATAACGTTTAGTGCAAGATAAAGTCCGATTAAAGAATATGTGCAGGTAAATATGTGATGGTCTTGGCATCATGTTCGGCATGGACATTGTGGGCCGGGGGGCCTCTTCTTGTTCTTTATTGTTCTTTGTTCTATATTCTATATCATAACCTTGAATTTTTCTTTGTTAGATGTGCCTATTCCCTGAGCTCTTTCAGATCCCCTTAAATGTTATCTCAAGTGACGGTTTCCTTAACCTAATTTTACCGTTCACTTCAGCTTGCTCTGTTTTCATGCCCTTAGAATTGTCCTACTTAAGTGTAGGATACTGATATTGAATCCAATTCCCTCTTCCTCACACTGAACAGGAAACTCAGTCATATTATGATTGTTGCTACCACCCTCCATTAAAAGAAAAAATCCCCTCATTGCCCTGTGTGTTTTACGCATCAGATTGAATAATAGCAATGCAAAGAATGCAGTAAATCACGGAATGATACCACTGGGAAACAGTGTCGGAAGGAACTGCAGATGCTGGTTTATACTGAAGATAGACACAAAATACTGGCGTAACTCAGCGGGTCAGGCAGCATCTCTGGGGGAAAAATATAGGTGACGTTTCGGTTCAAGACACTTCTTCGGACTTGAGAGTCAGGGGAGAGGGAAACTAGAGGTATACACAAGTACAGAACAAATCGCAGCCGGCACTAATGACCAAGGAAAGGTGGAGCCCACAATGGTCCATTGTTGGCTGTGGAAGAGGTGATAACAAAAGTAAACAGACTTTCCTGTGGCAGTGTTACAGTGTCACACAAGGGTGTAGGATAGTGCTAGTGTCCGGGGTGATTGCTGGTCAGTGCGGACTCGTTAGGCCGAAGGGCCTGTTTCCGTGCTGTATCTCTAAAGTAATATCTAGGAGTTGTCTTCTTGGAGGAATCACGCTGTGGTTTTTCTCTCCTTCCTGCAGCTACGAGGACTGTGTGCATGACGGAGTGCCGGACATGTACCTCCCCGAGGATGACCCTCCTCCCTACTCGCTGACCGACCCCTGGCAAGGTCGTGACCCTACACCCCAGACCCGCCCCGAGCAGGAGGTTGCTCCCCCGGGTGGTGGGGGCTTCTCCTGGGGTCATCGCCCCCCCTTGGTCCACCGGCAGGAAGTCCCCTCCGTGTCCTCAGGCTCCCTGGCCCCCCCATACGAGAGGGTGGTCCTGGGGAGCCGCGAGGTGGCCCTGCCTCTGACGCCGCAGGTCGGGCTGAAGGACCCTCCGGAGGACGGCAGATTCCTCTCGCGCGCCATCGTGTGACAGACTCTCCCTGGGGTGGGAAGGGGGGCATGGTGGAGGGGCGGGGGAATGGGGGGACCCTGGGGAGGCAGCGCAAGGCAACACTGTCTGCCACTCACACTCCCCCCCAAAGCCTCCTCGCCCCTCCCCAACCTCCTTTAACCCCAACCCTACCAATGATCCCCTCTCTCCACCACCCATTCCCAAAGTCCCCTCCCATCCCTAAATCCCACCCTTTCTAATGACCCCTCCCTCAACCCAAATGCACCCCACCCAAGGAGCTCCCACCCACTCCCAACTCAACCCTCCCCAACCCAACCCAACCCACCCACTCCCAACCCAATCCTCCCCCAACCACACTCCACCCAAGGGGCTCTCACCCACTTCCAACCCCACCCCCCTCAACTCCAAAGACCTCCCTCATCTCCTCCTTCATCCTTCCCACCTCCCCCCCACCCCTCCCCTTCTTCCACCCCTCCCCCTCCACATCCTACTCCTCCCCCCACCCCTCCCCCTCTTCTCCTTCTCCCACCCCTCCCCCTCCCAACACAACCCCTGACCCTCGATACCAAGAGCGTGAAGGAGGCTCAGGACAGCCCGTGATTGGAGGGAATCGGGAGCATCAAAGGAAACCCACCAATCCAAGACGGCCTCTCTCTCCTGCAGGGGACCACAGACGGCTGAGGCAATGGAAGTTTGTAAGGCGGAGGTTGACAGATTCTTGATTAGTAAGGGTGTCAGGGGTTACGGGGAGAAGGCAGGAGAATGGGGTTGAGAGGGAAAGATAAATCAACCAGTATTTATCTACAACTGGCGGAGTAGATTTGATGGGCCAAATGGCCTAATTCTGCTCCTTTAACTTATCAAACTCATGAACAGAAAGTGATGGGTTCGAATCCCACACCAGAGACTTGAGCAGCAAAATGTAAGTGGCCACTTCCCCGGGCAGTGCTTAGTGAACATCACATTACCGAGGGAGCGTCGCATTACTGAGACAGTGTCGCAATACCGAGGGCATGCTGCTGTACTTAGGGACCATCGCATTACTGAGGGAGCGTTGCATTACAGAGGGAACGTTGCATTACTGAGGGAACATCGTGGTACCAAGGGAGCATTGCGATACCGTGGGCGTGCCGTTGTACTGAGGGAGCGTTGCAGTACAGAGGGAGTGCCACGCTGTCAGAGGGGGAGACGTGAAACAGAGCCCCTCTCTCAGATCCCTCCGCACCGTATGGAGGGCGAGAGGGGAACTCATCCCAGTATCCTGCCTGATCTTTCACATTAAAACAAACTATCCAGTGGTTAGATCACTGCTAGCTGTCGCGGTTTGCTGCACAAATTAGTGTGCCTTTCCTACAACAGTGTGACCAAAACTTTAATCTGATTTGAAACGTCCTGAAGTGGTTGAGATGTTATAGAGGCAGGTCCTTCCTTTTAATGACGTGTTTGGTTATATATACTCCCCTGTTTCACGTTGATGTGTTGTTCCACCGTGACATCCCTGGTAACGCAGAAGAGGGGGGGTTATAAATCGAATTGGGCGTAGCGTTTAATATGTGCTGTATATAGAGCAGAATAAAATACAATTTGTGCAAACATCTCTGTCTGTCTTTGGGGGAAGGCCGTTAGCACAGATGAAAGATGCATAGAGACAGTCGGAATATGGGTCTTTGTCACAGCAGATGTATTTTTGTATTGTATCGGTTATTATTGTCATACAGTGAAAAGCTTTGTGTGATATCAACTCATATCATCTCGTACATGAGTACAATCAAACGCATACACAAGTGCAAGTAGTGCAAAGAGAGAAATACCAGAGTGCAGAATGTAATCTTACAACGTTGTATTTTCACAGTTACAGAGTAAGTGCAGATTTTTTTTTTCAGTGCAAGGGGCACAATAAGGTAGGTTGGAGGACCAGGATTGCACCCTAGTTTATGAAAGGACCGTTCAGTAGTCTGACAACAGAGGGGAAGAAGCTGTTCCTGACTTTGGTGGTATATGCTTTCAAGCTTTTGTATCTGCCGACAGGAGAGGGGAGAAGAGGGAATGACCGGGGTGTAGCTAGTGTAAGAGAGGTATAGCCAGCAGAGTGCCCAAAGGGATGCCTCTCGGCAACGACTTATTTATCTATATCAATGACCTGGAGAAGGGTCTAAAGTGTAAGCTATCCACATTTGCCAATGACACAAAAATAGGTGGGAGGGCATGCTGCAAAGAGGATATTTAGACTCTGCAACAAGATATAGATAGGTTGAGTGTGTGGGTGCAGATTTGGCAAATGGAATTTAACGTGGGAAAGTGTTAGATTGTATACCTATGTGAGTGGAATGTAAAGGCAGAGCAGAGAGGTAAGTTTAGTTTATTATTGTCACTTGTTCCGAGGTACAGTAAAGCATTTTTGTTTGCGTGCTGTCCAGCCAAAGAATAGATTATACATGATTACAATCAAGTTGGCCACAGTGTACATACAAAGGATGAAGGGTACAACATTTACTGCAAGATATACGTAGCATTGAAGTCCGATAGAGTCTGATTAAAGATATTCCAAGGGTCTCCAATTAGCTAGATGGGAGGTCAGGACTGCTCTCAAGTTGGTGATACAATGGTTCTGTTGCCTGATAACAGCTGAGAAGAAACTCCTTGAAACTGGAGGTGTGCGTTATCAGTGCGCTTGCCTGATGGGAGAGGGGAGAAGAGGGAGTGACCAGGGTGAGACTGGTCTTTGATTATGTTGGTGGACTTGCCAAGGCAGTGTGAAGTGTGGATGGAGTCAACGGAGGGAGGTTAGTTTGTGTATTGGTCTGGGCTGCAAACACAATTTCTTGCGATCTTGGATGGACCTATTCCCAAACCATGCTGTGATGCATCCCGATAAAATGCTTTCTAAGGCGCATCTGTAGAAGTTGGTGAGAGTTGTTGGGGACGTGCTGAACTTTCTAAGCCTTCTAAGGAAGTAGAGGTGCTGGTGTGCTTTCTTGGTCATTGCTTCAATGTGGCTGGTCCAGGACAAGTTGCTGGCGATATTTACGCCTCGGGACTTAAAGTTTCCAACCATCTCTATCTGGGCACCATCAATGTATACTGGGGTATGTGCACCGCTTTGCTTTCAGAAGTCGATCACCATCTCTTTTGTGGGAATCAGTGATAGTCTGTTCCCTGTAATGGAGACAGAGAGATAGAGAAAGGGCAGAGAGGTGTCAGAGATGGGACGGAGAAATGAACAGGAAGGAACTGAGAAATAACAGAAAGGATAAACCCACACTGGCCTCCGCCCCTCAGCATTTGGGAAATACAACTGAAGAGGAGCTGCCAAGGATTTTGGGGACCACAGTGAATGCCCAATGCATGATTGATTAAATTGATTGATTGAAAGATGCAGCATGGAAACAGGCCCTTCAGCCCACTAAGTCTATGCTGACCTTCGATCACACTAGTTGTATGTTATCCCACTTTCTCATCCACTCCCTACACACTAGGGGAACAACTTTACACTGGGGCAATTAACCTACAAACCTGAAAGGACACAAAGTGCTGGAGTAATTCAGCAGGTCAGGCAGCATCTCTGGAAACCATGAATAGGTGAAGAAGGGTCTTGACCTGTAGCATCACCTATGCATGTTCTTCAGAGATGCTGCCTGACGTTGAGTTACTCCAGCACTTTGTGTACTTTCAGGTTTGTAGGTTAATTGGCCCTCTGTAAAATTGCCCTCTTAGTGTGTAGGGAGTGGATGAGAAAGTGGGATAATATAGAACCAGAGTGAATGAGTGATTGATGGTCGGCATGGACTTGCTGGGTTGAAGGGCCTGTTTCCATGCTGAATCTTTGAATCAATAAATTCAATCAAACATGCATTGTAGTCCTTTTGTGTATTACCCAGCATCTGCTATTCTTTGTTTCCACAACCTACAAACCTGCACCTCTTTGGGATGTAGGAGGAAACTGGAGCACCCGGAGGAAACCTGGGTGTCAGGGGTTATGGGGAGAAGGCAGGGGAATGGGGTTAGGAGGGAGAGATAGATCAGCCATGATTGAATGGTGGTAGACTTGATGGGCTGAATGGCCTAATTCTGCTCCTATCACTTATAACTTTATGAAACCCATGCGGTCACGGGGAGAACGTATAAACACCACATGGAGAGCAGCCAAGGTTGGGATCGAACCTGGGTCTCTGGCGTTGTGAGGCAGTGGATCTACCCGCTGCACCACCCCTGAATGGAGGTTGTTGCTGTTTCTTCTGCATGTTGTTTGAGGGAACCTTCCACTGGTCATTCCTCACAGCCTGGCTTCACATGAAGGAGAACGAACACAATCTCATCATATTTCTGACTCACCGAGGAGCCTCGGTCTATTTTAAGATCATCCATTTGTACCTGTAGCTCTGTGAGCTGTTAATGGAATATCAGGCACGGTTCAGCCAGTAAGTGTTGTTACTGCAAACACAGCAGGTCACAAGCTCTGACTCACTTCAGACTCTTCTGATTCACCTCAGACAACACAGGACGATTCATAGAGTCATACAGCACTGAACCAGGCCCTTTGGCCCAACTCGTTCATGCCTACCATGCTATCTTATAGAGGTGCATAAAATCATAAGGGGAATAGACAGGGTGGATGCACCTAGGATAGGGGAATGAAGAACCAGAAGTCACAGGTTTAATGTCAGAGGGGAAATATTTAATAAGAACCTGAGGAGCAACTTTTTCACTCGGAGGGTAGTGGCTTTATGGAATGAGCTGCCAGAGGAGGTATTTGAGGCAGGTACTATAACAGTATTTGAAAGACATTTGGACAGGTATATGGATAGGAGAGGTTTAGAGAGAGATGGGCCAAACGTGGGCAGGTGGGACTAGTTTAGATGGGACATTTTGGTCAGTTTGGATGAGTTGGACTAAAGGGCCTGTTGCTATGCTTTATGCTATATCTTGGTGCACATAACAATCATTACCCTATACCAATGTAGACAACTTCCATTTCCACATTAACAGAATCAGAATCAGATTTTATTCGCCAAGTATGTTTTGCAACATACGAGGAATTTCATTGGCCAGGTCAGTCATACAATTAAAAGCAACAGATCACTCAAAAACACATTTTAACCCGAACATCCACCACAGTGACTCCTACACATTCCTCACTGTGATGGAAAGCGAAATAAAGTTCAAGGCCTTCCTTTTGTTCTTCCGCGGTCGGGGGCCTCGAGCCCTCCGTTGACGGAACTGTCTTGACTCCCGTAGCCAGCGGCGTTCGGGTCCTCCGCGTCGAGGCGTTCAGCTCCTGCATCGGAGGTTTGTCAGCTCCCCCGCGCCGGGCGATCAAACCTCGCGTCGCTGCTGATCGAACCTTCTGCAGCGTTGGAGCTCCTGACTCAGCCTCTCCTGACTGCGAGCCCTTGATGGTAAGTCCGTAGGCCACGGTGGGAGCGATCCCAGGCAAGGGATCCGCTCTGATGTTAAGTCCACGCCTCGCGGTGGGGCTCACGACAGTCCGAGGAGGCTTCCAACTCCAGCGATGGTAGGCCGCAGAGCCCGGGGAATGTGATCCGAAAATCAATCACATCTCCGGGAAGGTAAGAACTTGAAAAAAAGTTTCCCCATATTCCATCTACCAACGTTTTGGGAATACAGAAATATAGGAAAAGGGAACAGGGGCAGGCCATTCAGCCCTTTGAGTCTACTCTGCTGTTCACAGAGTCATAGAGTCAAGGAGTCATTCAGTACGGAAACAGGCCCTTCGGCCCAGCTTGTCCATGCCGACCAAGGGGCCCCGTTTGGCCCATATACATATGAAACGTTCCTATTCACCTATACATGTCCATTCATGGCTAATTCTTTATCTGACTGCCATACTCCTGTGCTCTTTGATGTCTTTTGTATCTACTAAAATAGGGGGCAACGCAGCAGGTGAAGCCGCTGCCTCACGCCACCTGAGACCCGAGTTCGATCCTGACCTCAGGTACTATCTGTGTGGAGCTTGCACGTTCTCCCTGTGACCACGTATGTTTTTTCCGGGTGCTCCGGTTTCCTCCTACATCCCAAAGACATGCAGGTTTGTAGGTTAATTGGCCCTGTAAATTGTCCCTAGAGTGTAGGGAGGAGATGAGAAAGTGGGATAACATAGAACTATTGTGAATGGGTGATCAATGGTCAGCGTGGACTCAGTGGGCCAAAAGGCCTAATTCCACGCTGTATCTTTAAACCAAACTAAATTAAATATTTCTATCTCTTTAAATGACTGATTTTCTCTGGAATGTGGGAGGTTATGGGGAGACTCGTAGAGGTATATAAAATTATGAGAGGCATAGACAGTCGACAGTCAGAACCTTTTTCCAGGGACTATAAATCCCACAGAATCCAAAGAAAACATTTGTGTAAACCTAAAGAATCTGGCGGATTATCACTCCCTAATTTTTTATATTATTACTGGGCCACAAATGTCAAAAATATGATTCACCTGTTGGACAATTCGGCCCAGCAGGTGGATTGGATAGTAATGGAGAGAGAGGATTGTTCCCCTTTTAACATAGGAGCGATCCTTCTCTCACCAACAAAAATGAAGAATACAATATATAGTAAAAATCCAATTATTCATAGTACAATTAGAATTTGGAAACAAATAAAATTAACGTTAAAATTAAGAAATCTATCACTTCTCTCACCTATAATGAATAACCCTTCGTTTAAACCTTCTATGATAGATAAATCTTTTATAAATTGGGAACGAGTAGGAATTAAAACGTTTGGAGATATGTATGATAATGGAAGTTTTTTAACATTTCACCAACTACAACTTAAATACAACTTGAGTAGTAATCAATATTTCAAATATTTTCAAATACGTGACTATTTAAAAAAGTATACACGAGAATATCAAAATATGTCTCCTGACCTATTAGATGGGATAATGAATATAAAAGCGGAATCAGCTAATTTAATATCATACCTGTATAATTCCATTTTAAACATAGAAATTCCATCATCGGATGGGATTAGAAGAGAATGGGAACAGGAACTAGCTATAAAAATCTCGAAAGAGAGTTGGGATAAATACCTATTATATATGCATAAATGCTCGATTAACGTAAGACATACTCTGATTCAATTTAAAATTTTACATAGATTATACTATTCAAAAGCTAAATTAAGTAAATTTTACCCAAATACCTCTGCTATCTGTGATAAATGCCTAATCCAAGAATCAACTATAGCACATTCTTTTGTTTTTTGTATAAAAATCCAAAAATTTTGGAATGAAATTTTTGAAATTTTCACAAAATTATTTAAAATAAAACTGAAACCGAATGCAGAATTAATTATATTTGGAACAATAGAAGCAAGTTTGGAGCTGACTCGTTTCAAAGGAGTTTTCTTAATTATGGCTTAATAACGGCAAAAAAACTGATACTGAAATTTTGGAAAAACGCTCCCACGCCAACAACAAAAATGTGGACTTCTAATATGTCGGAATTGTTACACCTAGAAGATATGAGATTCCTCCTAGCAGGTAAACAAGACCAATTCCAAAAGATTTGGTCTCCATATATCGACTTATTGCAAACATAGGGTGCAACAAAATGTTGATAATAAATGGTTTTAGGACCTGGCGAGGGGTGAGTAAAGATAAGAAGTAGGTACATCCCTTTCATATTGTCCTATCTTACTTTCTTTTTTCTTTTTTCTTTTTCCTCCTTTTGGTTTTTCTCTTTTTTTTCTTTTTTTCTTTTTTAACTATTTCTTGTGGTTTAGGTCCATATGGGTGTTCCTGGACCACTCTTTCAATCACTCACTGACTATCTTTACTAACTCTTTCTATCCTTTCTTCCTATTAAAGTTTAAATAGGTAGAAGTGGTAAAAGAAAAGTATAAACTTACGTTATTGCAGATTACTGTAATGTAAAATACTTCTAATAAAATATATATTTTTTTAAATAAAAAAATAAAAAGAACCTTTTTCCAGAGGCAAAATGTCCAACACCTGAGGGCATAGATATGTGAGAGAGGGAGAATTTGGTGGAGATGTGTGGGGCAAGTTTAGCGCAGAAACAGGCCCTTCGGCCCACCAGGGACAAGTTACACTTACACCAAGCCAATTAACCTACATACCTGTACGACTTAGAGTGTGGGAGGAAACTGAAGATCTCGGAGAAAATGCACGCGGTCACAGGGAGAACATACAAACTCCATACAGACAGGACCCATAGTCGGGATCGAACCCGGGTCTCCGGCACCGCCAGTGCTGTAAGGCAGCAACTCTTCCGCTGTGTCACCATGCTGCCCAGAAAGTTTTTTACATAGAGAATGGTGAGTGCCTGGAATGTGCTGCCAGGGGTGGTGGTGGTGGCATTTAAGAGGCCTTTACATAGGCACATGGAAGTGCAGGGAATAGAGGGATTTGGACCATGTACAGGCCGAGAAGATCAGTTTAACTTGGCATCATGTTCAGCACAAACATTGTCATAGAATCATAGTCATAGTCATACAGTGTGGAAACAGACCCTTCAGCCAAACTTACCCATGCTGACCCAACATGCCCCATCTACACTCATCCCATCTGCCTGCATTTAGCCCGTGTTTCTCTAAACCTATCCTATCTATGTACCTGTTTAAATGTTTCTTAACCATTGCAAAAGTACCTGCCTCAACTGCCTCCTCTGGCAGCTTATTCTATACACCCACTACCCTTTGTGTAATTATGGGCCGAAGGGCCTGTTCTTATGTTCTGAACACTTTACCAAGCTGCAGATCCGCTCCTCTCCTGGTGGTGGCGGCGGTGAGCTAGGCAGGGGTTGGTGGCTCAGCAGCACCACCAACAGTGAGGTTACGGCACTGCAACGCCTTCTGGGGGAATGAATGTGCAGCCTCACAATAAAAAAGACACAAAGTGCTGTAGTAACTCAGCAGGTCGGTCCACATCGACCAGCGATCACACTAGCACTATCCTACACACTAGGGCCAACTTATAATTTTTTACCAAACCCAATTAACCTACAAACCTGCATGTCTTGGGAGTGTGGGAGGAAACCGAGGTGCCCGGACAAAAACCCACAAAGTCATAGGGAGAAAACTCCGTACAGACAGGTCTGCTGTAAGGCTGCAACTCTACCACTGTGTCACTGTGCTGCCCCAACTCTTCAATCCTTTTGTGTCACACCTGTTCATTTTCATCTCTGGCCTTTGTCCAACCATCTGCCTTTCAAAGCCCCTGTTATCTGCCACACTTTATCCTGCTCCCTCTCTCTTCCAATGTTCTCCCCCCACCCTCCCCCCCTTACAATCAGTCTGAAGAAGGGTCACTACATGGAACATCACCTATCCATGTTCTCCAAAGATGCTGCCTGACCCGCTGAGTTACTCCAACACATTATGTCTTTTTTAAATTACAAAATGTGCAAAAAATTTTATCGTTATTTTTCCAAAAGTAAACTTTATTCAGAATAAAACAAAAACAGTGCAAAAGCACTTCTGACATTCTCAGCATTTATATATTGATTAGTATTATATTTGGTGGTGATTACTAACTATCCTTACACCAAGAGATAGGTGTGTTCCTAAGAAACCTCATGTTATAGAAAAACGTGTTATACAAACCGAAGGTACGTCACCTATTCCTTCTCTCCAGAGATGCTGCCTGTCCCTCTGAGTTGCTCCAGCATTTTGTGTCTATCTTCAGGAGGTACAGGAGCCGGAAGTCCCACACTATCCATTTCAGGAGCAGCTACTTCCCTGCAGTCCCTTGAAATGTCGTGGGCTTGTAGCTGTGTGTTTTTGGTGGTGATGGCACCAGCGGTGGATGGAAGGAACAATTTGCACCAGTGAGCGCTCAATACCTTTGGAGAAGGACCTCAATTCAAAACTTCACCTATCCATGTTTAGTTTAGTTTAAAGTTACAGTGTTGAAACAGGCTCTTCATCCCAGCAAGTCCACGCTGACCAACGATCACACACACATACACACTAGTTCTATCCTATACACTAAGGGGCAATTTACAGAAGCCAATGAAACAAAAAATCTTCAAGTCTTTGGAGTGTGAGAGAAACCCGGAGCACCTGGTGGAAACCCACGTGGTCACAGGGAGAACGTCCAAACTCCACACAGACAGCACCCGTAGTCAGGATCGAACGTAGGTCTCTGGTGCAGTAAGGTAGCAGTTCTACCGCTGTGCCACTCTGCCACCCCTGTAATGTTCCCCAGAGAGATGCTGCCTGACCTGCTGAGTTACTCCAGCACTTTGTGTCCTTTTGTGTAAACCAACATCTGCGTTTTTTTGTTTCTACTAAATGTTTTACGGTCAGCTGCAGGAAGCACTTCATCACACGGAAGCAGAGCGGCAAGATTAAATAGGAAACTGAGAGGCAACTTTTCCAGATGATGGTGGGTAAATGGAACGAGCTGCCAGAGGAGGTAGTTGAAGCTAGTACTATAACAACCTTTAAAAGATACTTGGACAGGTACATAGATAGGAAAAGTTTAGAGGGATATGGGCCAAACATGGGCAGGTGGGATGAGCTTAGATGGGGCACCTCGGTCGGCATGGTCAAGTTGGGCTGAAGGGCCTGTTTTGTGTGCTGAATGATTCTCAATGACTAAATATTGCAATCACGTACTAATGAACAATGGTGATCATGTATAGTGTGATTTTACTGCATTGTATGCAAAACAAATAATTTCACTGTATCTAGGTAGATGTAACAATAAAGTACTATTGATATTAGGAGAAATAGACCCAAAGTGCTGGAGTAGCTCGGTGGGCCCGGCCAGGCAGTATCTCAGGAGAATGTAGATAGGTGACTTTTCAGGTCGAGACCCTTCTGCAGACCTGCCGTCGAGGGAGGTGCCTTAGTAGTCTAGCAAGCTGACATCTGCCATGCTGAGGCCTGGCGCCAGGTCTTGGACACCTCCTCATGCAGACCCCTCCACACTGACCCCTTGGACTAACATCAGGCACCATCTGCCAGACCGTTACGGATCTCATCACTGGCTATCGCCCCACCACAGCCCAGAGTCTGAAGAAGGGTCCCCATCCATGTCCTCCACAGAAGCTGCCTGATCCACTGAGTTACTCCAGTACTTTGTGTGTGTTGTGTGTGTTTTTTGTTTGTAAACCCGCATCTGCAGTTCCTTGTGTTTCTGTTGATAATGATATTGAGAATTTGACGTTTTCAGGCAGCACAGTGATGCAGCGGTAGTGTTGCTGCCTTACAGCACCAGAGACCCAGGTTGGATCCTGAACTCAGTTGCTGTTTGTTTTTATAAAATTTGAATGTTCACCCCGTGACTGCATTGGTTTTCTCTGGGTACTTCAGTTTCCTCCCATGCTCAAAAGACATGCAGAATTGTGGGTTAATTGAATTGAATTGAATTGAATACATTTTATTAGCCAAATATGTATACATACAAGGAATTTGCCTTGATGTTTTGCTCGCAAGTAACAACACGATGTACAATAGACAATTAAAAATAAAACATTATAATTTAAACATGTGAAGAATTAAATAAAATACCAGAACAAAAGGAGGCTACAGACTTTCGGCTGTTGAGTAGAGCTACCGCTCGTGGATAAAAAAGCTGTTTTTATGTCTGGCTGTGGCAGCTTTGATAGTCCGGAGTTGCCTTCCAGAGGGAAGTGATTCAACTAGTTTGTGGCCAGGGTGAGAGGGGTCAGAGATGATCTTGCCTGCTCTCTTCTTGGCCGTTGCAGTGTACTTTTCGTCGATGGGGGGAAGGTTGCAGCCAACAGCCTTCTCGGCTGATCGAATGATGCGCTGCAGCCTACGGATGTCATGCTTGGTGGCTGAGCCAAACCAGACCATGCTGGAGAAAGTGAGGACAGAATCTATGATGGCAGCATAAAACTGGACCATCATTGCCTGTGGCAGATTGTGTTTTCTCAGCTGCCGCAGGACGTACATCCTCTGTTGGGCCTTTTTGACTGTGGAGTCGATGGTGGCCTCCGATTTAAGGTCCCTGGAGATGATGGTTCCAAGGAACTTAAATGACTCCACAGATGTGACTGTTGTGTTGTTGATGGTGAGTGGGGGGGGGTGAGTGGGGGGGGGGGTGGGAGGGGGGGCTCTCCTCAATTCCACCATCTTAAGAGCATTGAGCAGGTTGTTGTGATGGCACCAGGACACCAGCTGTGTCACTTCCTGTCTGTAGGCAGATTCCTCCCCTCCTGGATCAGTCCAATCAGGGTTGTGTCATCTGCAAACTTGAGAAGCTTGACAGAGGAGTCTGTGGAGGTGCAGTCATTGGTGTAGAGAGAGTAAAGGAGAGGGGAGAGTACGCAGCCTTGCAGTGCTCCTATGCCGAGGGTCTGCGGGTCTGAGACGAGCTTTCCCAGCCTCACATGCTGCTTCCTGTCTGTCAGGAAGTTGGTGATCCACTGACCGAGGGGTTCAGGCACTGTCAATTGGGAGAGTTTGGAGTGTAGTAGCTCTGGCACAATGCTGTTGAATGCGGTGCTAAGATCCACAAACAAAATCCTTGCATAGGTCCCCTGGTGGTCTTGGTGCTGGAGGATGAAGTGCAGGCCTCGGTTGACGGCATCATCCACTGATCTATTTGCCCAGTATGCAAACTGCAGGGCGTCCAGCAGAGGGTTTGTGATATTTTTCAGGTGGGCCAGCACAAGTCTCTCAAGGGTTTTCGTGATTACAGATGGTCAGTGCGACAGCTTCTGTAAAAGTTGTCAGTTGTCCCTAATGTTAGGATAGTGCTAGCATGCGGGTAGATCGCTGGTCTGCGCGGACTGGGTGGGCTGAAGGGCCTGTTTCCGCGCTGTTATCTGTAGAGTAAAATTATGCCCGCCTGCATGAGACTTTCCTTGGCCGTCTGCTGCCGGTGAACCAAGCAATTAGCAGAAGACACAGGGCGCATGTGCACTTTCACTTTCCCCAGACTTGCCCTTCGCTCTGGCAAGGAAGTGGAGTGAAACTGACCGACTGACACGTTGTTGTTGCCGCCGCGACTCGTACATCCTGTGGGCTGTGAAATTAACACGTGAAACTGACCGAGTGCTACTTTGTTGCCGCCGCCGCCCAGTCTGATACATCCCTCGCTGTGAAACTGATCGAGAGATACATTGTTGCCGCCGCCCAGTCTGATATATCCCTCGCTGTGAATGCCCGGTTGATACGTTGTTGCCGCCGTCCAAACTGATACATCCGCGGCACGTGAAGCTGCCACTTTGTATCCAACTGTCTGTGTTCGAGCAGCGACATGAGTAGATACAGCAAACAAGAAGTTTATCAAAACTTTCTGGACTTTTATCAGAAAGCTCTGGCCTCGGGCAACCTATCTCCCTGCACCGGGGAGGAGCAGGTACTCCAGGGCAGGCTCTTCCTCAATTCTGTGACCAGCACGGGACACCGCTTCCAATTCCTGGACTTCTACCGCCTGGCCTTGGGTTTGATTGAATCCAAGGACGGTCAAGACTTGGAGGAAGATGGTTTTCGAGGTCTGAGCAAAGCCTTCGAATTGCTGGAGATGTTGGCCGTCAATTTGTACATGTGGCCCTGGCGGAAGGAAATCAAGTCGATCAAGGTTTGATGTGTACAGAGTTCAGGGGCTGGTTCCCGGCTTCCTCCGCAGCCGGTGAAATGGGGAGACAATGCAGGAAGGAACTGCAGATGTTGGTTTACACCGAGGATAGACACAAAATGCTGGAGTAACTCCGCGGGTCAGGCAGTATCACTGGAGAAAAGGTGGCGTTTCGGGTCGAGGCCCTTCTTCGGGCTGAGGGTCAGGGGAGAGGGAAATTAGAGATATGAAAAGGTGCAGAACAGAACAGATCAGAGCCGGCACCGGTGGATCGGTGATATCTCGGTGCTGTTATTTCCTGGGTTTGCGGTTTAGCTTTATTATTATGCAAGGCAATCCAATCAGATAAGACTACACTTAAAACAATCAAGCCAAACTCAAGGTACAAATGTTAGTGCAAAGGGGACGTTACTAGAGTGTAGAATATCGTTTCTCAGCATTGTAGCGGAACCATTCTTGAAAGAAAGTCCAATGTCCGCAATGGGGCTGGTTGGAGACACAAGGAACTGCAAATGCAGGTTTATTAAAAAACGACAAAAAGTGCTGAAGTAACTTGGCAGGTTTGGCAGCATCTCTTGAGGGAATGGACAGGCGATGTTTCGGGTCCGGACGCTTCTTCAGAACGATTGCCCCATCTACACTAGTCCCACCTGCCTACCTTTGGCCCATATCCTTATAAATATTTTCTATCCGGGAACGTGTCCAAATATCTTTTAAATGCTGTTATAGTCCCTGCCTCAACTATCTCATCTGGCAGCTCATTCCATACACCCACAGTGCTCTGAAGGGGGGGGGGGGGGTAAAAGACCCCTCAGAATCCTATTAAATATTTCCCTCACCTTAAACCTATGACTTTTGGTTGTTGATTCCCCTACTCTCAAACCTCCCATTACATATCAAACCTCCCATTTCTCAGTAAAATCATTGAAAAAGCTGTTTTTAAGCAGCTGAACAATTTCATGTTAATGAACAGCTGTTTTGATGTCTTCCAGTCAGGATTTAGACCACATCACAGCACCGAGACAGCTCTTGTTAAGGTCTTCAATGACATTCACTTAAACACAGACAATGGCAAAATTTCAGTCTTAGTATTACTAGTCTGGAAAAACTGGGTGGGACTTTCGGGCACAGCATTAAAATGGTTTGAATCCTACTTGAAGGACGGGGACTACTTTGTGTCTATAGGTAATTACACATCTGAGCGTGCAAAAATTACATGTGGAGTTCCCCAGGGCTCCATTCTGGGGCCTCTTCTGTTTAACATCTACATGCTTCGACTGGCTCAGATCATGAAAACCATCAAAATATGTTACCATAGTTACGCAGACGACACACAAATCTACATAACAATATCACCAGGAGACTATAGTCCAATACAAGCACTGAGTAGATGCATTGAGCAAATCAACGATTGGATGAACCAGAATTTTCTCCAATTAAACAAAGAAAAAAACTGAAATAATTGTTTTTGGAGCCAAGGAAGAACGATTAAAAGTTAGCACCCAGCTTCAAATGGTAATGCTAAAAACAACAAACCAAGCCAGAAACTTAGGAGTAGTCATGGACTCAGACCTGAACTTCAACAGCCACATAAAAACAGTCACAAAGTCAGCCTACTATCACCTAAGGAATATATCAAGGATTAAAGGACTTATGTCTCAGCAGGATTTGGAAAAACTTGTCCATGCATTTATCTTCAGCAGGCTCGACTACTGTAACAGTGTCTTTACAGGTCTCCCTAAAAAGTCGATCAGACAGCTGCAGTTAATTCAGAATGCTGCTGCTCGAGTCCTCACTAAGACCAAAAAAAGTAGATCACATTACTCCCAGTTCTGAGGACTTTACACTGGCTTCCTGTCTGTCAAAGAATTGATTTCAAAATACTACTGTTGGTTTACAAAGCACTGAATGGTTTAGGGCCAAAATACATTTCTGATCTTCTGCTTAGCTACGAACCACCCAGACCTCTCAGATCGTCTGGGACAGGTCTGCTCTGTGTCCCCAGGGTCAGAACTAAACATGGAGGGGCAGCATTTAGTTTTTATGCACCACATATCTGGAACAAACTCCCAGAAAACTGCAGGTCTGCTGCAACTCTCAGCTCTTTTAAATCTAGACTGAAGACTTTTCTGTTTGCCGCTGCCTTTCAGTAAACAATACAATTTATTAATTACCTGTACTGCACTGTAACTTCTATTCCTGGTTTTATTCTATTTTAAATATTTTATTTGATTGTTTTTAATTTTGTAATTATTTTATCTGAATAATCTAATAATCATTTTATATCTAAAAGTCATTTTATATGTGTTTCTTTCAAATGCTTTAAATGTTTTATGTAAAGCACTTTGAATTACCTTGTGGTTGAAAGGTGCTATACAAATAAACTTGCCTTGCCTTGCCTTACTCTGGGTAAAAGACTAAATAGACCCTATCTACTTCCTCATGATTCCCCTCTATAAGATCACCCTCCTGCACTCCAAGGAAAAAAGTCCTTGCCTGCCCAATCTCTCCCTATAGCTCAGTCTATCAAGTCTTGGCAACATCTTTGTAAATCTTCTCTGCAATCTTTCCAGCTTAATGACATCTTCCTTTAGCAGGGTGACCAAAACTCAACACAGTTTTTTTTTTAATCAAAAAATTTATTCAATTATTAAAAAATAATATTTACACTCGAATAAAACAAGCCAGAAATCCACCACCATAATACAATACAAACATATATCCATAATAAACTACAATACAACTATGTTACAATCCTTATTGAGGATACACTCAACACCCTGCGGAGCCCAGCGGTCCCACGGGCACCCTCAGGGTGCCTGTGGAAAAACTGAACACACTACTCCAGATGTGGTACAATTGTAAAATAACATTCCAATGTCTATACTCAATTCCCTGACTGATGAAGGGCAATGTACTGTAGACTTCTTCACCACCCTATCTACCTGTGACATCACCTTCAAGGAATTATATGCAGCCCTCGTGTAGATGCTTTAGATGGAGGGGAGGGCTGTGCCCGTGATGGACTGGGCTGAGTCCCCCACTCTCTGCAGCCTTCTTTCTTGTGTGTTGGAATTGCCAAACCAGGCCATGATGCAATCGGTCAGGATACTTTCTAGAGTGTTTTGTAGTACTCTAACTATTAGAAGCCTCACAGCGATGGAGATCCAGGTTCAATCTTGACCTCAGGTGTTGTCTGTGTGGAGTTTGCATGTTCTCCCTGTGACTGTGTGTGGGCTTCCTCCAGGTGCTACAGTTTCCTCCCCACATCCCAAAGACGTGCAGGTTTGTAGGTTAATTGGTCTGTAGAAATTTCTCCAGGTATGGATGAGAAAGAAGGATAATGTAGAACCAGTGTGAACGGGTGATAGCTGTGTCTGCATGGTCTCGGTGGGGCCAAAGGGCCTCTTCCATGCTGCGTCTCCAAACAATAGACCTAGATACAATGAATAACTTTGTTTGCATGATATCCAGTCAAATCACACCATACATGAGGACAACAAAGCTACACGCAAGTAGTGAGTCTGAAGAAGGATTTCAACCCAAAGTATCACCTATTCTTGTTCCCCGGAGCTGCTGTCTGACCTACTGAGTTACTCCAGCATTTTGTGTCTATCTTTGGTGAGACACAAGTAAAACAGGCAGTGCAAAGCAAAATACCATAGTGTGGAAGATAATGCTACAGCATTATAAAGTTATAGTTACAGACAAAAAGAGCAGGGGCCGCAAATAGGTGGGTTGGAAGATCAGGACTCATAAGTTCTAGGAGCAAATTAGGCCATTCAGCCCATCAAATCTGCTCTGCCATTCAATCATGGCTGATCTTTTCCTCTCAACCCCATTCTCCTGCCTTCTCCACATCACCCCTGACACTGGTACTAATCAAGTGGGTCTGGTGGGAGAGTAGATGCCAGAGGTTATTGTTTGGAAGGACTAATGCTCTCTCGTTAATTTCAGACTTTCACTGGAGCCTTTGTGTACTTCATCCAACCGGTGTTCCCTCCCGGAGTTCTGCGGGAGATTTTGGAGTTGTTGGGCTACGTTCAGAAAGGAGGCAGCGAGTTTGTGATGGCGGGGGAGGTGAACGAAGAGGTGGTTGGCCAACTCGGCTTTGAATTCTTCTTGGCCAGGGCAGAGTGCGAGGTGATGCAGGAGATGCTGGGACAGGCACCTTCTCAGAGGCTCCAGGACATCGTCCAGCTGAGGTGCGGGGAGTCCGTGAGGCACGACGACGGTGGGAAGCGACTCGGCTGTGGCTCCGCGGGGGCCGGTGAAGGGGCCGGATCGGGGAACGAGGGGGCCCCACAGTCCGATGAGTTCCCCGCCCCGCTCCACTTCCCTGACCATCCCTTGCCCCTGGCAGAGACCAATGCCGGTGGGCTAGAGGCACGGGGGCTCAAGAACGACCCATTGACATCGTCGCTGCCAGACAGCATTGACCTGTACAGTGATGCCATCGTGGGAGGAGATCGGAGATATCTGCCAGACCTGGCGGCTTGTTTGAGTCCCGGTGAGTTGGGCCAGTGCAATTCCCTTCTGGTTCTGGACAAATCGCTGGTGGACAATGCTCGGGCAGAATCCCTGGGGAAACTCTCACCTGGACTGAGTCTCTACTCCAGTTCAATCCTCATCGACAACTGTCTGGATGGTAGGCCTTCCAATTTGAGTGCGGGCAACCTTCCCGATGGGAGGCATCTGAGGAAGAAGGACAACGACGCCATGGACCAGAAACCAGCAATCAAACAGGAATACCTGGATGAGAAGAGGTCAGGGAAAAGCCCTCAGAACAAATCCTCTCTGAAGTGCGGTGGGTTCACGAGTGGGACAGGCAACAGTCAGAAGAGGGAATGTGTTTCGGCTGTGGAGATACAGTTGAAGAACATGGAGTTGGAGATGCTGTCCTATCCCACAGCAGAGACCGTTGGGCCCGCGGTGCCACGTCCGATGGAGGACTTTGCATCCGCGGAGTCACAGGGCCCAGGGCGGAGTCCACGGGAGCCGCCAGGGGCCAGAGGGCTTTGGTTGAACCAACGGCCCCAAAACCTCCAGACCTGCCAACGCCCTGGTGTGGCCGAGTGCTGCTTGTGTTCCCCCGTGGAGATAGTCACCGGGCAGCCGCTGATGGACGGCCCTGAGTTTGGGCGCAGCTCGGCTCAGGAGAGCGGGGGCAGCGTTGTCCGTGAGCCGCCGCAGTCCTTCTACATCCCACCCGGCAGCCTGGAGAGCCGGCCGCTCCTCGCCTCTCCCCAAGACGCCCGGCCACCCCGCCCCTGCCCCGACTGTCTCCGAGAACGCCTTCACGAGCAGGAGCTGGTGATCGGAGGCAGCGGCGATCCCTACATCTACGTGAGCAAGCTGGCAGGACAGGGCACGGACGGCGAGGGCTGGTCCACCAGGTGCAACCACTGCGAGGAGGACGTGTAGACACCGGCCTTCCTTCGGGAACTCTCTCTGTGACGGAGCCAGTCTATGTTCTCAGGAGGCGTCAGCTCAGCTAATCCTGCCCGGCTACTTCCCACTGACGCTGCAATGGTCCCCGCACCAAGGGCCAGGGAGCATCAAATCAACTAGGGCTTCCAATCCTGCTCCCCAGTAGTCAATGCTCTATCAGCGATGCTTGCAAGCGAAGATTAGTTATCCTGCTGCCAGATATTGCTCAGGTGGCTGAAGGTTCTAATGAAAGTCAGTGGAGCAAGTGAAGCAAATCCACAACAACCTGCAGGGTTGGGTGAAGCCAATCACTGCCAAATAACCAATGTGTCTCCAGCCTTAAACCCAATCACCCAACTCTCCTCACCACCCACCCCTACTGCCTTTACCTGTATCCATATATCGTTCCTAGGAAGGAACTGCAGATGTTGGTTTAGACTGAAGATAGACACAAAGTGCTGGAGTAACTCAGTGGGTCAGGCAGCATCTCTGGAGAAAATGACATTTTGGGGTCGGAACCCTTCCACACACACACGGTCTGAAAAATGGTTCCGATCTGAATCGATCGATGCTCCATGTGGACTTGATGGGCCAAAGGGCTTGTTTCCATGCCATATCCCCAAACTACACGAAAGAAGGTGGAGACAGATACAATAGTGGTAGTTAAGAAGCTTTTAGATAGGCACATGGATATGCAGGGGCTGGAGGGATGTGGGTCACATACAGGCAGAGAACAGTTGCTCTTGGCATCATGCTCAGCACAGACATTGGGCCGAGAATGGCCTGGTCCCATTGCCTTACTTGTAACTCCGTGGATCAGGCAGCTTCTCCAGCCGACCTGCTGAGTTTCTCCAGCACTTTGTGTTTTGCTTCAGTAAAGCCGTGGGGTTAAGAGATGGTTTGTGTCAGCACACGAGGTGGATGAACACGTATGTATTGGGTGCACATGTGTGTGTGTGACACGGTGAGCATTACAAACCAACCTGGGATGGACTCAACTCTGCTGCAATGCTCTGTACCTTTTTAATGCTACTTTGATCAAAGAATAAAATATCAGGTGAACCTCACTCTTGCGGCAGTGTTCCCACTACTCAGAAGGGCTGTGATGGGGTGGGGGGGGGATGCTGGTGAAGTGGGGAGGGGGATGGTGGTGATGGTACTAGGGCAGAGGTGGAGCAGGTTGGTGATAAGGTAGTTGTTGAATGGGGTAGTGGGGATGAGGGGTCACTGGGAGTGAGGGGGCTGGAGGAGTGGGGTAGTGGTACAGAGAGAGAAGGGGTGACGTTAAGGTGATCCGTCCTGCTCCATCCATGACCTCAAGAAATTGCAGAGATTTGTGGATGCAACCCAGATCATCACACAAAGCAACCTCCTTTCCACTGACTCCATCTACACTTCCTGCTGCCTCGGCATGGCCACCAGCATAATCATGAACGAGTCTCACCCCGGTCACTCCCTCTCCCATCATCAAGAGAGTGTGATCACACAAACCTCCAGATTCAGGGGCAGTTTCTTCCCAGCTGTTGTCAGGCAACTGAACCATCCTATTACAAGCTAGAGAGCAGTTCTAACCAACCATCTACCTCATTGGAGACCCTTGAACTATCTTTAATCAGACTTCACTGCACTTTATCCTGCACTAAATGTTATTCCCTTTATCCCATTTCTACACATTATGGACGGCATGGTTGTAATCGTGTATAGTCTTTCCACTGACTTTATAGCACGCAACAAAAAAGCTTTTCACTGTAATTCAGTACGGTGAAAAGCTTTTGTTGCGTGTTATCCAGTCAGCAGAAGACAACCGTGATTATAATCGAGCCATTTACAGTATAGATAAACTATGAGGGAATAACGTTTAGTGCAAGGTAAAACGAGGAAAGTCCGACAAGGATAGTCCGAGTGTAACCAAAGAGGTAGATAACCAAAGAGTCAGTGAATTGATTTAATTGAAGGGTATTGAACTCATTCTTGTAGTTTTTAATGTTGAGTTTTGAGTTGAGCCACCTAACATTGTGTCCATTATCTGCCTGTTCCCGTGCAAGATGTTCAACAGAAACACAAGGAGACTCTGCGAGCACAGAG
Organism: Malacoraja senta; assembly: GCA_038087875.1. Taxonomy (NCBI): domain Eukaryota; kingdom Metazoa; phylum Chordata; class Chondrichthyes; order Rajiformes; family Rajidae; genus Malacoraja; species Malacoraja senta. The sequence goes on from CM075978.1 coordinate 172,822,109, forward strand.
TGAAACACTGAGCGTGAACACCATCCTGATGAATGAGAAGGTTAAGGATTTCCAGCTGCTTGATCGATACGCTGAGCTCACAATCATCTCCACTGTTCGAGATCGGACACTGGTGGAATATGAGCTGCTGGCGAGAGGCCGGGACCATGAAGAGTGGAGAGATCAATGTCTCCGGGGAAAACTGGAAAAAATTAGGACTGATCAATTGTTCCACAGCAGCTTTTCCCGAAGTAAATCCGGATCTGGGAGTTCAGCATCAGTGGCCGGAGTCCTGGGGATCGGAAAAACAACAATGGTGCAAAAGATTGTTCATGACTGGGCCACGGGGAAAATATACCCACACTTCCAGTTTGTCTTCAGTTTCAAATTCCGGGATTTGAACACTATTAACTGTGGAGTAAACCTGAGGGAACTGATTCTAGAACAGTATCCTTACTTTGGGAATATGCTAGGAGAGGTCTGGAAGAACCAGAGGGATTGCTGTTTATATTCGACGGTCTGGATGAATTCAAAGGCAGAATCGATTTTGCTGACAGGCGGCTATACACAGAACCTCAGCACATGTGTCCAGATCCTGAATCCCGGTGTGAAGTGTCTGACATTGTGTACAGTTTAATCCAGCACAAGCTGCTCCCAGGGTGTTCAGTGCTAGTGACCACCCGCCCCACTGCGTTACATTTACTGGAAACGGCAAAGATCAGTGTCCGGGCTGAAATCCTGGGATTTGTTGGTGAGGAACGGAAGGAATATTTCACCAGGTATTTTGAAGATCAGTCGGTGGCAGCAGCTGTTTTCAAACATGTGAGGGAGAACGAGATCCTGTACACCATGAGCTACAACCCCTCCTACTGCTGGATCCTCGGCCTGACACTGGGCCCCTTCTTCAAACAAACACACCGGGACCCGCAGCGAGTTCCCAAGACCATCACCCAACTATATTGCTACTTTATTTACAACATCCTGAAAAACCACGGCCGTGAGATTGAGAGCCCCCGTGAGGTGTTACTGAGGCTTGGTCAGATGGCCTTCACTGGAGTGGCTTAGAAGAACATTGTGTTCGCAGATGGGGGGGGGGGGGGGGGGGGGAAAGCGGAAGATTTGATCAAATACAATCTGCAGCTGATGGAACTTTTGGAGAGGGAGGATTCAGCCCGGAGCGTGGTGTACACCTTCCCGCACCTCACCATCCAAGAGTTTGTAGCTGCACTCGCACAATTCATGACTGTAGATCCCAAGAATATCCTGAAACACCTGTCTGAAGTCCACAGCACGACAGACGGGCGATTTGAAGTATTTCTCCGTTTTGTCGCTGGTCTCTCCTCCCCACGGTCAGCTTGGATCCTGGAAGAGTTTCTGGGTCCATTTCCTAAGCAAAAAATCGGCCGAGTGATTGACTGGGTGAAGGAGGAGGTTCAACGTCAGATCAGAAATGCAGGGAGTGAGTTTGGTCAAAGGAGGCTCCTGAACACGCTGCACTACCTGTTTGAGTCTCAGAATCCTGCACTGGCTCAGCAGACTCTGGGATCTGTGGAATCACTTTCATTCAGTGGACTGGGACTGACTCCGATTGACTGTGCAGTCCTCTCTCATGTCCTCAGGCCCTGTGATACAATCAAACACCTCGATCTGTGGAGATGCCGCATTCAGTGTGAAGGTCTCCAGCTGCTGGGACCGGCTCTGCACAAGTGTCAGCACTTGAGGTAACTGTCCGTTTGTCGCTAACACTGAACTGTAAAATTGTTCCACTATTTTGTTATACCGTCCAGCACCTCTTCTATCGGGCCGAGCGGCCGACACTGTGCACGGGGGGCACCCCTCCTATTTTACCCTCCCGGGGTCCGGTGGTCGTCTCCACTCCCCCGTCCTCCCCCGGGTCACCGGTGATCGACCCCTTCCCCCAGGTCACGCATGCTGCCTGCCGCCGTTCTCTGCACGGGGAACATTTCCCGGTCGTCGAGGAATGAGAATAAATGGTGAAAGTCACTAAACACCACAACCACCGAGATTTATTCAATGATGTGCTGAGGTGTTTCAATCATTCGCTGAGGTGTTTCCATAAATATCCGTTTGGGAGAAGTTATCTATCTCAGCCTCGCCGGGGTTTGTATCAGTTTGTTTCTTACTCTGTCTGTTTGTGTTTAGACTGGGATTCAACGACCTGGGAGATTCCGGAGTGAAACTGGTGTCTGCGGCTCTGAGGAACCCGGACTGTAAAATACAGACACTGGGGTAAGTCCCAGACTGTGAGAGATTGTGTTTACAATCACTGGGTGTCTGACACTGAACATTAATATGATCAGTAATTGTGTCACTGATAAACACTGGGGATTTGCACCGTCACCTGTGTCTCTGTGTCCCTCACCCTCACTCTCTCTCATCTCCAGGCTGGAATATGTCGGTCTCACATATTCTGGAGCTGAGGATCTCGCCTTCGCTCTCAGTACAAACACCTCACTGACAGAGCTGAAGCTGACACACAACTCTCTCACAGACCGATCTGTCCCCGCTCTCCGCCGCCTCATACTGGCCCTCCCGAGACTGAAGCTGATCTGGTGAGTGTTTGTGTTAATGTTTAATGTGATAAAATATCAGGGGATCCGCGGGCTTCTCCTGTGATTTTGTTCTGTAAGTGTTGTTGAAATATTGACCCCAGTCCCTGTTAATG
>CM075978.1:172824973-172870490 GCA_038087875.1 Malacoraja senta
GTGGGAATGATGGTGGTGGATTGGATGGTGGGAGTGACAGTAGTGGGGTAGACTTGGGTGGTGGGAGTGAGGGTGGAGAGACTGTGTGATTACCCTCACCTCATGGTGTTAGATGTTAGGGGGGATGTTTTTATGTTTTATGTTAAATTTCTTTCATGTTGGGTCTAATTTGTGCTGCATGGCAAGACAAATTTCACTACACCATTTGGTGTATGTGACAATAAATGTCCTTTGTAGATCTTTCTAACAAGTTATGATTTTAAATCACTCTTTTAAATCACTGGGGCCAATTGTCTTACTGTTTGCAAGACCAACATTAATAGATTAGGAAGGGTGTCATGGGGAGAAGGCAGGAGAATGGGGTTGAGAGGGAAAGATACATCAGCCATGATTCAATGGCGGTGTAGACTTGATGGGCCGAATGCCCTATTTCTGCTCCAATCACTTATGAACTTATGATTGCCATCGTTAGGCGGCGCTTGAGAAGCTAATGAATCACGGCTCCACTGCCGATCATCAACCGTGCCTTCCAAGCTCCTGCCATCTCCACCACAGCCCCTGCCCCCTCCCATTCCCCACCGCACCCTTCCCAACCCCCGAAATCCCCTCTGCCAAATCCAGCAGCTGTACCATCCCCAACCCACCCTTTGGCCATGCCCAGTGACTGGAGCCGAGAACCATGAAGACAACACTTCAATTTACAAAGGTAGACAGTCAAAATCCTGATGTCTCCTGTGCCGTTCCGTTTACTGAATGAATTTCCATCAACAGGTAAGTCAGACAATTTCAGTCAGCAACATAGACAGCATGGTAAGAGGGTGGGGAGAAGGTGTATTGAAATCAGGTAGGGAACTGAGCGGCCCAGTGGTAGTTACTGCCTTACAGCGCCAGAGAACCGATTTCGATCCCGACTATGGGTGCGGTCTGAACGGAGTTTGTACATTATCCCCATGATTGTTTATGGGTGTTCCAATTTCCTCTCACTCCAAAGACGTTGAGGTTTGTAGGTTAATTGGCTTTGGTAAAATTGTAAATTGTCCCTAGAGTGTAGGATTGTGCTAGTGTACAGGGTGATCATAGGTCGGCGCAGACTCAGTGGGCCGAAGGGCCTGCTTCCTCACTGTATCTCAAAAGTCTAAAGTTAAAGGTGTTTCACCACAGAATAAGAATAAGAAATCTGCCCTTATATTTAACCTAGGTCAGACTCGTACATATTGTCGAAACAATGTGTACATCAGCTCCTGTACGTCGGCGAGACCAAACTTAGACTCACCATCCATTTCGATGAACATTTGCGGTCGGTCCGCCTCGGCCTATGGGATCTCCCGGTTGCCAACCATTTTAACTCCCCTTCCCATTCCCACATTGACCTTTCTGTCCTTGGCCTCCTCCTTTGCCAGAGTGAGGCCACATGCAAGTTGGAGGAACAGCACCTCTTATTTCGCTTGGGCAGTTTACAACCCAATGGTTTGAACGTTGAATCCTCCAATTTTAAGTAACATATACCTCCCCCCTCCCACCTCCTCCCCCCCCCTGTCATTTAACCAATTCTACAGTTCTCCACATTGTTTCTCTTGAGTTCACACCTCCCCTAGCCCACCAGGCCAGCATCCTGCCATGGGTCATTTGTGATTGGACCTAGTCTTTTTTCACGTCCAGCCCTTCACACCCGCCCCTTACTTTCAGTCTGAAGAAGGGTCCCGACCCAAAACAACACCTACCCACATTCTCCAGAGATGCTGCCTGACCCACTGATTTACTCCAGCTCTTTGTATCTATCTCACATTTTCATTGTCAGCGGTTTAAACAGAATCATGTCATAAACATCATGATGCAACACTATAGGACTTTGGTCAAGCCCCACTTGCAGTGTTGCGTGAAGTTCTGGTCACCCCATGACAGGAAGGATGTGTAGGCTTCGGAGAGGGTATAGAGGAGGTTTACCAGAATGTTTCTGAAGGAAGGTTTTCGGCTCGAAACGTTGCCTATTTCCTTCGCTCCATAGATGTAGGTATGTTACAATACTTACCTTCAGTGGCGCTGTAATTCTGTTACTGGCCGTGTGCACGATTTTGGCGCCTTTAAGGGGGGGGGGCGGGGTTAAAACGCGGGTTTCTCCTACCTTGTCCTGTATTATATTTCGTTGGAGTACAAGCGTTTGCTGAAAAATCGTTCCTAGGGGTGTTTTGTGAATTTTTTATTTTTATTAAATCGACAATGTCTGCGCTGGAGTCATTTTAAAATCAGCTCCTGAAGCCGTCAACGCCGATAACGGGGACGGATTTCACGTACGGGACAGGTAAACGAAAGTGGTTTTTTTTAATGTATAAAAGTGCTTCTTAAGAAGCCTTTAATTCACATTTTTTCTTGCGAAATGGTGTTTTTATTCCCCGAATTAACGGCAGTATTTTTCATGCCAATACGGGGTTAAATTCACCGCAAATGAACATTCCAAAAGATCGCGTTCCAGAAATCCTCACTCGCAAGATGAATTAAATGTCCATTAATTTACAAGTATTCCTTCCATTTGGCCTGTAAATCCATGACAATGAGATTTAAAAATTATGTTATATTGTGAATTCTTGTGTGAATGTTATTTGGACACTTAAGCTATTTAAAAATGTTAATCTATTCTTAAGAAATTGATAGATGTTTAGATCTAGTAATTGAATTTTGTAATTAGCTACAATTAGGTAACTAACTAATTATATGCTTTAATTTCATGTCTTCTAAGTAAGATTGTTTCATCTCTGTTTCAGAATGCTTCAATCTATAATAACTGAAAATTTCTTTCAGTTCTCTTAATTTTTAAGAAAGTTATGGGCTTTTGACTGTCCTCGATCACAGCTTTTGTGTTAAGTCAATGGAAAAGCAATAGGGAACAAGATGCTAATTTCCGAGTATGATAATGGCCATAACTTTTTTAATACTGAAGATATGAAAGTGAATTAGGTGTCAAATTAAGCTTCTTTTTATGCTTTATCTGATGGGATCAATTGCAGACTTTATTTTAAAAATCTCAAAATTTTGTAATATTGCTAATAGATGCTGCCTCACCCGCTGAGTTTCTCCAGCATTTTTGTTTCCCAGAATGTTGCTTGGTTTAGAGGGTTTCTGCTGCAGGAAGAGTTTGGATAGACCTGGATTTTCTTCTCTGCAATGTCAGAGGTAGAGGGGAGACAATGGAAGCATATAAGATTATGAGAGGCATAGATCGGATGGACAGTCACAACCTTTTTCCCCGAGGGTGGAAATGTCTAACACTAAAGGACATAGCTTTACGGTGAGAGGATGAACGTTTAATGGAGATATGCAGGGCAACTTTTAAAAAATAAAAAACAGAGTGTGGGGGCCTAGAATGCTCTCCCGGGGGGGGGGGGTGGTGGAGGCAGAAACGATACTGTTTTTTCAAGAAGCTTTTAGCCAGACATGTGGAAGTGCAGAGAGTAGACGGGTATGGTTCATGTACAGGCAGATGAAGTCACTTTAACTTGGCATCATGTTCGGCAGAAGCATTGTGGGCCGAAGGGCCCCGTTCCTGTGCTGTACTGTTCTATGTTCTAACGTAGAGTGAGACACCAGTAGAACAATATAGGTAAAGAAGGAGTTTGGTCCATTGGCCTTCATCAGTCAGGCTACTGAGTACAGTAGAGAATTTGGGATGTTATGTTGTACAAGACGTTGGTGAGATCATATTTGGAGTACTGCGTTCGGTTCGGCACAGAGAAGATTTATGAGGATGTTGCCAGGACTCGAGGGCCTGAGCTATAGGGAGAGGTTGGGCAAGCTAGGTCTTTATTCCTTGGCGTGTAGAAGGCTGAGGGGTGATCTTGGAGAGGTGTATAAAATCACGAGGTGGATGAATGCACAATCTTTAACCCAGAGGAGGAGAATAAAGAACCAGATGATATTTAAAGTGGGAGGGGTAAAGTTTAATAGGAACCCGAGGCATGATGTTTTCACTCAGAGGGTGATCGGTATATGGAACGAAGTGCCAGAGGTAGTTGAGGCACGTACTATAACAGGCACTTAATATACACTTGAACAAGTACATGGGTAGGAAAGGTTTAATAGGGATATGGGCCAGACAGGGGTAAATGGGACAGGGCCTTGGTCAGCATGGACTAGATGGGCAGATGGGCCTGCTTCCGTGCTGTATCCATGTGAGACCACATTAGTTACCATGACGGCCCTGCTATTTATTGTGGCCAATTACAACTCCAGGCGTCAACAAGGATTGGATACAAAGTGCTGGAGTAACTCAGCAGATCAGGCAGCGTCTTTGGAGGAAAATAGGTGACGTTTCAGGTCGGGAAAAACCAAACGCATCTGAAGAAGGGTCCCGACCTACAACATCACCCATTCTTTTCCTCCAGAGATACTGCCTGACCCACTGAGTTACTCCAGCACTTTGCGTCTATCCCTCTAAACCTTTCCTGTCCACGTACCTGTCTAAATGTCTTTTAAATGCTGTTATAGTATCTGCCTCAACCACCTCCTCTGGCAGATAAGGAACTGCAAATGCTGGTTTACAAAAAAAGAGACAAAGTGCTGGAATAGCTTTGGCAGGTCAGGTAGCATCTCTGGAGAACATGGATAGGTGATGTTTCGGGTCGGGACCCTTCTTCAGACTTTGTGTAAACCACATGGACTGGTTAAAAAGCATATTAACCTTTTCATCCAGCTTGGATGGACTAGGATCTGCTGACTGAGTGAGAGGAGGGAGGTGGGAAGAGGTCCACACAGAGCTTGTGGATCAGCTGGACAAAGTGGTCAAGTTCTGTGTCACGTGTTTGAAGCAGCAACTCCAATAGCCCGGTAGATTCTGATCAATCAACAGCGATCCAGTTCTCATTTTGTAAACCAATTGTCCGACTGGCTGACGGTCCTTGGTCACAGCCTTGGTCCTTGGTCACGGCCTTGGTCCTTGGTCGCAGGCTTCTGCCCCCTCTTGGTCAGCGCTGATTCTGCAGGCCGGTGGGATTGGGGTGGAGAATCCTCTCCCTGTGAGCTTCATACACTCCCTGCATCTCTACCAGGTCCAGGTCAGCGGGAATCACCTAGAACACAGTGTTTGAGTTTAGTTCATTGTCACATGTTCCAAGATGCACTGAAAAGCCTTTGTTGCATGCTAAACAGTCAGCAGAAAGATCATACACGATTACAATTGAGTAATTTACAGTGTGCAGATACGCAATAAAGGGAATAACACGAATAACGCTTAGTGCATGATAAAGTCCAGTAAATTCCCATCAAAGATGGTCAAAGAGTCTCCAATGTGGTAGACAGTAGCTCAGGACTGCTCTCCTGTTGTTGGTAGGATGGTTCAGTTGCCTGATAACAGTTGGGAGGAAACTGTCCCTGAATCTGGAGGTGTGCGTTTTCACACTTTTGTACCTTGTGGCTGATTGGAGAGGGGAGAAGAGGGAGGGAGCGGGCTGAGATGCGTCCTTGGTTATGCTGGTGACCTTGCTGAGGCAGCGCGAGGTATAATCAATGGAAGGGATGTTGGTTTGTGCGATGGTCTGGGCTGCCTCCACAATTCTCTGCAATTTCTTGTGGTCTTGGATGGGGCTGTTCCCCAACCTTGCTGTGATGTATCCTGATAAAATACTTTCTATGGTTTAACAGTGAGTGGAAACGGTGCATCTCACGATTACATCCCTGACCCCTCTACCTCCTGTACCACCAGCCATCGAACAATACAGCAGAGTAGAAACAAGCAACTGCAGATGCTGGATAATACATGACACAGTACTGCAGTAACCCAGTGGGTCCGGCTGTATCTCTGGGGAACATGGATAGGTTTGGGTCTCGAGCGCAATCCATGTTCTCTAGAGATGTTGCCTGACTTGCTGAGTTACTCCAGCACTCTGTGTCCGAATACAGGAGAGGAACAGGCCCTTGGGCCCATAATGTCTGTGTCAAACATAATGCCAAGATCAACTCTTACCTGCCCGCACGTAACCCATACCCCCCCCACCCCCCCCCCCCCATTACCAACAAATCCATTTGCATATTCAAAAGTCTCTTAAATGCCATTATCGTAGGTGGGCGTCAAAGGTTACGGGGAGAAGGCAGGAGAACGGGGTTGAGAGGGGAATTTATACAAGCCATGATCGAATAGCAGAGCAGACTCGATGGGCTGAATGGCCTAATTCTCCTCCCATGTCCTATGGTCCATGATGTTGCTCATATCATGCACTTCCTGATATTGTAGTTCTGCCAGCCTTGAGCGTTTGTTGCAGGAAGAGGTTTCAGAAAATCATCTCACTCGAGGTGCATAATGTTCCTTTGCTACTAAAGGTTAGATTTCTCCTTGCAGCAACACCATCTCCATATCCATAGCAGCGTGCATGACCGTCGTCAGCACCAACGCTGCCAGCGGCTACAGCCCTCGTGTTACTCACCAGCACCGGTGCAGGGACTTTGAATGAAGTCTGCTTGACCAGCCAGTCTTCATAAAGTTGATGGAGACTTTGCAAGTATTCCTTATAAATGGAACAAAGGCAGCAGTGAGCAAAACCCATGCAGCTACAGCCAGTTTCCTGCCCCTACAGCCCTGCACATGGGCAGTTCTTGCCCCAGTATCGGGTGATCGATGGTCAGCACGGACATGGTGGGCCGAAGGGCCTTCCGTGCTGCATCTCTCCAAACAGATCATTAGACCCTGCCCTCCAACACTTTGTGAGGATAAACCCATGTTTAAAACAAACCATTTCAGTGTAGTTAGGTACATGTGCTACAATAAAGTATCATGGAATCATTGAATTGAATGTTGCTGTTGTTGCCTCATCCCGAAACCGTCCTACCAATGCCATTCCTCCCTTGCCCCCATGCTATCCCTTCACGGCCGAGCTCCCTGCTCACCAGTGGGATAACGGTCTCCTCACTCCGACACCTGTACTTCAGTCTCTGGTAACAGGTCTCTGGTGAGGTCTGCAGGTACACTGGGGAAGAAAGAGTCAACATGTATCACTTGTTTAGGAACCCCGCCAAAATGCACCCGCCCTGTCTTGTTGCCTTTTAGATAACGGAGAGGATGCGGGCTTTACTTTAGACTTTACACTTTACAGATTTAGCGTGGAAACGGGCCCTTCAGCCCACTTATGAAAGGTACCTGCATCTATCGCCTCCTCTGGCAGCTCGTTCCAAATACATGATAAACCGACCCCTCAGGTCCCTGCCCACCAGCGATCATCTCGTACACTAACACACTAGGGACAATATACAATCTTTACTGAAGCCAAGTAACCTACAAACCTGCACGTCTTTGGAGTGTGGGAGGAAGCCGGGGCACCCGGAGAAAACCCACGCGGTCACAGGGAGGTCAGTATTGAACCCGGGTCTCTAGCGCTGTAGAGCAGCAACTCTACCACTGCGCCACTGTCCTACCCACTCACCACTGTGCCACCCACTCACCATAAATATGGGACATGTTCAGCGATACCTACAACTCTTGAAGGAGCGGAAAATAGCCAGGGGCTTCACGGGAAGACTAGTTTTGGATTTGCAAAGTCGCAACTGAATTTAATTTTTCCCGAGATCCGAGGGTAGATTTGCATTTCTTGGCATGTGTTGGAACACAAGGACCTGAGGGGTGGATTGATCGTGTATTTGGAACAGGGCTGCCAGAGGAGGCAATATATACAGGTACCTTTCAATAGTTCTAATCTGTTAATAGGCCCAGTGGTTCAGGGGTATTGATGGTCAGGATTTTTTAAAAAGTTTTTTGTAGATACAGCATGGAAACAGGCCTTCGGCCCTCCGAATCCACGCCGACCAACGACCACCCTTACACTAGTTCTATTCTACACTCTAGGGACAATTTATAGAAGTCAATTAACGCATAAACCTGCACGTCCTTGGAACATGGGAGGAAACCGGAGAAAACCCATTTGGCCATAGGGAGAACGTGCAAACTCTGAACAGACAGCACCTGTGGTCAGGATCGAACCCGGGCCTTCGGCACTGAGAGGCAACAGCTCTACTGCTGTACCACTGTGTTGCCCCTCGGAGGAATATGGAGCCAATACCAGAGGAGTTCCCCACAGTGGGTATACGTTACTTGCAATACAACAACTAAAGTCCAAGTCTGAACAAGTAAATGTCCCAATTCATTCCCTGATGTTATCCATTGGCGAGGCATGATAAATGAACACAGTGTCATGTTAGAGGTGCCATTACACGGTACCGCCATGTACCATCACATGAACAAGTGCTGCTCTTACCTATCAAGTCAACTGGAATGTTGATGTTTGCTAAGATCCATTCAAACCACTCGGACAGCACGGCGTAGTCCACAGGAGGCATGATGGAGCTGCAAAGAGTGAATTGTCCCAGTCTCACAACTCATCTACACATCATCAGGAGATCAGTAAACACTGAAACAAACCAGAGTCGGTACACGTGACAATAATTAAGCTAAACCTCTATATCGAGTACTCACTTAGTTCAAAGGTGGTACAGTGAACCCTTGGTTTTATAGATTTTGGTTATAGCGCACGTACCTACTGATCCTCGCCGCTGGGCCAGACTGCCGATGTAACCCCTAGACGCTTCCTCAGCCGCACCTTCCACCGCCACCTACATTGAGAAAGTCCCAATCTGTCTCTTCTCAGTCCAGTCTCGTCTCCAGTCTGAAGAAGGTACGAGACTCAAAATGTCACCCATCCTTCTTCTCCAGAGATGCTGTCTGACCCGCTGAGTTACACCAGCACTCTGTGTCTATCTTTGCTGTATTGAGACCTTGGAGCTCTGTAGCTTCGGGCGGGTAAGGCTGTGGTTTAATGTTTCAGCTGGGAAAAGGCATCTCTGTCAGTGCAGTTCTTGCTCAGCCATAAATGTTATTGTTTTTCTCTGCATTTTCTCTGCAGCTGTATTCTGCCCTCTGGTATTTTTCTCTCTGCACTACCTGTTGCACTTGTGTGTGGCTTGATTGTACTCGGGTACGGTATGGTTTAACAGGACAACCCGCAAACTTAGTTTTTCTCTTGTATCTAGGTACACGTGACAACAATCAGCTTGGTACATGTGTCACAACACGTGACAATCAATTCCAATATGAAGGAGGTTTAAATGCTTCTAACCATCTCAGTTTATAAGAGGCTCAGAGCATTGTCAGAGCATTACTGAGCATGGAAACAGACCCTTCGGCCCAACACGCCCATACTGACCAGGATGCTCCAATCTACCGTGTCACCCTGGTTAATGAGTCTGGAATTGGGAGTAGATTTGTTGTCCAATCTGCGCACTGGACATGGTTTACCTTTTGTAGTGGTTCTCCACAAAGACGTACTTGGCACTGTGAATGGACCTCTCCATCATTCGGACCGGCATTGTCTGAAGACGAATGTAACAAGTCAGAGTCATGGAGTCATATAGCATGGATACAGGCCCCACAGCCCAACTTGCCCATACTGACCAACATGCCCCATCTACAGCTGTCCCACCTGCCTGCATTTAGCCCATATCCCTCCAAACCTTTCCTATCCATGTACGATGGGTACCATGTTGCAATAGTACCTCCACACAGACAGAATCGGAGGTCGGGATTGAACCTGAGTATAGGTGAGGGAGCGTTTCTTCCAGCTGTGCTGCACATCTGTCCTATGTTAAAGACCTTAATCTAGACATTGCTCAGCTTCACTTTTCTAGAACATCTTCAAACCTTTCCGTTAGTCAGATCCTCGGCGATAGTGAAAATCGACATATGTGGTCATAACTTCCACACAAAAGTAGACACAGTGAACTGCTGATGCTGGTTTACCAAAAATAACACAAACTGCTGGAGTATCTCCATGCGTCAGGCAGCATCTCTGGAGAACATGACTAGGTGACCTTTCGGGTCAAGAAGGGTCCCCAACCGAAACGTCGCCTACCCATGTTCTCCAGAGATACTGCTGGACCCGCTGAGTTACTCCAGCACTTTGTGTCTTTTTCCCACGCATAAGTCGTTGGACAAAATAGATGGTGGCGGACGCTGGGCAAGGCACGGTAAGAAGAACTGCGGAGGGCCTTAACTTCCATGCCCAAGGTTGGCTGAGGGAGACACCCCCGGAGCACGGAGGTTGATGGTGGCCGGATGAGGAGAGGGACGACAGTTCACGGGATGACCAGATGGAGGCGATTGCTGCAACGGGCCTTTATGGCCAGCTACAGCTGGGAATGTGAAATGGTGCCAAAATCTAGCAACTCTTGCATGTAGACTCAGTGAGCTGTTTCTACGCATTCTGTAATTATTTAACTTATGCATGGCAATAATCTCACTGGTCTGCATGCAAACAAAAAGATCCCACTTGTACCTTGGTACACGTGATAATAAAGCATTGAAAATGGCATTTAGAAGATAACTTGAGTATCATGAAGTACCTGTGGCCGACTGTGTTGCTGCAACATGGTCAGTTGTACGTAAGTCTGTAGTGTGATCGCCCAGCGCGATGGGTCTTCATACATCAGACCCTGCCAGGAAACGGTCGGGGTGTTAACAGATGAAAAGTCAAGTTTCCCCAGCCTCAGTGAGCGAGTGTACAACCCCCGCTGGTCCCTATAGGTTAAATGTTCAACTTCAAAGGAAAAAGAATAATGTGGGAGATTCTTGCCGGATACTCACAGGGTGATCTCACCTCTGCTTTCTTCCCAGCTGCTATCAGACAACTGAACCATCCTCTCACCAACTAGAGAGCGGTCCTGACCTACCATCTACCTCATTGTAGACCCTCTGACTATCTATAATCGGATGTGCACTGAACGTTATTCCCTTTGTCCTGCATCTGTAGACTGTGGACAGCTTGATTGTAACCATGTATAGTCTTTCCGCTGACTGGATAACATGCAACAAAAAAAGCTTTTCACTGTAGACTTTGCTTTAAACTTCAGGGATACAGTGCGGAAATAGGCCCTTTGGCCAACCGATACTGCGCTGACCAGCGATCACCCCATACACTAGTTCCATTCTACACACGAGGGATAATTTATGATTTTACCGAAGCCAATTATGTGACAAATGTGTACGTCTTTGGGATGTGGGAGGAAACCAGAGCACCCGGAGAAAACCCACGCGGTCACAGGGATAACGCATAAACTCAAGAGCACAAAGTCAGGATCATACCCGGGTCTCTGGCTCTGTAAGGCAGCAGCTCTACCACTGCACCACTGTGCCACCCTCGGTACATGCGACAATAATAAATTAAAGTAAAGGCCAGTGAGCCAACACCACTCAGTGATCATCTGTGATGTCGATTGCCTATGCCAAGCCTTGGGTTTACCACCTTTAGATGCTGGCCTCTGCAGACTGATAACAGCAGTATATATGATATCCTAGTTTGATCCAGGTAAGTGCAGGTGGTTTACTGCAGGTTTGATGAGTGTGAATGGTCTGATTCAGGAAAGTCAAACCAGGGTAGGACTTTCACAGTGAACACCAGAGTAAACAGTGTGCAGTAATGATAGTTACATCAATAAATAAATAGGGATGCACAGTGGCGCAGCAGTAGTGTTGCTGCCTTACAACACCAGAGACCAAGGTTCGATCCCGACTATGGGTGCTGAGTTTGCACATTCTCTCTGTGGGTTTCCTCCCACACTCCAAAGACATACAGGTTCTGTAAATTGCCCCTAGTGTGTAGGATACAAACTAGTGTGTATGGGCGATTGCTGGTTGGTACAGACATCATCCAAATGTATTCACATCAGGATAATTCAGTCCAAGAAAAGACTATACATGATTACAATTTGTAGGTTAATTGGCTTCTGAAAATTGTTCCTCATGTGGAGGTATAGTGCTAGTGTACGGGTCATCACGGGTTGGCATAGACTCAGTGGGCCCATGGGCCTGTTTCCACACTGTCTCTAAACTAAACTACAATGAGTAACGCAACATTACCAGCAGGTTGTGATTCCAGAGGTTCCTCCACTTTGACACTGGCTCCAGTAGTACCTGAGGCAACACATGGAACGTACAACATCACAGCGCTGTCAGAGCAGGAGATCATAAGTTCATAAGTTACAAGAGTAGAATTAGGCCAGACGGGCCATCAAGTCTACTCCACCATTCAATCATGGCTGATCTATCTTTCTCTCTCAACCCCATTGTCCTGCCTTCTCCCCATAACCCCGGACACCCTTACTGATCAAGAATCTATCAATTTCTGCCTTAAGAATAACCAATGACGGCCTCCATAGCCTTCTGTGGCAATGAATTCCACAGATTCAGCACCCTCTGACTAAAGAAATTCCTTCTCATCTCCTTTCTAAACGTATGCCCTTTTATTCTCAGGCTGTGCCCTCTGGTCCTAGACTCTCCCACTAGGGGAAGCGTCCTCTCCACAACAGCAGAGACACGAGAGCCGGTGACTGTTGCACACCGGGCAAGGGAACTGTCACATTAATCTCTAAAGTCTAAAGGCCATTCGGCCCTCAGCACTCCTGCTGTTCTGTATCCCAACTTCATTCATGTTCATAAGTCATAGAAGCAGAATTAGACCATTTGGTCCATCCAGACTATTGCACCATTCAATCATTCACTCTCCTTTGCTCTGCATCCCCTGAACCATACAAATTGCCCTCAACTTCGGCCTTGAATATTCCCATAGTCAGTGGCACTCAAGAATTCTAGATTCCACATGCGAGGAAAGTTTCCCAAATCCGGGTCACACTGCTTACAATCTAGGAATTAACTAAACACCTTCACTTAGCTCTTGCTTACCTCAATGTTGTTATAATTTGCAAAGTATTGCAGGCACGTAGTCTTCCCACTTGCAATGTTCCCTTCAACACAGATCTGAAATGAAGCACAAGAGCAAAACTACTGGCTTCCGTCATCAGAACGGAACCCACAGTGGGGCCGAGGAACCTCAGTACAGAACATCCCCCTCAGGAGTCTTGTCTCCAGGGAAGGGGAATCAAGAACCAGAGGACATAGGTTTAATGTGAGAAGGTGCCGCGTGTGGCTAAAGCCACTCACAGGACGCTGCGGCCTACAGGGAAGCTGGCACGGAGCGAGGTCAGAGTGACCCATCATGGGGGGGCCGTCGAGAACAAAAAAGGGACCATTACTATAATGAGTACTATTTGTAACTGTCGTCAACAGAAACGTGGCGACTATTTTGTGTACTTTGTATGCAAAAACAGAGAATTTCACTGTACATGTGACAATAAAGTATCGTTGAATCAGTGAGTCGTAATAGGAACCCAAGAGGTTTGTGACATGCACAACAGTGCATTAACCAACTCTCTCCCCATGCAAGTTCACACTGCGCACATCGATGGTCGCCGTGGACTCGGAGGGCCTGTTTCTGCGCTGTATCTCTAAAGTCTAAAGGCCATTCGGCCCCCCAGTACAGTTGCTGTTCGGTACCCCAACTTCATTTATTACACTTTGCACATACTACGGGGGTTAATGATACGTACCACCAACTTCTTATCCTCCGCCAATCCACCGCTGAGAAACCGGGCTGGAAAATACAGACACCCATTTTAGATGATAAATAGAAAACAGGAGGAGGTCACAGGCTGACAGAGTGATGGGGGGGGGGGGCACAGGTTTGGGTGATGGAGAGGGAGAGAGGAACGCAGTGTAGATACCAATGGGAAATAGTGACAAGGCCATTTCTGTAAAAGACTGTGGTTTCACAACAAGATTTTGCTGTCGTTGCCAGCAACTCCCTTCAATGGCTGCATGAGGACTGAATAGTGTGGCCTTGCACACACAGGCCTGATGGAGTAGTTACAATCACTGTATCAAGATCACCAATGTTCACAAGGACAGAACACTGAATAAATCGGGTAGACACACAGTATTTTGCCCAGAGTAGGGGAATCGAGAACCAGATTTCACAGTTTAAGGGGGAGGAGATTTAATAGGAACCTGAGGGGTAACGAGCTGCTGGAGGAGGTAGTTGAGGGCAGTTACTATCATAAGATTTTTTTAAATTGGAGAGGTACATGGAAAGGATAGGCTTAGAGGGATATGGGTCAAACACAGGCAGGCGGGACTAGTGTAGATGGGGCATATTGAAAATAGTGCCACATCTGGCGGCTCCGTATACTGACACAGTGTACTATTGCTATACACTTGTACTGTCTGAGATGCTTATCTAAGATGTATCTAAGTGTTTATATAGTGATACTTGTACTGAACTGTATACATCAGGGGTTCCCAACCTTTTTCACCCCATTTACCCCTGGCAACTTTAATAGCACATAACAATGTTATTTCACTTATTTATGAACAACTAATGATGAACAGATACCAGAACCAAACACAGTCATTCAATGAGAAAAAATATGTACAAATCCAGAATCAACAAATTTACCCCCTGGGTCGGCGAAATTTACCCCCTGGGGGCAAATTAACCCCAAGTTGGGAACCCATGGTATACATAGAACTAGTGTGAAATGGATGATCGATGGTCGGAGTGTACTCGGTGGGCTGAAGGGTCTGTTTCCACGCTATATCTCGAAACTAAACTAAAATGCTGTTATTGTACTTACCTCAACTACCTCCTGTGGCAGCTTGTTCCATATGTGAAAAATCTGCACCCCCCCCCCCTGGGTCCCCTGTAAAATTTCCCATCTCATCTTAAACCAAGTGACCTTAAAAGCAGTTAAATAAATTAATCAGGGCGGTGATTGAGAAAATTGCCATTTACCAGAATGGATTAGAGGTGCAAGAAGTTGGACAGATTGTTTTCTTTGGAACGTTGGAGGGGAGGGCAAATGGAAAAGAGGGGTAGGGATGGGACAATTTGGCGTGATATTTGACTCAGCACTGAAATTTGACAAACAAGTCAGTGCCGTGGTAAAAGATTGCTTCTTTCAGCTTCGGACTATAGCTAAAATAAAACAATTCCTCCACTTTGATGACCTCGAAATGATCATCCACACATTTATCTCCTCCCGCCTAGATTACTGCAACTCCCTTTACACTGGCACCACATCACCCCGATCCTGGCCTCTCTCCACTGGCTCCCTGTGCGGTTCCGTATACATTTCAAGATCCTCCTCTATGTCTACAAAGCCCTCAATGGGCTTGCCCCCACCTACATTAAAAAGTCTTCTCACCCACCACTCCACCTTCAGGTCCCTCAGATCGGCCGACTTGGGGTTGCTGAATATCCCGCGGTCTAGGCATAAGCTCAGGGGCGACCGCGCCTTTGCGGTTGCAGCTCCTAGACTGTGGAACAGCATCCCCTTTCCCATCAGAACTGCCTCCTCCATCGACTCCTTTAAGTCAAGACTAAAAACGTATCTATACTCCCAAGCCTTTCTTGACGTCCTCTGAACGAGGGCTATATGTATATATGCATGTAGTTTGTTTGTTTATACTATTCTTATAACAAATGTAAAGCACTTTGGCCAACGAGAGTTGTTTTTTAAATGTGCTATATAAATAAATATGACTTGACTTGACAAAGACTGGCAATTGGTTGGTGTAGTGTGCTGGAAGCTGAGGGGGATATTGTCACAGCAACGTTGCACAACTATCCAGTCGGCAACAGTGTAACTCCACACATACAAGATAAGATACAAAATGCTGGAGTAACCCAGCTGGACAGGCAGCATCTCTGGAGAGAAGGAATAGGTGACGTTTCGGGTTGGGACCCTTCTTCAGACCAAGCGCAGACAGACAGTCACAAAGAAAAACACACACACACACACACAGAAACACACACAAAGGCACAAAGACGATAGATAGGGAGATAGACGGATTCCTCCTGTTCTCCGATTCTACACATTTTTACATAACTTTCATTCATTTGTTCCATGTCTCTCTTCATCACTGTCTATATCTCTCGTTTCACTTTCCCCTGACCAGTCTAAAGAAGGGTCTGGACCCGAAACATCACTCATTCTTTCTATCCAGAGATGCTGCCTGTCCCGCTGAGTTACTCCAGCATTTTGTGTCTATCTTCGGTTTAAACCAGCATTTACAGTTCCTTCCTACACACACGTTACCTGCACAACCGCGGAGGCTGGTCAGTTTCAGCAGCTGGTGAAATCGCTTCCAGCACCACACGGCCATCTTCCGCAGCTTCCATACACACATCAGCAGCAAGCAGAGCCTCTGGTTGAAGAACCGACGCATAAACCGGGAGCCGGAGCCTCATAATGCGCGGCCGACTCGGAAGCACTTGGGCCGTCCCGCCCCGTGAACCGCGGTCACGGTGTAACATCCTCACTGGTATCGCTTCCTCCTGCTTCGCTGTAAAGGGAACGCTGCCGTCAGACCAACCCTGACATCTAAATAATAATGGGCAGTCGCAGAACCACAGAGGCTGCGAGTCTGAAATATGAACAGAAAACGCTGGAAGCACTCAATGGGTCAGTCAGCATCTGTGGAGAGTAAAACAGCATTTCATACAGGAGACCTAAAGGAGAGGCGGAGGCAACATTTAGTACAAAATAAAGTCCAGTGAAGTCCGATTTAAGAAAGTGTTTCTACACATCAATACAACCAACTCAAACACAAGTGCAATAGATAGAGCAAAGGGGAAGATACAGAGTGCAGAATATCGTTCTCAGCATTGTAACGCACCAATTCCAGAGACAAAGTCCAATGTCCGCAATGGGGTAGAGGGGAATTGGACAGTACATCAGCTTATGGAAGGACCGTTCAGAAGCCTGATAACAGAGGGCAAGAGGAAGTTCCTGAGGAACAGTACGAGAGTCAATGATAACTCACAGTCTGTGGGAATGTTGGATGTGGAAACCAGTGATTACAAAGACAAATTGTACAGGTGACAGGGCAATAAACCAGCAGATCTACAACTGGATGCAGAGAAGCAAGAGTGACTGTCAGAGGGTGGTGAATCTGTGGAATTCATTGCCTCCTGTGGAGGCCAAGTCAATGGATATTTTTAAGGCGGAGTTTGACATATTCTTGATTAGTACGGGTGTCAGGAGTTATGGGGAGAAAGCAGGAATGAGGAAAAGATAAATCAGACATGATTGAATGGCGGAGTAGACTTGAAGGGCCGAATGGCCTAATTCCGCTCCTATCACCTATGAACTTATGACACAGTCAGCCAGTGCGGGGTCAATGGGCTGAATGGTCTTCTTCTGAAACCCCCTAAATTCTGGCCGCCTGCTCAGACCTGATTAGTCCACTCCACCAGCGGGTCTGTCCCTATCCACAAACTCCAATCCCTCCCTCGTTTTCACTGTCTCTACCTCCCATCCCCCACTCCAGCTGTGTCCAAGTTTGCGAAGTGCATCAATAACAAGGTAAAAGTGTGCAGATGTTGCTTGCATAAGATGGGCAAGTGGTCTGAGGAATGGCAGATGGAGTTTAACTCAAATAAGGGTGACCACATATTGGGAAGTCAAACTAGGGCAGGACCTGGTATGACTATGATACTTCCTCTCTCTCTCACTGACAACAACCATCAAGCTATTGAACACTACAAACTCCAAACCACCCCCCCCCTCCCCCCTGCTTGGGTTGCACTAGGGACTTTGCACTGAACGTTATTTCCTTTATCATAAGGTCATAAGGAATAGGAGTAGAATTAGGCCTTTCGGCCCATCAATCTACTCCACCATTCAATCATGGCTGAACAGTACACATGACAATTGTTCTGTAACTGTACACTGTTGACGGCTTGATTGTATTCATGTTTAGTCTTTTTACTGACTACTTAGCACCTAACAACAAAAGCTTTTCACTGTACATGTGACAATAAACTGAACTTAACTTTTATGTATTGAACGTTTTGTTTTGTTTATTATATTATCTATTAGGTACTATGTTTATAACCCTTTTGTATTGCTCTTGCAAGTAATAATGCTGAAGATAAACACGAAATGGTGTACTCAGTTGGACAGGCAGCATCTCTGGATAGAAGGAATGGGTGACGTTTCGGGTCGAGACCCTTCTTCAGACTTGCCCACTCTCTTGCCAACTCCTTTCAATCTAAAACTGAGAAAAAGAAAGTTTGTGGCTTTTTAAAAGTGTCTGAGCCCAATACATTGCCCTGAGTTGCATGCCTCAACATGAATGAAACATGTCTGAAGAAGGGTTTCGGCCCGAAACGTTGCCTATCCCCTTCGCTCCATAGATGCTGCTGCACCCGCTGAGTTTCTCCAGCATTTTTGTGTACAATGAATGAAACAATGTCATACAATCAATCAATCACAGCTATTATTCTATTATTCTTCTGTTTATTTTGGTGACCATTCTGGAGTGAGTGGGTTGAAGGAAATGAAAGTATTTCCTCCTGTTACTGCCCCCTGGGGGAGAGAGCTGGAGAACCCGGTTAGTTGATGCATCAATCAAAGGCAGACACAGAGAGATTGGCTGTTACAACTAAAGATCCTCCGCTATAGGATGTTTGGTTACAACAGGAGCTGGTCGGGGCTGGCCAAGAAAGATTTCAGGAAGTGTTTCAGCCCGAACATTTGCAGACTGCAACTGTACAGAACCGCTCTGAAAACAGCAATAACATGCCTGACATAGAGGTCAATTTCCCATTTGTGAAATCCAAACGGAGTGTGCTGAAGATTCTGGAGATGGTGAGAGAGAGTGAATGGGAGAGAGAGAGAGAGAGAGAGAGAGAGAGAGAGAGAGAGAGAGAGGGAGAGGGGGGGAGGGGGGGAGGGAGAGGGGGAGAGAGGGAGAGGGGGAGGGGGGAGAGGGGGAGAAAGAGAGAGGTTGGGGAAAGAGAAATAGGGGGTAAGTGAATGGGAGAAAGAGAGAGGTATACAGAGTGTGAGTGGGGAAGACGAGAGGGAGAGAGAGAGAGAGAGGGAGAGAGAGTGAAGCGATAGAGAGAGAGAAAGGGGGAGATAGTGAAAGGGGGAAGAGGGGAGGAGAGAAGGAGAGAGGACGGAGAAAGAAAGAGGCTGGAAGACAGAGAGCGGGAGGAGTTGGGAGAGAGAGAGAGGGCGTAAAGAGAGTGAAAGAGAGGGATAGGGAAGAGTGAGAGAAAGGGCTGGAGAGAGAAGGGGGGGAGAGAAAATAAAGGGTTAGAGAGGGAGAGGGAAAGACGGGTTTGATAGAGGGAGGTCCAGTGGAGGGAGAGAGAGGGGGGGGGGTTAGGGGTGTGTAGAGAGGGAGTGCAGAGGGAAGAATCACCGGGATGTGAAGTGTTCAAAACAGCAACAAAACAGGGCGTGACTGGAGGTTGTGTGGGGTCACTGAGTCAGAAGGTGACTGCATTGGCATTGTGTACATGTAGGGCTTCTTAATTTTGTTGGCTGTTAGTTCTAATTGGGCGTGTTTTGTACTGCAGCTTGGTAATATTAGATAATTGCGATTGTTTCTACAAACTTCCTACATAAACTCTTTAGTCTCTACCGTTGGCAATCAGCAACACGCCACAGGTTACTTTAAACACTTATTCTACAATAACTTTGTGAACACCAAAGATAAACACAAAGTGCAGGGGTAACTCGGTCTTCAGTCTCAGTATGAAGAAGAGTCCTGAGCCGAAAAATCACCTATCCGTGTTCTCCAGAGACGCTGCCTGAACCTCTGAGTTACTCCAGCACTTACTATATATAATTGGTAAACCAGCATAAGCAGTTCCTTGTTTCTACGCTCGAAGATCTTTGGTTTCTACAGTCTGGGTAACCATGTTGTGAAGTCACAGCCTTGTCGTAAAATCCTGTGTGCCTCAGGGAAAGGTATCGATCATTTTTATCCAGTCTCAGTCGATTTGTAATTCCCTTCATCTTTTCATGTGTCTTCATTTTCTGATGCTGCCTTGACCCGCTGAGTTACCCCAACACTTTGTGTCTACCTTTGGTATAAACCTGCATCTGCAGCTCATCAGGTCATAAGGTTCCTTCTTATCAAACTTTGTGAACACCTTTTGTGTTTTGCCTCATCCCAGCCCGTACCTCCGCCGTTTCAACCCTTCTCACCACATCACAGCCTTGACTAAACGAATCCTATTGGCAGTGTTGTGTTCAGTTTTGGTCACCCTGCTATAGGAAAGATGCCATTAAGCTGGAAAGGATGCAGGGAAGATTTACAAGGATGGTGCCAGGAATCGAGGGCCTGGGCTATAGGGAGAGATTGCGCAGGCTAGTACTTTATTCATTGGAGCGCTGAAGACTGAGGGGTGATCTTATGGAGGTGGATAAGACCATGAGTGGAATATATAGGGGGAAATGCACAGAGACTTTTATCCAGAGCAGGGGCATCAAGAACCAGAGGACATTGGTTTAAGGTGAGAGGGGCAAGATTTAATAGGAACCTGTGGGAAACATGTTTCACCCATGGGGTGGTGGGTATATGGACTGAGCTGCAAGAGAAGTAGTTGAGGCAGGTACTATAACAACATTTAGGACACATTTGGAAAGCCAATTGTAGATTTGAGTTTAATT
This sequence comes from Malacoraja senta, assembly GCA_038087875.1. Taxonomy (NCBI): domain Eukaryota; kingdom Metazoa; phylum Chordata; class Chondrichthyes; order Rajiformes; family Rajidae; genus Malacoraja; species Malacoraja senta. The sequence goes on from CM075978.1 coordinate 172,845,305, forward strand.
TATTGCCATGTGTACCGGGGTGCAGTGAAAAGTGGAAAGACAATACATGATTACAATAGAGTCGATGGTGGGGAGTCTGGTCTGCATGATGGACTGGGCTATGTCCACAACTCTGCAATTTCTTGTGGTCTTAGGCAGAGCCGTTCCCAAACCAAGCTGCGATTCATCCAGATATGATGCTTTCTAGGGTGCATCTGTAGACGTTGTTGAGGGAGGTCATTCCAGAGAGGAAGTCATGATTAGGAAGGAATGGAATGGAATACTTTATGGATAACTTTATTGTCACATGTGACTAGGCATAGTGAAATTCTTAGCTTGTATACCCAATGTATACAAATAGCGGCCATCTGCGGCACTGACAAAGTTACAAAACATGCCGGCTCCTCCTTTGTTCTCCCCCACCCCTCCCACATCAGTCCCCCCCTGCCAGGACCCATTGTCCCTCGTTCCTCAAAGGCATCAAAGGTTATGGGGAGAAGGCAGGAGAATGTGGTTGAGAGGGAAGAATAGATCTGCCATGATTGAATGGTGGAGTAGACTTGATGGTCTAATTCTGCTCCTACAGTTTAGCTTATTGTCAGGTGTGAGGTAGAGTTAAAAGCTTTTTTGTTGCATGCTATCTAGTCAGCGAAAAGACTATACATGATTAATGTCTTATGGTCTTATGGACCATGGTCTCATATATGTCTAAGATAGATTATAAAAATGCTGGAGTAACTCAGTGGGACAGGAGGCATCTCTGGAGAGCAGGAATGGGTGAAGTTTCAGGTCAAGACTCGTCTCATATGTGTCTTATGGTCTTATTGAGGAGAGTAACGGGGATATTGGGAGGCCAGTGTGCTTTACCAAGGGCTGCGTGACTGTACGTTCTTGCTGCCCACAGGTTGTGGCCTTTGTGGCTTTTGTCTGCTTCGCTGCTTCATCATTCTCTGGGGCCTTCCTGGCTGTTCCACTCATGGAGATCTTCATCACGCTGGCCTTCTACCTCCTGTATCTGCTCAAGCTCGACACCAAGATAACCCAGCTCTTCTGGCCGCTGATGGTAAGCGCGAGCACTCCAGCCCAACGGGACGAGATGCCCGAGACCCGACTAAAGGGAGATCGCGTCGTGAGAAACATCCGGTGGGGTGGTGGAAGGACAAGGTTGGGAACGTTGGACATTCGAGATGAATGAAGATAATTGTGGGTTACCAATTCCATACCAGCTCTTTGAAGGTGTGATGGGAATATGTAGAGGGCGCTTCACTCTGTCTGACCCTGGGAGTGTGTCTGACCCCTGACCCTGGGAGTGTCCCTGACCCTGGGAGTGTGTCTGACCCCTGACCCTGACCCTGGGAGGATGTAGAGGGAACTTAACTCTGTGTCTGTCCCCAGGAGTGTGTGATGGGAGTATGTAGAGGGAGCTTCACTCTGTCTGATCTGGGGAGTGTGTCTGACCCCTGACCCTGGGAGTGTGTCTGACCCCTGACCCTGGGAGTGTGTCTGACCCCTGACCCTGGGAGTATGTAGAGGGAGCTTCACTCTGTGCCTGTCCCCAGGAGTGTGTGATGGGAGTATGTCGAGGGAACATGATGTAGCTTTCCTGGAGTGTGGGATGCAGAAACTTCCTTCTAGAAGGTCTTTGTGCTTCAGGGATAAACAGCCCTCACCTTGAGAAGAAAAACATAGATTAATTTATTTGAAAATCATGTCTGTGTTTCAGGACTCTGTGAACTCAGCGTTTGCGGCCCTGTTCCTGCTGGTTATCTGTATCGCGGCCATTGTCCTCAGGACCACAGCGGGAATCATCACCGGCTCGGTGAGTGAGGGCGGGGATGTGCTCTCCCAGCGTGACTGACTTCCTCTGGTGGAACTAACCACTGAGCCAGAGAGTGGACCTCCCATCCTGTCCTCTCACCTTCTCACTTGCACCTCTCCGTCTAAGCCCGGTCGCCTGGTGGGTGGCACAGTGATGCAGCGGGTAGAGCTGCTGCCTCACAGCACCAGAGATCCGGGTTCGATCATGACTACGTGTGCTATCTGCACGGTGTTTGTACATTCACCCGTGACCACATGGGTTTTCTCCGGGTGCTCTGGTTTCCTTCAAAGCTCCAAAGACGTACGGGCTTGTAGGTTAATTGGCTTCTGTAAATTGTCCTTTGTGTGTAGGATAGAACTAGTGTGATCGTTGGTCGGCAGGGACTTGGTGGGCAAAAGGGCATGTCTCCATGCTCTATTTCTAAACAAACTAAACTAATTAGTTTAAATTGGCTTAACAGTCAGCATGGACACTCTGGGCCAAAGGGGCTGGTCTTGTGCTGGACTGTTCTATGTTCAGTGTTGGAGAGTTGTCAGCTTGAGAAGACTTTAGGGCTGAGAATAACGAAGGCTCTGAGTCTTTCTAGATGCTAACCATCTTCTGTCTAATTTTATCTCCAGGTCTTTGGGTTCCTCGGAGTCGTGGTCTACGCTGTGGACACGTACGTAATATTTAGCCTCATAACATTCAACAAAACAAAGACCACAAGCGGCTCGCCTGATAGTCATGCGTCTCCAGTGATGTGACCTTCTGACATCTCCTGACTGACCTTCAGCCCCTTCCACACCATGCTCAACTCATCACTGCACTTCTGGTACTTTCAGTTATCTTCTCTTGGGCCTCCTTGGAATTCACGATGGGCGCGTGATTTTCCACCAACAGGAGGTAAAGCCTCTCATCGAACGTTGTCAGAATAACATTCATCGAGTTGTAGAGTCATCCAGCAAGGAAACAGGCCCTTCGGCCCAACTCGTCCATGCCGACCGAGATGCTTCATCTACACTTATCCCACCTGCCCGCATTTGGTCCATGTCCCTCTAAATTACCTGGCACATAATAGGGTTGGTACAAGTGAGGAAGTTTTTTGATAGGCTGATGGTTGGACAAAGGCCAGAGATGTAAAGCAGAAGGTGTGAGACAAAAGGATTGAATAGTTGCAAATTGTGAAGATACAAGGAAGGAATGTAGTTGGAAGAGGGAAATAAAAATGACAAAAGTTGTTATTTCTCTCACTATTCTTGCTTTTTTTATTAATTATATTCCATAGGAATTCATTTTTATGTTGGAACTTCAATTTTTTGTGAGTCATTTGTGAATTCGGTAAGGGGGAATTTCCAGTCAGCCACACTGACGTAACTTGGGTATACACTGTAAACATGTTGCAGCTTCAATAAAACAATCTCCAAATTCTTATTTTGCCATTAGTTTTAGATTTAGAAATACAGCGTGTGAAAACGGGCCCTTTGGCCCACCGAATCCATGCCAACCACAATCACCCATGCACTAGTTCTATCCTACACATTAGGGCCAATTTTACGTAAGCAAATTAATCTACAAACCATTTGCATGTATTTGGGATGTGAGAGGAAACCAGAGCACCCAGAGAAAACCCATGTGGTCACAGTGAGAACGTGCAAACTCGTACTGACAGCACCCAAGGACAGGATCGAACCCGAGTCTCTGGCGCTGTAAGACAACAACTCTACCGCTGCTCCACTGTGTTATTGATGCAAAGTTCAAGAGTATTTAATTGTCATATGTACCGGCAACGGAACAATTAAATTCTTACTTGCTGCAGCTTAACAGGCCCACCAACACAATAATGCACAAAATAAATATACAATCATTATACAGTAAATAATAATCAGTAATATTTGGTACATGGATTTTCATGTCGCAGGTCCTGCGAGTTACTACCGGGGTGCAGACATTGTTGCAATGCAAAGGACAATAACAGGGTGGCCATTCCATGTGCAGTAAGATGGCAGGGGTGGGAAATGTAAATTGCATTTGATATGGGAGTGGGTAACTAACCAAAAACAGAGTGCTGGGATCAATGGGACAATTTTGAATAAGCTATCTGTAAATAGTGAGGTGTCCCAGGGATCAACTATATACCTCGTAACAATAATAAACAGATACCTAAACTAATCAGTTTGCAAAGCTATAAAGCACATGTCAACTTGCAGCAGTGCTAAACTTGTGGGAGGACAAACTTGGGCTAGGAAATATTCCAGATTTGAGGACAGTTTCTTCCCAGCTATTATCAGGCAACAGTGCAATCCTCTCGCCAGCTAGAGAGCTGTCCTGAACTCCCATCTACCTCACTGGGAACCTTTGAACTATCTTTAATTGGACTTTATCAGACTTAATCTATATTACTAAAAGTAAGATCATGACCACTTCCTGTTTTACTGTTTCATGATTTTAGAAAAAACGCTGCCACTTACGGCTGTGATTTTTGGCCATCTTACTCAGAGTCCCCCTCCGCTGCGCAGGACAAGAGGATTTTCCCCATCGATGAAAAATAAAAGAGTTATTAATGTTTTTTAAATGTTGAGATTCTCTCTGCTGCCCCTGCTAATGTGGTTTGAAAATGAAAATGTGGTTGAGTTGAAGTAAAAGCACTGCAAATGGTTGGTGGGGTTTGGGGTTAAATTAAAGCACTGCAAATGGTTGGTGGGGTTTTGGGTTGAAGTACAAGTACTGCAAATGGTTGGTGGGGGTTTTGGGTTGAAGTAAAAGCACTGCAAATGGTTGGTGGGGGTTTTGGGTTGAAGTAAAAGCACTGCAAATGGTTGGTGGGGGTTTTGGTTTGAAGTAAAATCATTGCAAATGGTTGGTGGGGGCTTTGGGTTGAAGTAAAACCACTGCAAATGGTTGGTGGGGTTTTGGGTTGAAGTAAAAGCACTGCAAATGGTTGGTGGGGGTTTGGGTTGAAGTAAAAGCACTGCAAATGGTTGGTGGGGGTTTGGGTTGAAGTAAAAGCACTGCAAATGGTTGGAAGTCTAAACTTGACAACTTCCTGTTTGCCCAGTATATTGATTTTAGATAAAACACTACCACTTACGGCTGTGATTTTTGGCCATCTTACTCAGTACCCCTCCGCTCATCAGGTGCAGAGGATTCTTCCCATCAATGAAAAATAAAAGTGTTATTAGAGTTTAAAAAATGTTGAGAATCTCTCTCCTGTCAATCACGCCATGAAGGCCACACCTTTTCCAGTGGGAGGGATTATAAAACCCAGAAGTGAGGGTGTGGCTCAGTCTCTGCATGATGGGGGAGGGAGAGGTCACGACTCTGTCTGAGCTGTGAATCAACTGAACATACTGAATGTCTACTGAACTGTGAGTGTGGTGTTTTGTGTGGTTTTATGCTGGTTTCACTTGCTTGAAATGGTATGAAACTGCATTTGAATGTGGTGGCCTTGCACCCTACATGAAATGGTATGAAACTGCATTTGAATGTGGTGGCCTTACACCCTGCATGAAATCGTATAAAACTGCATTTGAATTTGGTGGCTTTGCACCCTGCTTGAAATGGTATGAAACTGCACTTGAATTCGGTGGCCTTGCACCCTGCTTGAAGTGGTCGGAAACTGCACTTGTATTTGGTGGCCTTGCACTCTGCTTGAAGTGGTAGGAAACTGCACTTGAATCTGGTGGCCTTGCACCCTGCTTGAAGTGGTAAGAAACTGCACTTGAATTTGGTGGCATTGCACCCTGCTTGAAATTGTAGGAAAATGGATTTGAATTTGGTGGCCTTGTACCCTGCTTGAAATGGAATTTCAAGGAATAGCCGTGAATCAACTGCCAGCCCACCAGCCATGAGTTAGCTGCCAGCACATCAGGCTTGAGGGACTGAGCTGCCACCCCAAGAACCCATACCAACGCTCCAGAAAGCCCCCCCACTGGCCACTAATATTGGAATTGGTGGAGAGGTAGAATATTGCATTGGGGGACCAGCCCTCCCGTGTGAACATGGGACCCAACGGGTCCCACTTAGTCTAGTATACACTAAATGTTGCACCCTTTATCACTTATATGTACAGGGTGGACTGTTGGACTGTAATCATGCATAGTCTTTCCACTGACTGGATGAGCATGCTTCCCAGCCTTGGATTAAACTTTACACCCTCACTCCGTTATAGCGGTCAATTGATAATAACGGACACCATCCGCCTCTCCCCGTGGTCCATTTTTCCAAGGGTTTACTGCAATCATATGAAGAGAAACAGCATATTACTGAGTGCTCTAACAAACTTCTATAAAGCACTCCAGAAAGTATCCTGACTGGTTGCATCATGATCTGGTTTGGCAATTCCAACGCATAGGAATGCAAGCGGCTGCAGAGAGCGGTGGACTCAGCCCAGTCCATCACGGGCACAGCCCTCCCCTCCATCAAAAGCATCTACATCAGGCGCTGCTTCAAGAAGGCGTCATCTATGATCACGGATCCCCACCGTGCCCTCTCCTCACTGCTACTGTCGGGCAGGAGGTACAGGAGCCTGAAGTCCCACACCACCAGGTTCAGGAACAGCTACTTTCATGCAACCTTCAGGTTTTTGAACCGACCCGCACAACCCTAATCCTACCTCAGCAATGGAACACTACGCACCTCTTCCACTACAGTGGACTTGATTTCGTTATTAATTTCCACAAATGTCTTGTTTTTTACACAATATTTTTATTTTCTCTGTCGTTAGAATTTATGTATAATTTATGTTTTTGTGTGCTGTCTGAGCCTATGTGCCTGTGATACTGCTGCAAGTAATATTTTCATTGTACCTGCATTGGTATGGCACAATTGAGGCAGCACCATGCCGCAGCGGTATAGTTGCTGCCTCACAGCACCAGAGACCTGAGTTCGATCCTGACCTCGGCTGCTGTCTGTGCAGTATTCACACGTTCTCACTGTGACCGCGTGCTCTGTTTTCCTCCCAAATTCCAAAGATGTGCAGGTTTTTAGGTTAATTGGCTTCTGTAAAATTGTCCCTAGTGTTTAGGTTAGTGCTAATGTCGGGTAATCGTTGGTCGGCGTGGACTTGGTGGGCCGAAGGTCCTGTTTCCACACTGTATCGCTAAACTAAACTGCACCTCCTCGCACTTGTGCAAATGATAATAAACTTGACTTGACTTGAAGGAGTCCTGAGCCTGTTTTGCGAGTTCTTGCATATCAAACGGGCAGCAATGTGAAGATTGGGAGTTGATTACTTAGTGACATTGATTGGGAGATAGATTCTGAACATTAACCCATGTATACTGGTGCCTTGAGAGGGCTTACAATGCACTGGGGGAGCTCATGGGGCTTGTTTAGTTTAGTTTAGGTTAGTTTAGTTTAGTTTAGCTTAGTTTAGTTTAGTTTAGAGATACAGCGTGGAAACAGACCCTTCGGCTGACCAGCGATCACCCATACACTAGTTCTATCCTACACACTAAGGACAATGTACAGAAGCCAATTAATGTGCAAACCTGCACGTCTGTGGAATGTGGGAGCAAACCGGAGCTCTGGGAGAAGACCCACACCGTCACAGGGAGAACGTGCAAACTCCATACAGACAGCACCCTAGGGCAGGATCGAACCTGGGTCTCTGGCGCTATGAGGCAGCAACTCTACCACTGCGCCACTGTGCCATCCTTGCCGTGGTGCCCCCGGTGAGGGCTTGACCTCTGAGGCGGCACCAGACCCTCCTCACCCCACAGGAGGGGCTGGTCAGCGTAGGAACATGAATCCCTCGAATACTGGCTTTGGTCTGTCCTGGATGGGCGACAGTGTCCTTCCTGGAAGCAAGGCACCTGACCTGTGGTGCTGTCTGTGTGGAGTTTGCTTGTTCTCCTTGTGACTAGCGCGTGGGTTTCCTCCGGATGCTCTGGTTTCCTCCCACTTCCCAAAGACAACATCCCATGTTCCATTCTCCAACGCCAGTATATCCCTCCTCGGATATGGGGCCCAAAAGTGCTCATAATACTCCAAATGTGACCTGACCAGTGTCTAATAAATCCTGGCCTTTTAAATTCTAATCCCCTCAAAATGAATGCTAAAGGGCCTGTCCCACTTACGCGACCTTTACAGGCGACTGCCGGCACCCGTGATAGGTCACCAAAATTCTCAACGTTGAAAAATCAGCGGTGACCAGAAAGGCGCTACGACTCTTTGGAGACCTCTCACGACCATAGGAGACATCTCACGACCATACAGACATCCCCTGGCAACATGTCACGGGTGACCTCTCACGACTGTAGGAGACCTCTCATGACCATACAGCCTGTATGGTCGTGTGAGGTCTCCTATGGTCGTGAGAGGTCTCCAGAGTCTTTCTGGTCGCCGCTGAATTTTCGACATGTTGAAAATTTCGGCGACCTATCACGGGTGCCAGCAGTCGCCTGTAAAGGTCGCGAAAGTGGGACATTGCATTTGCCAGCACTGCATTTGAAGTGGCAGCAGTTACCGTGAAGAGTTAAATCTGCGTAAAATGCAGAGCTCCTTTTTGAGGAAACAGATGGAATATTTTTACCTTCTGCCCTGCCCACTTTCTGCCCAGTTTCCTGTATCATGCCATTTCGCAGTTTTTGTATTTATACGTTACTTATTCATGACATTTGATCCAAATTGAATAAATATTTTTAAACATGTTCATTGTTTTATTGCTTTCACAAGGAACTGCAGATGCTGGGATCTTGAGCAAAAAAACACAATGTGCTGGAGAAACTGGGTCGGGCAGTTTGAAGAAGGGTCTTGACCCGAAACGTGGCCTGTCCATGTTCTCCAGAAGTGCTGCCTGACTCGCTGAGTTACTCCAGCACTTTACGTTTTTTTGCTCATTGCTTCATCATGTTCAGCTTTGGTCACCTTGCTGTGGGATGGATGTAATTAAGCTGGAAAGGGTTTAGAGAAAAGTTACAAGGAAAATTTATCAGCACACGAGGGCCTGAGCTACAGAGAGAGGTTGGGCAGGCTAGGACTTTATTTCCTGAAATAAATGATGCTTTATTATCACGTGACGAGTCACATCGATATACTTTGTTTTGCACAACAAAGGTATGCGAAGAGTGGCCACATAAAGGGCGGAGACAAAGTTACAATGTATCCTACAGCAGGCCCTCCTTGGTTCTCCCCCCCCCATCACCCCCCCCCCCCCCACCTCATGGCAATTCCTCCAGTGTAAGAGGCTGAGGAGTGATCTTATAAAGGTGCATAAAATCATGAGGGGAATAGATAGAGTGAATGCCCAGTGTCTTTTACTCCCAGTAGGGGAATCCAGAAATAGAGGGCACAGCATTAAGGTGAGAGGGGAAAGATTAAATAGGAAGCTGTGGGGCAACTTTCTCACACAGAGGGTGGTGGGTATATATGGAACAAGCTGCCAGAGGAAGTAGTATAACACCATTTAAGAGACATTTGGATAACTACACGGATAGTTTAGTTTAGTTTATTGTCACATGTGCCGAGGAACAGTGAAAAGCTTTTGTTGCGTGCTAACCAGTCAGTGGAAAGATTATACATGATTATAATCAAGCCGTTCACAGTGCACAGAAGCAGGATAAAGGGATCAACATTTAGTGTGAGATAACGTCCAGCAAAGTCCGATTAATGATAGTCCCAGGGTCTCCAATGATAGGAAAGGATAGGTACGGTTAAGAAGAATATGGGCCAAATGCAGGCAGGTGGGACTTGCTTAGATAGGGCAAGTTGGGTTGAAGGGCCTGTTTCCGTACTGTATGGTTCTAGGACTCTAAAAGATTATTGGCTGTTGGTGCTCTGTAAATTGGGATGTAGGAGGAAGCCGGAGCACCCAGAGGAAACTCATACGGTCACAAGGAGAATGTGCAAACACCACACAGACAGCACACAAAGTCAGGTTGGAACCCGGGTCACCAGTGCTGTGAGGCAGCGGATCTACCTGCTGCATCATTGTGTCGACCTACTATGGGGGGGATGGGGGACATAAACTGACATTGGGTAGGATTGGGATAATAGAAGTAGTAGAAACTTGATGGGCCAAATGGCCTGTTTCCCTTCTGTGTGACTCATTGACTCAAATCATCACACCTCTGTACTAAAAAAATGAGAAAATTAGACAGAATAACACAGGAAGCGTGTTAGCGAGTTTGTTTTTGAAATTCATCAACTCTGCATCTACTGCCTTGCAGATACTGGCCAGAGGTAATTTAGTTTAGTTTAGTTTATTGTCACGTGTACCAAGGTACAGTGAAAAGCGTTTTGTTGCTTTCTATCCAGTCGGCGGACAGACTATACATGATTACAATCGAGCCGTCCACAGTGTACATGATAAAGGGAATAACATTTAGTGCAAGATAAGGTCCAGTAACGTTTGATTAAAGATAGTACGAGGGTCTTCAATGAGATGGATGGTAGCTCAGGACCGCTCTCTAGTTGGTGATAGGATGATGGTTCAGTTGCCTGATAACAGCTAGTAAGAAACTGTTCCAGAATCTGGAGATGTGTCCTTTCACACTTCTGTACCTCTTGCCTGATGGGAGAGGGGAGAAGTGGGAATGACCGGGGTAAGACGCGTCCTTAATTATGCTGGTGGCCTTGCCGAGGCAACGTGAAATGTAGACGGAATCAATGGAAGGGAGGCAATTCTCTGCAATTTTTTGTGGTTTGGATGAAGCTGTTCCCAAACCATGCTGTGATGCATTTGAATACTTGAGACCCACAACCTCAGACCCATGTCTAAAGAAGGGTCTCAACCTGAAATGCCACCTATTCATGTTCTCCAGCGATGCTGCCCGAGCCACTGAGTTGCTCCAGCACGTCGTGACTTTGTCTTGGTAAACCAGCACCTGTAGTTCCTTGTGTCCATCTAAACTCTGTGCCCACCCTAAAGGTTACACCCGAGGCAGCTCAATGGAAATTTAAATTACAGAAACTTAGAATGTGCTGAAGAAGGGTCTCAACCCGAAACACCACCCATCCATGTTCTCCTGACTTGCTGCCTGACCCATTGTTAAACCAGCACTTTGTGTCTATCTTTGGAATATTTATATTCCGCATCTCACCAGGAATCCCCTTAAAAAGGAGCGCTTGAAATACAAACCATCAACACTTTTTGCCCAAAAGATATCTTTCTGCTACAGTTTCCGTACAGTTTATTTTTAGAAAAGAACTTTGCAAAAGACACTGAAAGTTATCGAAAAATTTTTTTAAAGAGGGAGGCGGTTGTAGCTGATTTATTTTGCAAACTTTTTTTTTGTTTTATAAAATTGACAAATTTGCAACTTCACGATTGCTTGCAAAGGTTCAAATGCAAAGAAACTGTCAAGGCTGACCAAGACGTTGAGTATATTGTTTTGCAATTATTTGCAAAGTAGAACTAAATTGCAGAGTTTCAATAACTAATTTCTGCAGAGCTGAGGGGTGATTGGATTTTAACAACGCAGAGCTGTTGCTGATTACACTCAGTCCCCTTGCTTTTTTTTAAATTTCCTGTTTGCTGGGTATTTTTGCTCTAATAGTCCCATTGTTTCGACTCCTTTTACACTGGGCATCCCAAGTCTCTGCACACTGTTTCCGTTTTCCGCTGAAGTCCCCCTGTATTTTTTTTCAAGTGCTCCAATTTAAACTTATTTTGCTCCCCCTCCCCCTCTCTCCTCTACCCCTCATCCACCCAGAACCAGTGTGGAGATGAGCGAGTGTGAATCACCGGAGCCTAGTTCCCAGTCCCAACCGGGGCTTGGAGCTTTAATCGCGGACAGAGGTTTCTTGACTTCTCGGAAGGGTTTGTTGCTGGCCGCCGAGGTGGTGAGTGTCTGCAATCGCTGACAAATTCGCACTCCCCACCCTCCTCCACCGCCGCCCCGGACGCTCCTCGTTCTGCTTACAGCATCGGCGCCGATGACAACCAAAGCTTCGCTCAAACGGTGCCAAAAGAAACAGCCCTCTGTTAATCGCAGAGTTCCTGTTTGTTTTGGCAACGGGTTGCAAGCTTTTGTATGGATAGCAATTGGGGAATTTGTAAGAATCATGTGTAGGTAGGAAGGAACTGCATATGCGGGTTTACACCGAAGATAGACACAAAATGCTGGAGTCACTCAGCGGGACAGGCAGCATCTCTGGAGAGAAGGAATGGGTGACTTTTCGGGTCGAGGCCCTTCTTCAGACTGTTGTAAGCAAAGATACTAGAGCGGAGAAGGTCTAAGATCTTTAGTTGTAAGACCTTGTAAGAATCACGGATCCTATAGCGAGCTATAGGATCTTTGGTAAGAATTATGCCTGATTTTCAAGATGCAAGTTTGAAGTTCTACAGAACTCCGTTCCCCAAGCCCCCTTGTGTCCATGGATCTACACTGCTCCCACATCCCTCTCTCCAGCTTTACATTTCACTCCTCCTTTGCTTATCTGACACCCTTTTGTCTCCTTTTCACCCTTTACCGCTCCCTCCGCAACTCCTTGGTTCACTCATCCCTTCCCACCTAAACTACCCCTTCCACAGGTACTCCCCTCTACAACCACAGGAGATGTAACACCTGTCCTTATACCTCCTCAGAAATAGACATTAAAAGTTGGAGTAATTCAGCGGGTCAGGCAGCATCTCTGGAGAAAAGGAATAGGTGACGTTTCAGATAGAAACCCTTCTTCAGACTGAGCTTATACCTCCTCCCTCAGCCCAATCCAGGGACCCCAGCAGTCCTTTCAGGTGAACAGAGGTTCACGTGCACCTCCCCAAACCTCATCTGATGCCTGACCCATTGAGTTCCTCCAGCACTTCATGTTTTACTGAAGATTCCAGCATCTGCAGTCCCTCATGTCTCTATCCCTAGACACACCCAACCACCTGCCAAACTCCCCACCCCTACTCACCTATATCTACCTATCACATGCCAGGAGACTCAAGGAATCTTGAGAAAAACACAAAGTGCTGGAGGAACTCTGCGGGTTAGGCAGCATCTGTGGAGGGAATGGATATTTTGGGTTGGGATCCTTCTTCAGACATTGGAGCAGTGGGAGGAAGCTGGAAAGTAGAGGTGGGGCAAGACAAGGGACTACCTGTCCCTCTCATCATTTTATAAACTTCTATCGGGTCTCCCCTCAGCCTCCAACGCTCCAGACAAAACAATTGTCCATTTTAGGGGAGGTTGTCCAACCTCCCCTAAAAGCGAATCCAGGAAGCATCTTGGTAAATCATTTTGGCAACCTCTCCAAATCCTCCATTTCCTTCCTGTAATGAGGCCACCAGAATGTCTTTGCATTTGAACCTTTGCAAGCAATCGTGAAGTTGCAAACTTTCCAATTTTATAAAAAAAAAAAAAAAGCTTGCAAAATAAATCAGCTACAACTGCCCCCCTCTAAAAAAAAAAGCTTGTCGATAACTTTTCGTATCTTTTGCAAAGTTCTTTTCTAAAAATAAACTACGGAAACTGATGCAAAAAGATATCTTTTGGACAAAAAGTGTTAATGGTTTGTATTTCAAGCACTCCTTTTTAAGGGGGTTCCTGCTGAGATGCGGAATATAAATATTCCAAAGATAGACACAAAGTGCTGGTTTAACTCAATGGGTCAGGCAGCAACTCAGGAGAACATGGATGGGTGGTGTTTCGGGTTGAGACCCTTCTTCAGCACATTGTGCCCATCTTTGGTATAAACCGACATATGGTTAGTTTCTATTTTTCTTAGTTTCTTAGTTTCTGCAATTTAAAATTTCCATTGAGCTGCCTCAGGTGTAACCTTTAGGGTGGGCACAGAGTTTAGGTGGACACAAGGAACTGCAGGTGCTGGTTTACCAAGACAAAGTCACGACGTGCTGGAGCAACTCAGCGGCTCGGGCAGCATCTCTGGAGATCATGGATAGGTGGCGTTTCAGGTTGAGACCCTTCTTTAGACATGGGTCTGAGGTTGTGGGTCTCAAGTATTCAAATGCATCACAGCATGGTTTGGGAACAGCTCCATCCAAACCGCAAGAAATTGCCTCCCTTCCATTGATTCCGTCTACATTTCACGTAGTCTGGGCAAGGCCACCAGCATAATTAAGGACGAGTCTTACCCCGGTCATTCCCACTTCTCCCCTCTCCCATCAGGCAAGAGGTACAGAAGTATGAAAGGACACATCTCCAGATTCTGGAACCGTTTCTTACCAGCTGTTATCAGACAACTGAACCATCCTATCACCAACTAGAGAGCGGTCCTGAGCTACCATCCATCTCATTGAAGACCCTTGTTTAGTTTAGTTTAGTTTAGAGGTACAGTGCGGAAACAGACCCTTCAACCCACTGAGTCCCCGCTGACCAACGATCATCCCGTACAGTAGCATTATCCTACACACCCGGGACAATTTACAATCTTCACCAAAGGCAATTAGCCGACAAACCTGCACGTCGTTGAAGTGTGGGAGAAAACCGGAGCACCCGGAGAAAACCCATGAGGTCACAGGGAGAATGGGGTCAAGGAAAGAGCGTTCACGTTGCGCCCTATTTCCACCAATCCTCCCACCACAAGAAGCATAAGACGCAACTGTATGCAGATGCCGAGAAGTGTGTTCAGCTCTGGCTGAACAATTTTTAATCTTGTGATGTGGACTCGATAAGAAGACAGGGAGAATGTACAAACTCTGTACATACAGCACCCGTAGTCAGGATCGAACCCAGGTCTCTGGTGCTTTCTGGCGGCAACTCTACCGACGCACCACCGTGCCACCCAGATAATTGTATTGCTGCTTTCAGCGAGCTATAAACATGCATCCTCGGTTCCTTCTCTACATCAATGCTTCTTAGGGATCTGTCATTTACTGCTAAAAAGCATTTAGTCATAGAGTTATACAGCATGGAAACAGAGCCTTTGGCCCACCTGGCCCACACCGGCCGACATTCCCCATCTACGCTAGTCCCACCTGCCTCCGTTTGGCCCATATCCCCCTAAATGTATCCTATCCATGTACCTGTCTAAATGTTTCTTACACATTGCAATAGTAACTGCCGCAAACTACCTAGTCTGGCATCACATGCCATACACCCACCACCCTTTGTGTGAAAAGGTTACCCTTAAGGTTCCTATTACATTTTTCCCCCCTCTTCTTAAACCTATGTCCTCAACTCTGGGCAAGAGACTGCGCATTTTCACAATCTATTCCTCTCATGATTTTTGTACACATGATTTGAAATGCTTGACTTTATAACTCACACCACCCTTACACAATACAGAGATACTTAAGGTAAATGGATATGTTTAAAAGGATATGGGCCAAACATGAGCAAATGGACTAGTTTAGATGAGGTATCTTGGTTGGCATGGATGAGTTGGGCTAAAGGGCTTGTTTCTGTGCTGGAAGACATTGTGACTTTGCACCTTAGGAAGGATGTAATCGACCGGAAGAGGCTGCAGAGACAGTTTCCTGATATGGCCCCAGAGACGTGTGGTTGGAGCTATTGATGTTACAAGAGGGGGTGGGGGGGAAATAGAGATGTTGTAAGTCATGAGCCAAGTAGAAACTGTTCCTATTGACAAGAGATCTGTAGCTGGAGCGATACAGCATGGGTGGTGCAGTGTAGGGTGGCACGGTGATTCAGTTGCTGCCTTACAGTGCCACAGACCCGGGTTCAAACCGGACTACGGATGCTTGTCTGTATGGAGTGTGTACATTCTCCCTGCGACCAAGTGGGTTTTCGCTGGGTGATACGATTTCCTCCCACATTCCAAAGACGTACAGGTTTGTAGGTTAATTGGCTTGGTAAATTGTAAATTGTCCCTAGTGTGTGTAGGATAGTGTTAGTCTGCGGGGATCGCTGGTCAGCGCAGACTCGGTGGGCCGAAGGGCCATTTTCCCATGCTGTATGTCTAAACTAAATTAAATTAAACTAGAGGAGACGAGAAAGATGAGAATGGAGACATGAGGAAGTGCAGATGTTAGAATCCTGAGTGAAAAGCAAAAAGTGCTGGAGGAACTCAGCAGGTCAGGCAGCATCTGTGGAGGGAATGGACAGAAGACTTTACATTTCACTCCTCCTCTCCTTATCTGACACCCTTTTGTCACCTTTTCACCTCCAGCCTTTCTTACTCCACCCATCATCCGATCACCCCCCTCACCTCCACCTATCACTCGTCAGGCGTTGTCCTGCCCCCACCACTCTATCCAGCTTTCTCCAGCGTGCTCCATCAGTCTGAAGAAGGGTCCCGATCCGAAACGTGGTCTATCCATTCCCTCCACTGATGCTGCCTGACCCGCTGAGTTCCTCCTGAGCTTTGTGTTTTACTCAGGCGGGACGGATACGGCAGGGGGTGGATGTGGGCGTGGAGAGTTAGCAACTGAGCGGGAACTTCAGACACCAGGTGGAGAAATACTTGGTCCATAGCATCCTAGACTGATTGGGCAGTTCCTTCAACGAGTCGGGCTGAACGGCCTCAGGGCCAAATGGCAGCATGGTGGCGCAGCGGTAGAGTTGCTGCCTTACAGCACCAGGGACTCGGGATCGATCCTGACTATGGGTGCTGTCTGTGTGGAGTTTGCACCGTCCCCCTGTGACCGCGTGGGATTTCTCCGTGTGCTCTCACACTCCAAAGATGTGCGGGGTTGTAGTTTTTGGAAAAATTGTAAATTGTCCCAAGTGTGTATGATGGTGTTAGTGTATGGGTTGATCGCTGGTCGATGGGCCTGTTTCCGGCTGTATCGCCAAAGTCTCCTGTGACCATTCCATAGGTGGCAAGGGGCTGCTTGAGGTGTCGAAGGGTGCATGGGGTAGAGTGGGGTGGGGGGGGAAAGTTGTGTGTAAAGGGGGGGGTATGACTGGCCTGGGGATGGTGAGGCAACTCCGCCGTGACATGGTAATGTTGACGCTCACCTCCTCCCCACTCTAGGTGTTGTCCTTTATCATCTTCATCTGCTACCTGGCATCGTCCGTGGTCTTCCTCTTCACCGCGCCGCTCATCGAGTTCCTGCTCGCTCTGACCGCATACTACCTCTACGTGACCAAGTTTGTCGAGCGCTTTAGGGGCTTTCACTGCCCTCTCATCGTAAGTAACTTCCCTCATCGTTGGTACCTCCCCAACCCTGGTCCCTCAGAGAGCGCTAGGCACCTGCCTCAGCAAGGACACCACACATAATCAAGTTTGAGTCTCACCCCAGTCACTCCCTCTTCTCCCCTCTCCCATCAAACAAGAGGTATGGAACTGTGTAAACGCACACCTCCAAATTCAGAAGGTAGACAAAAACGCTGGAGAAACTCAGCGGGTAAGGCAGCATCTATGGAGCGAAGAAATAGGTGACGTTTCGGGTCGAGACCGTTCTTCAGGGTCAGTTTCTTCCCAGCTGTTGTCAGGCAACTGAACCATCCCATCAACAACTAGAGAGCAGTCCTGACCTCCCATCTACCTCATTGGAGACCCTCATTGGAAACCAACCTTTAATTGGACTTTAAGTGTTATTCCCTTTATCTTGTATCTGAACACTGTGGACAGCTCGATTATAATCATGTATAGTCTTTCCGCTGACTGGATAGCACGCAAGAAAAGGCTCCTCGCTGTCTCTCTGACACGTGCCAATAAACTAAACTAAACTACTCGGGGGCAAATTTTATTAAGTTATTGTTCATAAGTTCCAGAAGCTGTACCTCGATAAATGTGATAATAATGAGGGGAATGAATAGGGTGCATGCACTGAGGGTTTTACTGAGCATATGGGAATTTAAAAATAAGAGGGCATATGTTTAAGGACAGAAGCAAAATTTAAAATGAACTTGAGGGGCAACTTTTTCACACAGTGGGTTGTAGGTGTTTGGAACGATCTGTCAGATGAGGTAGTTGAAGCAGGTCGTATAATATTTAAAAGATACTTGGATGCGGGACGTTTAGAGGGATATGGGCCAAATGCAGGCAAATGGGACTCGTGCAGATGGAGATTTTGGTCGACATGGGCAAGTTGAGCTGAAGGATGTGTTTCTGTGCTGTGTGACTCTATGCCTCTGTAATAAAGCTAAATATATAACCCAGCAACCTATGCTTCATTGTAGTAAATAGTCAAACAAGGGGAGGAAGAGTGATATGTAAAGCTGGGTGAGTGGGAGGAAGGGATATGGGTGGAAGGGGACAGAGAGGTGAAAGAGGGGGATAGATGGGAAATTTGGGACGGGGTGGGAGTTGAGTGTATGTAAGAGAAGCAAGGAGCAGGTTGAGTGGGGGTCTCATGTAGATGTTAGCCAGCATGATACCAGTTATTACAGCAGCCTGCAGTCTCTAATCTGGAGCTTCTTCCAATACAATTTATTTTGATCAAAAACCTTGCAGGATTTCCTCCGCTGCACCACCGCTGCCATCATCTTCTTTGCGATCTCGATTTACGCCGTCACAAACAGTGGCGCGGGCTCGAAGGCGGCGGGTGTGAGTAGCGTTACTCCCTGGTTTCACCCATCCCCGTCACTCTCCCCCCCGTCACTCTCCCTCCTCCCTCCTTCCCCCCCCAGCCCCCTCGCCCTCCCGCCCCCTCACGCTCTCCCCCCTCCTTCCCTGACTTGCCCATCCTCTCCCCACCTCCTATTCTCCTCCTTCCCCCTCTTGTGCCTCCCATCCCCACTCTCCTCTTCACCAATCCGCCCCCTCCCTGATCCTCCTCTCCACCACCTCTTCCCTCTCATCCCCCATCCTCTCCCTTCTTGTCCCCCTCCCTTACCCACCTCTCACCCTTTGCCCCTCCCTCGTCCACAGATCTTTGGGTTCGTGGCCACCGTTGTCTTTGCCTTTGATTTCTACGGCATCTTCAACCAGCTGGTGATCTTCATCAACCCACAGGAGCTGCCCACCCACACCGCCACCATCAGGAAGTCCACAGGTATGGCAGCACCTGGGCCCGCACCCCCTCCCCACCAGCCTGCATTTGTATGTCCCCTGCAAAAGACTCTCAGCCGCTTCACAAGACCCCAATACCAGCCCATTAGAGCCTCTGCCTCACAGCGCCAAAGACCCAGGTTCGATCCTCACCTCGGGTGCTGTCTGTGTGGAGTCTGCACGTTCTCCCTATGACCACGTGGGTTTTCTCCGGGTGCTCCGGGTTCCTCCCTTGTAGGTTAATTGGTCTCTGTAAATTGCACTGACAATGAAGGTAAAAGTGGGATAACATAGAACTGGCGTGAATGGGTGATCAATGGTCAGCATGGTCTCGGTGGGCCGAATGGCCTGTTTCCATGCCGTACCTTTCAATCAATCAAGAAGCCGAAAGTTGGCACAAACGATGTCGGAAAGAAGGGGATGAATATTCTGAAGCGTGACTTTAGAGAGCTCGGAAAAATGCTGAAAAGCAGGACCTCCAGGGTGGTTATCTCCGGTTTGCTTCCAGTTCCTCGTGCAGGAATAGGGAGATACAGGACCTGAATGTGTGGCTGAGGAACTGGTGCAGGGGGCAGGGATTTAGATTCTTAGACCACTGGGATCTGTTTAGGAGTAAGGGGGAACTGTACAAAAGGGACGGATTGCATCTTATCAGGTGGGGGACCGGCAAATTAACGGGAAAGAAAGCTCACAAAGGGATAGGAGAGTATGGCCAAGTGTAATAGGGATCGATATGAATGGTGAGATGCGTAAGGAATTAAAAGTATTGTATATGAATGCGCAAAGTATAAGAAGTAAAGTAGATGAGCTTGAGGCTCAGTTAGAGGTTGGTAGATATGACATTGTGGGGATTACCGAGACGTGGCTGCAGGAGGATCGGGCCTGGGAACTTAATATTCAGGGTTATACATCCTATAGAAAGGACAGGCAGGTGGGCAGAGGGGGGGGGGGTAGCTCTTGTGGTGAGGAATGGAATTCAGTCCCTTGCGAGGGAAGACAGAGGGACTGACGAGGTAGAGTCACTGTGGATTGAGTTGAGGAATTGCAAAGGCAAGAAGACACTAATTGGTGCTATCTACAGACCCCCAAATAGTAGCCCGGATGTAGAGTGTAAGTTGCAGCAGGAGTTAAAACTGGCATGTAACAATGGTAATGCCACTGTGGTGATGGGGGATTTCAATACGCAGGTAGATTGGGAAAATCAGGTTGGTTCAGGACCCCAAGAAAGAGAGTTCGTATAGTGCCTCCGAGATGGATTCTTAGAGCAGCTTGTAATGGAGCCGACCAGAGAAAAGGCAATTCTGGATTTAGTATTGTCCAATGAACCAGATTTCATAAAAAAGAACTCGAGGTAAAGGAACCGCTTGACCATAATATGATTTGTTTTAATCTGCAATTTGAGAAGGAGAAGGTTAAATCGGAAGTGTCAGTGATGCAGTTGAACAAAGGGGACTATGAAGGCATGAGAGGGGTGCTGGCCAAGGTAGAATGGAAAGGGATCCTAGCAGGAATAATGGTGGAACAGCAATGGCAGGAATTTCTGGGCACAATCCGGGAGACACAAGATCATTTCATTCCAAAAAGGAAGAAAGATTCTAAGGGGAGTAGGAGGCAACCGTGGCTGACAAGAGAAGTTAGGGATAGAATAAAACTAAAAGAAAAGATGTATAACACAGCAAAGAGTAGCTGGAAGCCAGAGGATTGGGAAACTTTCATAGGACAACAGAAGGAAACAAAACGTGCAATACGGGCTGATAAGATGAAGTACGAGGGGAAGCTGGCCAGGAATGTAAAGAAGGACAGTAGAAGCTTCTTTAGATATGTTAGGGGAAAAAGAGTAGCAAAGTCAAATGTGGGTCCCTTGAAGGCAGACACGGGTGAAATTATTATGGGTAACAAGGAAATGGCAGAAGAGTTGAACAGGTACTTCGGATCTGTCTTCACTAAGGAAGACACAAACAATCTCCCAGAAGTACTGGAGGATAGAGGATCTAAGGGGGTAGAGGAGCTGAAAGATATTTTCATTAGGCGAGAAATAGTATTGGGTAGGCTAATGGGACTGAAGGATGATAAATCCCCTGGGCCTGATGGTCTGCATCCCAGGGACCTCAAGGAGGTGGCTCTAGAAATAGTGGACGCATTGGTGATCATTTTCCAATGTTCAATAGATTCAGGATCAGTTCCTGTGGATTGGAGGATAGCTAATGTTATCCCACTTTTCAAGAAAGGAGCGAGAGAGAAAACAGGGAATTACAGACCAGTTAGCCTGACTTCGGTGGTGGGAAAGATGCTGCAATCGATTATTAAAGAGGTAATAATGGGCATTTGGATAGCAGTAAAAGGATTAGTCCAAGTCAGCATGGATTTATGAAAGGGAAATCATGCTTGACTAATCTTCTGGAATTTTTGAGGATGTGACAAGTAAAATGGATGAAGGGGAGCCAGTGGATGTAGTGTATCTAGACTTTCAGAAAGCCTTTGATAAGGTCCTGCACGGGAGACTGGTGACCAAAATTAGAGCACATGGTATTGGGGGTAGGGTGTTGATATGGATAGAAAATTGGTTGGCAGACAGGGAGCAAAGAGTAGGAATGAACGGGTCCTTTTCAGAATGGCAGGCAGTGGCGAGTGGAGTGCCGCAAGGTTCGGTGTTGGGGCCGCAACTGTTTACAATATATTAATGATTTGGTAGAGGGAATTAGGAGCAACACTAGTAAGTTTGCGGATGACACAAAGCTGGGTGGCAGTGTGAACTGTGAAGAGGATGTTAGGAGGTTGCAGGGTGACCTGGACAGGTTGAGTGAGTGGGCAGATGCGTGGCAGATGCTGCATAATATAGATAAATGTGAGATTATCCACTTTTGTGGCAAAAACAAGGGGGCAGATTATTATCTCAATGGGGTTAGGTTAGGTAAGGGGGAGGTACAGCGAGACCTGGGTGTCCTTGTACACCGGTCGCTGAAAGCTGGCGTGCAGGTACAGCAGGCAGTGAAGAAAGCTAATGGAATGTTGGCCTTCATAACAAGAGGATTTCAGTATAGGAGTAAAGAGGTTCTTCTGCAGATGTATAGGGCTCTGGTAAGGCCACAGCTGGACTATCATGTACAGTTTTGGTCTCCTTATTTGAGGAAGGAAATCCTTGTGATTGAGACAGTGCAGCGTAGGTTCACGAGATTGATCCCTGGGATGGCGGGACTGTCATATGAGGAAAGATTGAAAAGACTAGACTTGTATTCACTGGAGTTTAGAAGGATGAGGGGGCATCGTATAGAAACATATAAAATTATTAAAGGACTGGACAAGCTAGATGCAGGAAAAATGTTCCCAATGTTGGGCGAGTCCAGAACCAGGGGACTGTGGGGAGGCCACAAGACTGAGGTGAGAAAAAACGTTTTCACCCAGAGAGTTGTGAATTTGTGGAATTCCCTGCCACAGAGGGCAGTGGAGGTCAAATCACTGGATGGATTTCAGAGAGAGTTAGGTAGAGCTCTAGGGGCTAGTGGATTCAAGGGATATGGGGAGAAGGCAGGCACAGGTTATTGATTGGGGACGATCAGCCATGATCGCAATGAATGGCGGTGCTGGCTCGAAGGGCCGAATGGCCTCCTCCTGCACCTATTTTCTACCTATCTATGTAGCTTCTGCCACGGACAAAGACGGATAAGTGTGGCGCTCCCTCCCACAGTGCGGCACTCCCTCAGCACCGTCCCTCCCTCAGTAGTGCCCCTCCCTCAGCACCACCCCTCCCTCAGTGCCGGTCTCCCCCTGGGCCGAAGATGTCCTGGTTGGTTGCTCCTCGGACTGGCCAGGCTGGCCATCCACAAGTCACGGCGCCAAGTATAAGAGGGCTAAGCCAGAGCCGGCTGCCTGCCCCTTTACCGGGGTTACATCCGCCCCCGGGTGGTACTTGAGAGGGGCCGCGTGAGGTCCACAGGGAATTTCCGAGACCATTGGACACCGCGTGGGGTGGAATTCATTCTCGATGTGGATTATAATATAGTTATATAGTAGTTTGTTTAGTAATTTTGTTTGACTCGTATTACGGTGGTGGGTTTTGTTTCGTTTTATATTGTAAATATTAATATTGTAAATATTATTTTTAACAATGGATTAAATTATTTTTGGTTAGAAAAAAACAAAAACAAAAAAACAAACAGTGCTGCACTTCCCTCTGTACCGCCAGAAATTGTTGGCAGCTATTCAATGGTTCACTCTCTGGTCCCCAGGGGAAGATGCGGTGCCTTCAGACTCCGACAGCGAGTGAGCGGCCGGGACAGTTCGATCCTCGTGTGCCCGTGAGACCAGCGGCATGATTACAACAAACCTCACCTGTGTACGTCACCCCCACAGACCCCCCCCCCCTCCCTGTGGACAGTACAGGCTGGGAGGTCCCCCCCCCCCTCACCCTGATAACAGGTCAGAGATGTAACTGTATCATCCACGGATCCCTGTTGCAACAATGACTCACTCCCAGGGATCTACAGACCTGACCCACCCAGGCCAATAATCCCACTGCTCCGTGTGGTCCCAACTATTCCTCTGCTGCCTGTCAGTGTTGTCTTTACAAGCCTCGCTCCTAACTCCAACTCACCACTACATCATGTTTGAGACATGTAGTAGATACGCTCTTGATAATAAACAGGAAGGTTCAGGTTAAACCTGTCCTGTTTCACTCTGGTACGGAGGGCATTAGTGATCCCTCACTGACCCTGTGTTCCTCTGCATTGGTGAAACCACAGGCAAATTATCCAATAAAATTAATTTGTTCAAAACATAAAGTGATGGAGGGACTCAGCGGGTCAGGCAGCATCTGTGGAGGGAATGGACAGACGGCTTGGCTCTACCCAGGGTGGGAGAAAGCAGGAGAGAGGAGGGGGACAGGACAAGACAAGACATGGCGAGTGATAGGTGGATACAGGCAAACAGGGACGGGGGGGGGGGAGTATTTGTAGGTTACCTAAAAGTGGGGAATTCGATGTTCATACTGTTGGGTTGTCAGCTACCCAAGCGTTCACTACAGCTCTGCCTTACCTGTGAGTGTCAGCTTGAGTCAAGGTTCTTCCAGGACACTGAGTTAATAACTGGGGTCCGAACATCAGCCAATGACTACCTGCGGTCATGGAGTACGTGCCGGAGAAAGCTGGGAGGCAGGTACAATGACAAAGCTTAAAAGGCATTTTGACAGGTACATGGATAGGAAAGGTTTAGAGGGATATGGGCCAAACGCGGACAAACGCAACCAACTTGGATGGGGCATCTTGTTCGGCATGGACAAGTTGGGCCGAAGGGCCCGTTTCCCTCTAACAGTGTGGTGCTCTGCCACCATTCTTCCCACAGCGCGGCGCTCCCTCAATACCCGTCCCTGCTCTCTCTGCCTCAGGTGTATACGCTTCCCCACTCAATTACAGAGTTTGCTGCACTCCCCCTCAGGACCTTGCCTTGCCACCAGCAGCATTGAACCTAGTTTCTGTGATTCGGTAACATGGAAAGTGGAAGCTGCCTGCCCTGCTGGGAGCTACAGCCACCGCACAGCGCTGCTCTCCACACTGGTGGTGGCACTGGAGGATTGTGGGAGGAAGTGGTTTTAGTCATGGGTTTGTGGGCATGCAGCGTTGCAGTGTCCTGCCTCAGTGCTTACACAAATGTACTGACTAAGTGGGAACTAAAACAGCTTCCTCTATTTTAAAAGTACATGGAACAAATGATGGACACAAAATGCTGAAGTAACTCAGTGGGTCGGGCATAGGTGACGTTTTGGGTCGGGACCCTTCCTCACACATTTTTCACCAGTTTGAGGAAAGGCCCTGACCCAAAACATCACCTATTCCTTTTCTCCAGAGATGCTGCCCGACCCACTGAGTTACTCCAGTATTTTCATGTTCATAAGTTATAGGAGCTGAATTAGGCCATTTGGCCCATCAAGTCTACTCCACCATTCAATCATGGCTGATCATTGTTTCCTTCTCAACCGCATTCCCCTGCCTTCCCCCATAACCCCTGACACCCTTACTAATCAAAAATGTGTCAATCCCCACCGTAAAAATATCCAATGACTTGGCCTTCCCAGAGGTCTGTGGCAATCAATTCCACAGATTCACCACCCTCTCATTAAATAAATTCCTCCTCATCTCCTTTCTAAAGGCGTCCTTTTGTTCTGAGGCTGTGCCTTCTGGTCCGAGACTCTCCACTAGTGGAAACATCCTCTCCACCCACTCTGTCCAGGCCTCAATGAGAACCCCCCTCTCCCTTTCATCCAACTACAGGCCCAGGGCCTTCAACCGCTCATCATATGTTAACCCAATCATTCCTAGGATCATTCTCATAAACATCCCTGCAATGCCAGCACAACCCCCCCTCAGATAAGGAGCCCAGAACTGCTCACAATACTCCAAAGGTGGTCTGACCAGTGCTTTATAAAGCCTTAGCACTACATCCCTGTCTTTGTATTCTAGCCCTCTCAAAATAAATGACAGCATTGCATTTGTCTTCCTTACTACCAATTCGACTTGCAAATTAACTTTTTGGGAAGTAACTTTAACCGGCACCCCCATGTCCCATTTTGTGTCTATCTTCAATATAAACCAGCATCTGCAGCTCCATCCTAGAACATAGAACAAT
>CM075978.1:172870690-172924994 GCA_038087875.1 Malacoraja senta
GACACACACTCACACACGCAGACACACACACGCAGGCACACTCACACACGCAGGCACACACTCACACACGCAGACACACACACGCAGGCACACTCACACGCAGGCACACACTCACACACGCAGATACACACACGCAGGCACACTCACACGCAGGCACACACTCACACACGCAGATACACACACGCAGGCACACACTCACACACGCAGACACACACACACACGCAGATACACACTCAGGCACACACTCACACGCAGACAAGCGCGCTCGCACTCACACAAACACACACCCATAAACACACTCAAGCGTGTGTTCTCACGTGCTCACACTCACTCTGGTGTGACGGGGTGAATCACAGCAGGGAATGGGGACATGATCCTTTCTGGGAGGCACAAGGAACTGCAGATGCTGGAATCTGGAACAAAAAGACAGAAAGTGCTGGAGGATGTCAGCGCGTCAGGCAGCGTCTGTTGAGGGACGGACAGGGCCACATCTTTCCACCTTCAGATTGCAGGCGTCCCCTGATCCAGCTCGAAACCTCTGGCAGCGACGGCGGCTCCCATCCACGGCCCAGTCCCGGAGATCGCTCGGCCCCTCACCCGCTCACTCACTGCCCTCTCGCTGGCTCCATGCTGGGGGGGAGAAGGTGGTGGGGGGGAGGAGGGAATGGTGAGGGGAGGAAAGGAGGGGCAGTAGAGGGGTAGGGGCAGATGTCCTTGACTCCTCCAGCCTCTGTACCTTGTTCTGGGGGGAGGGGGAGGGAAGGTGTGGGTGGAGGAAAGGGGGGGGAAGGGTGAGGGGAGTAGAAGAAGGGAGGGGGCAGCTCCCTCACACGTCGAGCCGCTGTACCTCGGGCCGTCCCTCCACCTCTCCGCGGGACTCAGATCGTGCCCGTGTGTACTCACTGCCCTGCACAGCTGCCGGCCGCCGGTCACTCAAACGCCAGACCCTGACCGCCAGGTAGGAGTTGAGCAGGTAGGCAGCGGCGGACAGGTATCCAAACACCTGCAGGGGGGGAGGGGAGAGGGGGGCAGAGAGAGAGGGAGGGGGTGTGGAGAGAGAGTGGGGGAGAGAGAGAGAGAGGGCGGTGGGGAGAGAGAGAGAGAGGATGGGGAGAGAGAGTGGATGGGGAGAGAGAGAGGATGGGGAGAATGGGGGGGTGGGGAGAGAATGGGGTGGGGAGAGGGTGGGTGGGGAGAGAGGGGGTGGGTGGGGAGAGGGGGGGTGGGGAGAGGGGGGGTGGGGAGAGAGGGGGGTGTGGGGAGAGAGGGGGGAGAGGGGGGTGGGGAGAGAGGGAGGGGTGGGAAGAGAGGGGTTGGGGAGAGAGGGGGGGTGTGGAGAGAGGGGGGGTGGGGAGAGAGAGGGGGGGTGGGGAGAAAGAGGGGGTGACACATTTTAGTCCCGCACTTAGACTCTTACAACCAACACTGACCATCACAGGGCGGCACGGTGATGCAGCCAGTTGCTGCCATTACAGCGGGTTTGATCCTGATTACGGGTGCTGTCTGTGTGGAGTTTGCAGTTCTCCCTGTGACTGCGTGGGTTTTCTCCGGGTGCTCCAGCTTCCTCCCACACTACAAAGACATGCGGGGTTTGTAGCTTGATTGGCCTCAGTAAATTGTAGGGAGTGGATGAGAAAGTGGGATACCAGACAACGACTGTGAACGGATGAGCGATGGTCGGCATGGACTCGGTGGGGCGTAGAGCGTTTCCATGCCGTATCTCTGAACTAAACCTCATTTACCAGAATGCTGCCTGGAATAAGGGGTGTTGGCTACAGGGAGAGGTTGGGCAGACTTGGATAGTTTTCTCTGAAATGCCGGAGGCTGAGGGGACAACTGATAGAAGTATGTAAAATTATGAGAGGCATCCATAGTCAGAAAAAGGCACAAAATGTCGGAGTAACTCAGCAGGTCAGGCAGCACCCCGGGAAAAGAAGGCTTAGCTTTCAGGCGAGAGAGGCAAAGTTTAAAGGGGATGTGCGAAGCATGTTTTTTTTACCCACAGAAAATGGTGAGTGCAGGGAACATGCTACGATGGGTGGTGGCGAGGGCAGATATGAGAAGGCTTTGTATAGGCACATGGATAGTGAATGGAGGGATATGGATAATGTGCAGGCAGAGGAGATTAGTTTAACTTGGCATCATGTTCAGTATGGACATTGTGGGCCGAAGGGCCAGTTCCTGTGCTGTACTGTTCCATGTTGGAGGACTTGAGGGCCCGAATTATAGGGAGATGTTGGGCAGCCTAGAACTTTATTCCTTGGAGGGCAGGAGGATGAAGGGTGATCTCATAGAGGTGTATAAGATCATGAGATAGAAAGGGTGAATATGGAGGTCGTTGAGGCAGGTAATATAAGCACATTTAAAAGACATTTGGACAGGTACATGGATAGGAAAGGGTTAGAGGATATGGGCCAAATATGGGCAGGATTAATGTGGATGGGGCATGTTGGCCGGCATGGGTGGGTTAGGCCGAATGGCCTGTTGACTGTCACTGTGGATAGAGAGAGAGGACATTCTGCTGGTTGTTGGAAAGAACGTAAATATACAGGTCAGAGATTTGTCATTGACAGCATTATGGCAGCTCCATCGTGTTTGGGGGGTGGGGGGGGGGGGACTCCCCCGAGATCCCCTGGGCATTCACTGGGATCACAGGTCAGAGGGCTCGCTCCCCGGGGTCACAGATCAGGGGGCACGCTCCCTGGGGTCACAGGTCGTGGGGCCAACACCCCGGGGTCACAGGTCAGTGGGCACACTCCCCAGGGTCACATGTCAGGGGGCATGATCCCTGGGGTCACAGGTCAGGGGGCACATTCCCCAGGGTCTCAGGTCAAGGGGCACGCTCCCTGGGGTCACGGGTCAGGGGGAACGCTCCCCAGGGTCACAGGTCAGGGGGCATGCTCCCCAGGGTCACAGGTCAGGGGGCACGCTCCCCAGGGTCACAGATCAGGGGGCACGCTCCCCCACATCACGTGCCGGCTCCCCGGATTTCAAGGGGTCTGCGGTCATCCAGATCACTCACCAGAGCGGCGATCTCCCCGCTCCTCTTGTGGTTCATGGCGGTGAGGACGATGGAGGCAATGGGGAAGAGCAGCGCACTCAGGATGGTGTTGATCAGGTCCTGAGGGGCAAGCAGACAGTGTGAGGACCCTGGCAAAGGGACGCACGCTCCGAGACCCCACCTCAACTCAACCTGGCCTTTCTGACCATCACACCAACCACACAGGCCCGGAGATCCCACCTCAACTCAAACTGCTTGCTCCCCACCACCAGGCCAACCACACAGCCTGTGGAACAAGACGACGACAGCGTGTGAGAAACAGAAGGCTCTCTATCTCCATGGACATCTCCCATCCCCATCACCCCATTTCCCTTTTATCCCCCTTATTTCCCGACCCCTCCCCTGCCCCTTCCGCTCACATCCCTCCTTCTGGCTTTACATTTCACTCTTCCTCCCCGCATCTGACACCCTTTTATCTCCTCTTCACCTCCAGCCTTTGTCACTCACAGCCATCTGCCTATCACTCCCCCTAACCTGTATCCACCTATCAATCACCTAACCCAGGCTTTATCCCACCCCCTTTTGCAGCTTCCTCCCCCCTACTCTGTCAGTCCAAAGAAGGGTCTCGACCTGAAACGTCACCCATTCCTTCTCTCCAGAGGTGCTGCCTGTCCCGCTGAGTTACTCCAGCATTTTGTGCTACCTAACCTGCTGAGTTACTCCCGTTTATATTCTATTATGTAAACCTGCATCTGCAGTTCTTTGTTTCTAGGCGAGAACTCTACTCTGCCCTCTGTATCTTCCCCTTTGTTCTGCCTGTTATATGTGTGTAACTTGATTGTATTTAGGTATAGTATTATCTGACCTGATTGGATAGCATGCAAAACAAAGCTTGTTACCGTACCTTAGTAAACAGCAATAAACCTGATGACTTACTGCCACTCTGTGCAAAAAGATCCCCCTCAGGTTCCTATTAAATCTTACCCCTCTCACCTTAAAACTGTGCCCTCTGGTTCTTGATTCCTCTACCCTGAGGGGAAAGACTGTGTGCATTAAGGGAGGCACAGCAGTAGAGCTACTGACTTACAGCGCCAGAGACCCAGGTTTGATCCTGACTATGGGTGATGTCTGTATGGAGTTTGAATATTCGCCCTATAACAGCATGGGTTTTAGTTTAGTTTAGAGATACAGCGCAGAAACAGGCCCTTCGGCCCACTGAGTCCGTGCCGACCAGCGATCCCCGTACACTAGCACTATCCTACACACTAGGGACAATTTACAATTTTTACTGAAGCCTATTAACCTACAAACTTGTGCGTCTTGGGCAAGTGGAAGGAAACCGGAGCACCCGGAGAAAACCCACACAGTCACAGGGGGAACAAAGTCCGTGCAGACGGCACCCGTCGTCGCCATCAAACCCGGGTGTCTGGCGCTGTAAGACAGCAGCTCTGCCGCTGATCTTTGTTTTCTGCAAGTGCTCCAGTTTCCACCCAAGAATGTAGGTTAATTGGCTGCAGTAAATTGCCCCTAGTGTGTGGGATAGTGCTAGTGCATGGGGTGACCGATGGTCAGCGTGGACACGATGGGACGAAGAGCCCTTTTCCACGCTGTATCTCTAAAATGAAACCTAAAAAACTAAAATTCACTCAACGTATTTTGAATCTTCTAATTCCAAAGGTACCGTCCACAACCCTGATCCCAGGTCATTCAGCTGCGGGTGGGATCGCCGAGCTGAGTTGGTGTCTGGAGGAGGAGATGGTGTTGGGAATGCCGACACTGAAGGGCGGTTCCGCTCCTCGTAGGAGCTCCTGTTACCGTGCCGACGGGAACATCTGGTTCGCAGACAGTGTGAACTCAGGGTGAGAGAGCACACCACATCTGGAAAGTGCTTCTTGTAAAAACCCAAGCCACATGGATATTAAACTTTTCCAACTGGGATTGTTGACATTTTTGTGGTTCGGCTTCAATGCCTGTGCAGAGGAACAAGTTCTTCGGCTGGGTCTGGATCAGGAGGAAGTAGCTCCAACCTCACCGGGAGATGCCAGACAGCCCAGCCCCAGAAATCCATCCAAGCTGCTTAACACCTTCCCGAATATCATGCCTTCCGTGCCTCTACCCACCACAACCCTACGCCGACTGGGAAGTGTTGGCAGAAACACACCATTAGATCTCGTGTGCTAATTATAAGTGTGGGTGATACACAGCCCGTGCTTAGTCAAGGGTTGTTACTCTGCAGTTGTACGAGACCTGGGGGAAATGGCACACGCTTGGCTTTGCGATGCAGTAATGCGCTCAGATTTGGTCACCCTGCTGTAGGAAACATGCCATTAAGCTGCAAAGAGTGCAGAGAAGATTTACAAGGATGTTATGGAATCATATAGGACAGTGGCGCAGCGGTAGAGCTGCTTATAGCGCCAGAGACCCGGGTTTGTGTAAAGGAGCAAAGAGGTCTTTCTGCAGTTGTACAGGGCCTTAGTGAGGCCACACCTGGAGTATTGTGTGCAGTTTTGGTCTCCAATTTGAGGAAGGACATTCATGCTATTGAGGGAGTGCAGCGTAGGTTCACAAGGTTAATTCCCGGGATGGCGGGACTGTCAAATGCTGAGAGAATGGAGCGACTGGGCTTGTACACACTGGAATTTAGAAGGATGAGAGGGAATCTCATTGAAACATATACATTTATTAAGGGTTTGGACATGCTAGAGGCAGGAAACATGTTCCCGATGTTGGGGGAGTCCAGAACCAGGGGCCACAGTTTAAGAATAAGGGGTAAGCCATTTAGAACGGAGATGAGGAGACAATTTTTCACACAGGGAGTTGTGAGTCTGTGGAATTCTCTGCCTCAGAGGGCGTTGGAGGCCGGTTCTCTGGATGCTTTCAAGAGAGAGTTAAATAGAGCTCCTAAAGATAGTGGAGTCAGGGGATATGGGGAGAAAGCAGGAACGGGGTACTGACTGGGAATGATCAGCCATGATCACATTGAATGGTGGTGCTGGCTCGAAGGGCCGAATGGCCTACTCCTGCACCTATTGTCTATTGTCAACGGCTGCTGTCTGTACGATGTTTATAAGTGCTCCCCATGACCGCGTGGGTTTTCTCCGGTTTCCTCCCACACTCCAAAGACGTGCGGGTTTGTAGGTTAATTGGTCGTCTGCACATTGTAAGTAACTAAATAACTAGTGTACGGGTATACGCTGGTCAGCACGGACTCGGTGGGACAAAGGGCCTGTTTCCGTGCTGTATCTAGGCCGGCGGCAACACATCCCAGCATCACTACCCCCGAGAGGTCCGTGCACTCACCGTCAGGTTCCAGTTGATCTGCGGCAACTTGGTGTGAAGGTTGAGGCAGAACATCAAGAGCAAGACCCCAGTGACCACGAACGCTGTGCAGCTGACAAACTCAAAGAGGTACAGCCCACCACAGGGAAGGCACTCCTTCACCGTCTCAATGCAGATGAAGGCAATCAGTGCCAGAAGCTGAAAGCAAGACAGATTGATTGAATGTATCCATCGATTGATTGAAACAAAGAACTGCAGATGCAGGTTTATACCAAAAATAGACACAGAGTGCTGGAGTAACTCAGCAACTCTGGAGAAAAAGGATGGGCGACATTTCGGGTCGGGCCCCTCCTTCAGACTCAATCTGTAGAAGGGTCCCGACTCGTAACGTCACCCATCCATTTTCTCCAGAGATGCTGCCTGACCTGCTGAGTTACTCAAAGGTATACACAGTGCTGGAGTAACTCAGCGGGTCAGGCAGCATCTCTGGAGAAAAAAAGATGGATGACGTTGTGGGTTGCCAAGAAGTCCAAGGAAAGTTCCTGACCCGAAACGTCACCTAATCATGTTCTCCAGAGATGCTACCTGACCCGCTGAGTTACTCCAGCGCTTTGTGTCTGTCAAATGAAATACTGGTCCTTGTAGACAAGGTGAAGTTGTCCGGTTATTTTCCATCCATTCGAGGCCTGCTGAGGGGAATGACAAGTGTCAACAGTGTGGCACGGGGGCGGAGCGGGTAGAGCCACTGCCTCTCATCACCAGAGACCTGGGTTCAACCCTGAGCTCGGGTGCTGTCAATGTGGAGTATGCACGCTCTCCCTGTGACAGCGTGGATTTCCTCCGGGTGCATCAGTTTCCCCTCCATGTCACGAAAGCGTGCAGGTTTGTAGGTTAATCAGCCTCTGTAAATTGCCCCTAGTGTGTATGGCGTGCATGTGAAAGTGGGATAACATAGAACTAGCGTGAACAGATGATCAATGGTCGCCTGGACTCTGGGCCAAAGATCCTGTTTCCACGCTGTATCTCTAAACTAAACTAAACATTAGTGGATCTGGAGTTACTTACAGACTCTTACAGGCAGGGACGGAAGATTTACTTCCCTGAAGGTTATCACTGAACCAGGGTGCATTTACATGACAGGGGGATTTATTAATTTACTTGAATTTGAATTGCCCAGCTGCTGTGATGAGATTAAAGTGATTCTCTGGATGAATGGTCCTGAGCAGACAATGGAGTGACTGTGTTAACCACCATACTGTTGTACAAGCCCGACTGCCTCACTGGTGTTGTCTGGAAGGCAGTAAGAGGAGTGGGGCACTCGAGCCCATCCCCTAGTTCATGGCTGATCTTCTGTGCCAGTTCCCCCTAGCCCTCGGTTCCTGAATCTGTCAACAATTTAGCTATCTCCACCTTAAATATATCGTCTGATCCAACCTCCACCACCATCTAGGACAGAGATTTGGGAGATTCACCAATCAAGAGACCTGGCGTCACACTGCACACAAACAGGCCAATCAGCCCAGCTCGCCAAGCCCACCAAGTTGCCTCAACTAGTCCCACCTGCCCACATTTGGCTCATATCCCTCTAAACCTGTCCCAGTGTTTTAAATGCTGTTATAGTACGTGCCACATCTACCCCCTCTGGCAAAATGTGTACAAAGGATCCAGTCTGAGGAAGGGTTCCAACCTGAAACGTTACCCACTCTTTTTCTCCAGAGATGCTGCCTAACCCGCTGAGTTACTCCAGCACTTCGTGTCTACCCCCTCTGGCAGCTCGTTCCATATCCCAGCCATTCAACTTGGTGATAAAGTTGCCCCTCGGGTTGCTATTAAATCTTTCCCCACTCACCTATGTCCATTGGTTCTTGGTTCCCCAACTCTTGGAAAAAGACCCTGTGTATTCACCCTATCTATTCACCTTATGATTTTATACATCCCCAAAAGATCACTCCTCCGCCTCCTGCGCTCCAAAGAATAAAGTCCTAGCCATCTTCCGAGAGAGAAAAGATACCTGTGACAATGTCGTACATCAGGTAACATAAACCCACCCTAAGCTCTTCGAGAATTTGAACTCAGTTGACAAATACAAATCATAAGTCATTCTCTCCTGTAGATCTCTCCCTGTAGCTAATACTCCCATCTGAAAAGTTCTGCTATCCAGTCAAATCATACTATGTATGAGCAGAATCAAGCCACCCACAATTACAACAGGTAGTGCAAAGAGAGAAATACCAAAGTGCAGAATATAGTGGTAGTGTCAGTTACAGAGAAAGTGCAGATTAAAAAAGTGCAAGGTCCACGATGAGGTAGGTTGGAAGATCGGGATTACACCCTAGCTTACGGGAGGGCCATTCACTAGTCTGATAACAGCGGGGAAGAAACTGTTCCTGAATCTGGTGGGACGTGCTTTCAAGCTTTTGTATCTTCTGCCTGACAGGAGAGGGGAGAAGAGGGAATGACCAGGGTGGGAGTGGTCCTTGATTGAATTAGCACTGATTGTGGTATTGGTTTAATATTGTCGTGCACATCAAGATGCAGTGAAATACCCCCAACAAGCAATTGCCCCCAGTGAGAAGTCACAGCTCAGCTGGGGTAATAACCCTTAAACCGTGATACTTGCACCAGAAACAAACAACAGAATGAATGTTGTGAGCTCGGAACACCAGGACTCAGGCTGAATACACTGTGTGCAGTAACCGTGAGGGAAAGTCTCTCATCATCCGGTCAGTGGAAAGACTGGACATGATTACAATCAAGCCATCCACAGTGTACAGATACAGGATAAAGGGGATAAAGTCCGATTAAAGATAGTCAAGGGTCTACAATGAGATAGATGGTAGGTCAAGACCACTCTCTGGGTGGTGATAGGATGGTTCAGTTGCCTGGATAACAACCAGGAAGAAACTGTCCCTGAATCTGGAGGTGTGCGTTTTCACACGTCTGTTCCTCTTGCCTGATGGGAGAGGGGAGAAGAGGGAGTGACCTGGTCCTGGATGAATCTGGTGAAGTGGAGATGCAGTCAATGGAAGGGAGGTTGGTTTATGTGATGGTCTGGGCTGCGTCCGCAACTCTCTGCGATTTCTTGCGGTCTTGAAAGTGCCAACGACACAATGAGAGGTGTGAAGGGCAGCCGGAGGCATGCTGCAGAGAAGTCTGCAGAGGGATACGATCGATGAAGTGAGTTGTGGGACGCTGGCAGGGAGGACTAGAAGGTGGCAGCTGCACAGGGCTCTAAGTGTTGTGGTGTACGATTCACAAAAGACAACGCCACGCGGACTGCACTTGGAAAAGTGAACAGAATGCTATTGTTTGTCTCAGGGGAATTGAATACATGAGTAGTGAGGTTATATTTCAATTATAAAGGGCATTGATGAGAACATAGAGTCCTGCAGCAGGGTAACAGACCCTTCAGCCAATCCCGTCCATGCCAACCAAGATCTCCATTTACACTACTCCCACCTGCCCAGTGGGTGAGGAAAGATTAAATATATAAATATTAAATATTAAATATAATCAAACCCAATCAGATATATAGATCTGGGAGATTCACCATTCTAGAGTCCTACAACACGGAAACAGGCCTCAGCCCAGCTCATCCATGCCAACCAAGATGGGCGGCACAGTGGCTCAGCGGTAGAGTTGCTGCCTTGCAGGGCCAGACACCCGGGTTCGATCCTACCTACAGGTGCTGTCTGTATAGAGTTTGTATGTTCTCCCTGTGATCACATGGGTTTTCTTCAGGTGTTCTGGTTTCCTCTCACATTCCAAAGCCATACAGGTTTGTGGGTTAGTTAGCTTCTGTAATTTGTAAATTGTCTCTCGTGTGCAGGAAAGAACTAGTGTACGAGATGATCACTGGTCAGAGCGGACTCAGTGGGCCGCAGGGCATGCTTCCATACTGCATCTAAACTAAACTAAATTGTCCAATCTACGAATCTCACCTGCCTACATTTGTTCATGTTATAGGAGCAGAATTAGGCCATTCGGCCCATTGAGTCTACACCGGCATTTAATCATGGCTGATCAATCTTTCCCTCTCAACCCTACTCTCCTGCCTTCCCCCCACAACCCCCGACACCCTTACTAATCAAGAATTGGCCCATATCCCTCTAAACCTTTCCCACCAATGTACCTGTCCAGGTGTCTTTTACATATTGTTATAGTACCTGCCTCAATTACCTCCTCTGGCAGCTCGTTCCATATACACACATACACACACAACACCCTCTTTGTGGAAACTGGTGGCTAAAGTACTTCCCGGGGGAGTGAGTGAGATTATATTATAACATCATTACGTTTTCAATCCTCGTTTATCGGCAGCACCGTCATCTACAATCCTGCCTATTTCCTGACAAACCCACGGCGTGTGTGTATGGCAGAGGTTTATTGTGCTGGGAGCAGTGACCTGACCCCCACCGTCTCCGTCACCGGGCAACCGGCAAATCCCAGTTGAACATTAATGACAAAACAAACAGGTGGAGCCGTGGCCACTGACTCAGAGGCGCCGCTCAAGGTCACCCGAGGCAAGGTGCTACCCAGCCCGGCAAGTAACGTCGAACAATGCAAGCCCTGGATAGAGGATGGGGAGCATGTTTCCACTAGTGGGAGAGTCTAGGACTAGAGGGCACAGCCTCGGAATAAAAGGGTGTACCTTTAGAAAGGAGATGATGAGGAATTTCTTCAGTCGGAAGGGGGCGAATCTGTGGAATTCATTGCCACAAACGGCTATTGGATATTTTTAAGGCGGAGATTGACAGATTCTTGTTCGTAAGGGTGTCGGGGGGGAGGGGTTATGAAAAAAATGGGGTTGAGAGGGGAAGACAAGATGGCTCCTGTGTCTGGCGACATGTTGCAACCAACACAATAGAAGAGAATCAAATATCGCAGATCAAATATGTTTACATGTTTGAGAAGGAACTGCAGATGCTGGAAAATCGAAGGTAGTCAAAAATGCTGGAGAAACTCAGCGGGTGAGGCAGCATCTATGGAGCGAAGGAAATAGGCGACGTTTCGGGTCGAGACCCTTCTTCAGACTGATGTGGGGATGGGAAGAAGAAAGGAAGAGGCGGAGACAGTGGGCTGTGGGAGAGTTGGGGAGGGGAATGTTGACATATTCTGTTGTACTGCTTCATTGTTCAGTCTGGGACAAATGACAATAAAACTTGTGTCTCTTTTCTTCTTGATTAGATCAGTCATGTTTGATGGGCCGAATGGCCTAATTCTGTTCCTGGAACTTATCAACAACCCCACACCCGGCAAACACTGCCTCCAGAAGGCAGCCCATACCATCCAAGGCCCACACCACCCTCTCATCTCACTGCTACCGCAGAGAAGAAGGTGCAGAAGCCCGAGAACCGTGACCTCCTGGTTCAGGAACAGTTTCCCAGCAACCATCAGGCTCTTGGACACGGCACAACACAAACCTCAGCAACTTTACTTTTGAGATACTCTACTTTAGAGATAAAGCACGGACGCAGGCCCTTCGGCCCACCGAGTCTGCTCTGACCAGCAATCACCCATTACACTAACCCATCTTACACATTAAGGGGAATGTACAATTTTACCGAAGACAATTAACCTACAAATCTGTGCGTCTTTGGGGTGAGAGAGGAAACCGGAGCACCCGGACCTGGTCACAGGGAGAACGTACAAACCCTATACAGACAGCAACCGTAATGAGAATCGAACTCGGGACTCTGAAGTTGTAAGGCAGCAACTCTACCGCTGCGCCACCCTGTGTCTGTACCACAGACCAGTTTTAAGGTTACCTCGTTATTATTGTTATTTATATATTGTATTAGCATATGATTATCGGCATGTTATTACGATTAAGGGCCTGTTAAGCTGCAAAGTAAGAATTTAATCGTTCTGGGAATTGGTGCATTAAACACTCTAGGCTTCAGTTTGGAGATACAGCGCGGAAACAGGCCTTTCGGCCCACCAAATTCCGGCGATCACCCTGTACACTAGTTCTATCCTACACATTAGGGACAATTTACAGAGAGCCAATTAACCTACAAATCCACACGTCTGGAGTGTGGGAGGAAACCGGAGCACCCGGAGAAAACCCACGTGGTCACAGGGAGAATGTACAAACTCTGTACAGACAGCACCCGTAGTCTGGATTGAACCCTGGGTCTCTGGCTCTGTTTGGCAGCAGCTCTACCTGTTGTGCCACTGAGCTGCACATTAAACTGAGCAATTAAACACCCTTGACTCTCTCTTGACTCTTGACTGGTACGAGGTGACTCCCTGGATTGAGCCAAGATGTCCAGTCCGCCTGGAAGGGGTTAGTGGGGGGAGGAAGAGTTTGATTAGGTCGGCAGTCACAAGCTGTAATTAAACAACAGCCAGTGAGCTCTGGAACCGAGCGAGGAACATTCCACACCGCAAAGAAAATAAACTCAGCCATCAGCATTACAGAGAGTTTAATCAGACAGCATTCCAGGAAAAAATAGCAGTTCCTGGACTTTATTTAAACCGTTCTGTTGGAGCACGGGGCAGGGAAGAACAATGAAGAACTTGTCTGTGCTTGGACTGGGCTCCGTGCACACGAGATGTAGACCAGAAACAGGGCACTCGGCCCACCCGACCCTGCAAGCCATCAGTGGGTGACGGTAGCACGATATGTCAAGGGAGGAAAAGCCAAGAGAGAGGTCAACAGGGCAGCACCGTGGCACAGCGGTAGAGTTGCTTCCTTACAGCACCAGAGACCCGGGTTCGATCCTGACCTTGGGTGCTGTCTCTACGGAGTTTGTACATTCTCCCTGTGACTGCGGGTGCTCTCTCCGGGTGCTCCGGATTCCTCCCACACTCCAAAAACGTACAGGTTTGTAGATTAATTGGCTTCGGTAGAAAATTGCCCTCTAGTGTGTAGGATAGAAGTAGTGCAGGCGGATGGTCGCTGGTCAGCGTGGACTCGGTGGGCCGAAGGGCCTGTTTCTACGCTATATCTCTGAAGTGTGAAGTAACAAGCGTCACTGTAGAGGTTCTCTTTGCACTCGGCTCCTGTTCATTGTGTGACGTGAGCTTGTTTAGGCAGCGTTTCCATGGCGATGGGGGCTGTCTGCGTTGGTAACTGAGCCGTCGCAGATGGTTGGTGCTGGTGAAACGCTGCTGTTCCCAACTCCACTACACCCAGCCAGTCACCAGAGACCTGGCCACAGCCATTGGCAGTGAGTTCACCCACACTCACATGGAATATTGACCAGCAATACACAACCCATATACTCGCACTAGAGAGCAGACTCTTTAGTTTTCATCCCTTACCCCTCCATGTCTCTAGTCTCTCTCACTCCTGACTCTCAGTCTGAAGAAGGGTCTCGACCCGAAACGTCACCCATTCCTTCGCTTCAGAGATGCTGCCTGACCCGCTGAGTTACTCCAGCAATTTGTGTCTATCTTTAGTTTAGAGATACAGCATGGAAACGGGCCCTTCGGCCCAGTGAGTGCGCGCCGACCATCCCGTACATGAACACTATCCTGCATACATTAGGGACAATCTTTTTTATAATTGTACCAAGCCAATTAACCTACAAACCTCTATGTCTTTGGAATGTGGGAGGAAACCAGAGTACCTGGAAAAAACCCACTCGGTCACAGGGTGAACTTACAAACTCCCGTACAGACAGCACCCATAGTCAGGATCAAACCCAGGTCTCTGGCGCTGTGAGGCAGCAGCTCTACCACTGGGCCACTGTGCTGCCCTAATCGCTGCTGGATTAGGATTTTTAAAATTAAATCTAGTTAGTCTTGCCTTAAATAAGATACATTGGACAGGCACATGGATATGAAGGGAATGGAGGGATACGGATCACGTGGAGGGAGATGAGTTGTCCCTCTCCCCCTTTCCCCCTTCGTGTCCTCTCCCTCTCCTCCTCAACCCCTCTCCTCCTCCCCCCTCCCCCACTGCCCGCTCTGCCCATGGTTGGGTTCAGTAAGGTGCCAGCCCAGCCTCTCCCGGCACTGGGTTGCTATGGAAGCGGGCAGGGCGTGGATGACAGTGCAGCATCTGTCAGCCGAGCTGAGATCGCATCGAGGCATCTCGTATTTTGTCCTATTGTAATTTGAGGAACTTTCAGCCAGGAGTCAAGGCCCAGGAAAGTATCACACACTTCCACCTGTGTGTTCAGGGGCTTCCAGGTTGCACAAAGTACGTTGATCACCCTTGAATAGATCACAGACTCCAAATGTAGCTCCCAGTCCAACCTCACTCCATCCTGATCGTGTTTTTCCATATCTCCAGATTCCCTCTCCCCTGACTCTCAGTCTGAAGAAAGGTCTCAACGCAAAACGTCACTTATTCTTTTTTTTCCTGAGAATCTGCCTGGCCGCTGAGATACTCCAGCATTTTGTGTCTATCTTGATCACTAGTCCCTGATTCCGCGCCCTACTGTGAATATCCTGCCCCATCCCCCCCACCGTACAGCACAGCAACAGGCAATTCGGCCCACAATGTTTGTGCTGAACATGATGCCAACTTCGAGGACCCGTCTCAGCCCGGTCACTGCCTCTTCTCCACTCTTCCATCAGGCAAGAGGCACGGAAATGTGAAAACACACACCTCCTGATTCAGGGACAGTTTCTTCCCAGCTGTTATCAGGCAACTGAATCGTCCTGTCACCAACTAGAGAGCAGTCCTGACCTACCATCTACTTCATTGGAGACCCACAAACTATCTTTAATCAGACCTTAGTGAACTTTATCTTCACTAAACATTATTCCCTTTATCCTGTACACTGTGGATGGCTCGATTGGAATCATGTATATATAGTCTTTCCACTGACTGGTTAACACACAACAAAAAGCTTTCCATTGTACCTCGGTGACAATAAACTAAGCAATCCATATCCCTTCCATTCACTGTATATCCATGTATCTGCCTAAAAGCCTCTTAAAAACCACTATCATATCTGACTCCACCACCAGCGCTGGCAGCGTGTTCCAGGCACCCACCACCTTCTGTGTAAAAAACATTGTCCCGAACATCTCCTTTAAACGTTGCCCCTCTTGCCTTAAAGCTACGCCCTCTAGTCTTCGATGCTTCTACCCTGGGGAAAAATATATTCTGACTACCCTATTTATACCATATCAAATAAAGCCTCTCATTATTTTATATACTTGTCAGATCTCCCCTTGATCTCCTGCGTTCCAGAGACAGCGATCCAAGTTTGTCCAACCTTTTTGATTACTATTCAATGGTAAACGTTTGTGGCCGTGCTGATTTGTGTGTTTTTGGTTTAATGCTGAGTTCTCCAGGAGAATGGTAGTAACATAACTGACAACATATTCTGCACTCTGTACCTTTCTCTTCGCTCGACCTGCTGTACTTGAGTTTGGCTTGATTGTATTTAGTTTAGTTTAAAGATACAGCACGGATACAGGCCCTTCGGCCCATGCCGACCATTGACCACCCGTTCACACTAGTTCTATGTTATTCCATTTCACATCCACTAGGGGCAATTTACAGAGGGCCAATTAATCTACAAACCTGTACGTCTTTTGGGATGTGGGTGGAAACTGGAGAAACCGGAGGAAACCCACGTGGTCACAGGGAGAATGTGCAAACTCCACGCAGACAGCACCAGAGGTCAGGACCGAACCTGGGTCTCTGGAGCTGTGAGGCAGCGGCTCTACCCCTGCGCCACTGTACTTCCCTTTATATATAGTATTATCCGATCTGTTTGGAGAGCATGCAGAACAAAG
Source organism: Malacoraja senta (assembly GCA_038087875.1). Classification (NCBI taxonomy): domain Eukaryota; kingdom Metazoa; phylum Chordata; class Chondrichthyes; order Rajiformes; family Rajidae; genus Malacoraja; species Malacoraja senta. Next base: position 172,886,676 of record CM075978.1, read on the forward strand.
CTCTTGTAGAAACAAAGAACTGCAGATGTGGGTTTACACGTGACACTAATATAGCTAACTTTCCTTAAACATGTGATCTTCCATATATTTTAAAAAATTACAAAGTGCTGGAGTGACTCAGCAGGTTTGGCAGCATCTTAGGAGAACACAGATATGTGCGAAGGATGGAACTGCAGATGCTGGTTTACACCAAAGTTCGACACAAAATGCTGGAGTGACTCAGCGTAGAAAGCAGCATCTCTGGAAAACATGGATAGATGATGCGGGTATGGACCCTTCTTGAGACTCTGAGGAAAGGTCCTGACTAAGGTCACCTATCTATGTTCACCAGAGAGGCCGACCGACCCGCTGAGTTTCTCCAGCACTTTGTGACTTTTCTTTGTACACCAGTTTCTGGTTTCTACTCTGAACTTCCTCTGAGGTTCTGGCTGTGGCCCTGCTAAACAAACAGGTCTGACCGGATGCGCTGGTTCAGTCTCACCCACAGGAGGCAGGGCCAGTCAGTCGGCTTTTTACGCACAAACACGAGAGGTCTGGATCTCTGGATAACACCGGTAGAGCTCCACATGGCAGGGAGCGCCGGAGCAAAGTTACTGTGAAGCCACTTTCAGAATACTATGCGCAGATCATATGTGTTGAGTACAGAGGTTGGGGCATCATGTTGCTGTTATACAAGATGATGGTGATGCTGCATTTAGAGTATTGTGTTCAGTTTTGATCCCCATAAGTTCAAGGAACAGATTTAGGCCATTTGGCCCATCAAGTCTATTCCGCCATTCAATCATGGCCGATCTATCATTCCCTCTCAACCCCATTCTCCTGCCTTCTCCCCATAATCCGGAGAGCTGTGACCGCTGACTCCAACATCACGGAACTGCGGTCTGTGGAGCTCCCAGCCGCGGGCGGTGCTGAGTTAGGAACACCGCGGAGCCTGGGATCTCACGACGAGATCGCCAGGGTCGGAGCTCTGACCAGCGCGGCTCGTGGACTTCGGGAGCCGTGGTCTACTGGGAGGAGGCGGCCGCTCCAGACACTCCGGGCCGCTGAGAGTGTTCACCCGATGCCAGAAATCCATCATCCGGCGAGTGGGCCTGAAGCATCGGGCTGCCGTAGCGGTGACTGCAGAGGCCTCAATAGGCCCGACTATGGGTGAATAGGGGATGGGGACTGGACTTTTGATGCCTTCCCCCACAGTGGGAACCATTGTGGGGGGATGTTTTTATGTTTATTGTTAAATTCTTTGATGTTGTGTCTTATCTTTATTTGTGTGCTGCACGGCAAGTCAAACTTCACTACACCAATTGGTGTATGTGATAATAAATATCCTTTGTCCTTTGTGTCTGGTCACCGCCCCTCAATCGTGACCACTCAGCTTAGTTTAGCCTTATTTATTATTGTCACGTGTACCGAGCTACAGTGATTGGCTTTTTTGTTGAGTGCTATCCAGTCAGTGGAAAGACTATTCCTGATTATAATTGAGTTGTCCACAGTGTATAGATACAGGATAAAGGAATAATGTTTTGTGCAACTTCAACTCTGCCCAAGACCACAAGAAATTGCAGAGAGTTGTGGATATAGCCCAGTTCATCAGACGAACCAGACTCCGCGCCATTGACTCCTCGGGAAAGCAGCCAATCTAATCAAAGACCAGTCTCACCCCGGTCACTCCCTCGTCTCCCCTCTCCCATCAGGCAAGAGGTACAGAGGTGTGAAAACGCACACCTCCAGATTCAGGGACAGTTTCTTCCCAGTTGTCATCAGGCAACTGAACCATCCTATCACCAACTAGAGAGCGGTCGTAAACTCCCATCTACCTCATGAAAGACCCTTGGATTATCTTGAATCGGTTTTTATCTTGCACTGAACGTTAGTCCCTTTATCCTGAATCTGTACACTGTGGACGGTTTGATTGTAATCATGTACAGTCTTTCTGCTGACTGGATAGCACGTGGAAAGATTAATAAAAGCTTTTCACTGAACCTTGGTACAAGTGACAACAATAAACTAAACTAAAGAGTGTTTTATTGTCAGGATTCAAGGAACTGCGGATGCTGGTTTCCAAATACGGACACAAATTGTTGCAGTAACTCAGCGGGCCAGGCAGCATGTTGAGTTACTTTGTGTTTCATTGTCATACATACTGACAATGGTACAATAACTACTTGCAGGCCTGTAAATTCAACAGTAATAGATAATATCATAAACAAAAAATTACTGATCCTTAGTGCAACTAGGATGGCAGCACAATGGTGCAGCGGTAGAGTGGCTGCCTCACTGTGCCAGAGACCGGGTTCGATCTTGACTATGGGTGTTGTCAGCCCCATGGGTGCTGTATAATCACTAGGCTCTTGAATCAACCCGCACAATCCTATCCCTCCTCAGCAATGGAACACTACGCACCTCTTCCACTACCGTGGACTTAATTTCTGGTTATTAATTTCCACAAATGTCCTGTTTTTTTACAGGGTATTTTTCTTTTCTCTGTCGTTAGAATTTATGTACAACTTATGTTTTTGTGTGTTGTCTGAGCCTATGTGCCTGTGATACTGCTGCAAGTAAGATTTTCATTGTACGTCCAATGGTACAGAGCATTGTAGAGTTGCTTCCTCACAGTGCCAGAGACCCGGGCTCGATCTTGACTATGGGTGCTGTTGGCATGGAGTTTGCAAGGTCTCCCTGTGACCACGTGGTTTTTCTCCGGCTGTTCCGGTTTCCTCCCACACTCCAAAAGACGCACAGGTTTGTAGGTTAATTAGTTTTGGTAATATTGCAAATTATCCCTCTAGGGAAGCGCGGGTTACGGGATGATTGCTGGTCGGCATGGACTCGGTGGGTCGAAGGGCCTGTTTCCGCGCTGCAGCTCCAAAGTCTAAAACAGTCCATACTCTAGTTAGTGTTGTGCAGTGTTCAAGAGCCTGGTCATTGTTGGGAAAAGCTGTTCCTCAACCTTTTTCAGGCTCCTGTACCTTCTTTCCGATGGTAGCAGTGAGATGAGAGCATGGTCAGGGAGGTGTGGGTTTGGAGATTTTGTTTCCACCAGAGGGGTGTGGTTGGAATCCAGAATACATTCCCCGAGAGGGTGGTGGAGGCAGAGACTCTCAACAGTTAAGAAGAGTTATAAATCCTCGCTCAGCACAAACATCATTGTAACCATGACTCCACAGTATCAGGCTGAACTGCACAACACTGATAATAAGAAAGAACCATTAGTAAAAGGAGTGAGAGAGAATGAGAGAGAGAGGAAGAGGGAGAGAGAGGAAGGGGAGCGAGAGAGTGAGGGGAGTGAGAGGGAGCAAGGAGGAGGGAGAGAGAGAGAGAGAGAAAGGGGGTGCGAAAGAGAAGGGGGGAGCAGAAGGGAAGCAGAGGGTGAGAGAGAGCACTTTGTCATTCATATGGATAAACGCACGTACACAAGTTAGACCTGAATTGAATAATACTGCAGGAGCTAACTTGTACGTAGGGGTGTTTGTAAGTTGGGAGTTTGTAACACAGACCCCCTGAGCCACCACTTTGTTTCTTGCCACTGAAAAGTACTTTCCATTTCTACACTATGTTCACTTTTTCTGGTGTGAATTCAAGTAAGAATTTCATTGCTCTGTCTGGGACATACGATAGCAAAGCACTCTGGACTCTTGGCCTCACATCCGCCATGTTGTCAAAACATCATTTTTTCACCTCCGCAACATTGCAAAAATCAGATCCTCTCTCACACCCCCCGCTGCTGAAAGACTCATCCATGCCTTCATCTCCTCCCGACTGGACTACTGTAACTCTCTTCTTTTCGGAATCAATTCCAGCAGCATCAACCGACTCCAACTGGTCCAAAATGCAGCCGCTCGACTCATTACCCACACCAAATCCTGGCACCACATCACCCCAGTTCTCAAAGAACTTCACTGGCTTCCCATTTCCCACCGGATCACCTACAAAATCCTGGTCCTCACCTACAAAGCCCTCAACAACCTGGCCCCCCCTTATCTCATTGACCTCCTCTCCTCCTACCAACCCTCACGGTCCCTCAGATCCACATCAGCTGGTCTCCTCTCCACTCTGAAATCAAACCTCTGCACTTTTGGAGGCAGAGCCTTCTCCAGGGCAGCTCCCAGGCTCTGGAATTCCCTCCCACAACCGGTCCGAAATTCTGAGTCCCTCACCATCTTCCAGTCCCGCCTCAAGACCCATCTCTTCACCTCTGCATACCCTTAGTCCCATGTTCCCCTCCCCTCTGTCTTACTGCTCTATTTTGTTTTGTTTATTCCTGACTCTCAATTGTAAAGCGACTTTGAGTCCTGAAAAGCGCTATATAAATAAAATCTATTATTATTATTATTATTATTATCCAGGTGCACAGCCACATAATTTACACATCACCCATCCACCCGGCACTATCACTCCTAGCACCAGGCAAATGTTTCTCCCTGCCCTTCACTGCAAGGGAGACAAGAGTCTGGACACTTCCCCCACGGTCGGGCGGTTTGTGAAGCCACACTCGAGGCAGAGAGAGGGACGTATTTGCCAGTCATGGCTCATCCACAAACGTGCAACTCATCCCTTCCCCTTTACAACTCATCGCACCTGCCTCAGAGCTCAGCTTCAGTCCCAGTGTTGTATCATCAACAGATGTAGACATACTCCGGTCATTATAGTTTAGTTGAGATACAGTGCGGAAACAGGCCCTTCAGACCACCAAGCCCGCACCGACCAAAGACCCCCACACATTAACACTACCTTATACACACTGGGGACAATCTACATTTATACCAAGCCAATTAACCTACAAACCTGTACGTCTTTGGACTGTGGGGGGAAACCGAAGATCTTGGAGAAAACCCACATGGGCATGGGGAGAACGTACAAACTCCATACAGACAGCACCCGTAGCCGAACCTGGGTCTCGGGCGCTACAAGTGGTGTAAGGCAGCGCCACCATGCCACACTACGTTACCAACAGCGGAGGCCCTGCCACTGAACACTGCACTGACCACTAAGCAAGCACTTCACTCTCCCCTGCAAGTGCTTGTGTCCCTGAGTGTGTGTTTGCACTTGTGAGCATGTTCCCGCGTGTTCCTGAATGTGTGCACATGTGTATGCCATAGAAGTGTGGGTGAACATATTTGTACATTAGATGTGAATTATTAGTTTAATTTATGGTCACGTGTACCGAGGTACAGCGAAAAGTTTTTCGTTGTGTGCTAAGCAGTCAGTGGGAAGCCTATACATGATTACAATCGAGCCATCCACAGTGTACAGATATATGAGAAAGGGAATAATGTTTAGTGCAGCCCAGTAAAGTCTGATTAAAGATAGTCTGAGGGTCTCCAATGAGGTAGTTATTGATATGATGGTTCAGTTGTCTGATAACAGCTGGGAAGAAACAGTCTCTGAGTCCGGAGGTGTGCATTTTCACACCTTTTGCCTGATGGGAGAGGGTGGAAGGGGGAATGACCAGGGTGAGATGTGCAGTGGATATAAATGTGTGTGTGTGTGATTGGGATTATGTGTGCAGATGAGCGTGTGGGGCAAGTGTAAATGGGGTGTGGGGGACGGGGATCTGAATGTGTCTCTGGATGTGTGTGCCTGTGTGGTACACGGTGTGAAGGGGGGAGGAGTGAGTGGTGTGGGGTAAGAGCAGGAAGTGTAGGATTTGTCCAGAGGGAGTGGCTGTGGTTGTTGTAGGTGAGTTTGTGGATTGTTTGGGACTCGAGTGCACAAGTATCTGCATTGTGTGTCAGGGAGGGACGTGGACTTGTGTGTGGCGAGTAAAGAGCCTGTCCCACGGGCGTCATTTACGCGTCACAACGCACGCATGGTGCGCATTACACACACATGGTGCGTGGTGACGTAGGCAGTGACGCGCGATCGCCCCAGGATTTTGGGATGTACAAATTCTTTGCGCGCCATCTGCGTGACGTGCAAATGACGCCCAAGTGGGACAGGCCCTTTAGTGTTGAAGGGGGAGGGGGAGATCATGAGGGTATGTGTGGAAGGGCATGTGGGTAACTCGTCTGTGTCTATGTGTACATGTTTAGTACATTCATATATGTTGGTGTCCATGTGTCCGAGCATGCAACTGTTTTTGACCGTGTATCGGTATCTGCATGTGTATGTTTGTATGTATTACTGCAAGTACCTTCATGTGTGTATCTGTCTCTACATACAGTGCCCTCCATAATGTTTGGGACAAAGACCCATCATTTATTTATTTGCCTCTGTACTCCACAATTTAAGATTTGTAATAGATAAAATCACATGTGATTAAAGTGCATATTGTCAGATTTTATTAAAGGGTATTTTGATACATTTTGGTTTCACCGTGTAGAAATTGCAGCAGTGTTTATACAGTGTCCCCCCATTTCAGGGCACCCTAATGTTTGGGACACATGGCTTCACAGGCTCAGTAATTGCTCAGGTGTGTTTAATTGCCTCCTTAAGGCAGGTATAAGAGAGCTCTCAGCACCTAATCTTTCAATCACCTTTGGAAACGTTTACTGCTGTTTATCAACATGAGGACAAAAGTTGTGCCAATGAAAGTCAAAGAAGCCATTATGAGACAGAAACAAGAATAAAACTGTTAGAGACATCAGCCAAACCTTAGCCTTACCAAAAGCAACTGTTTGGAACATCATTAAGAAGAAAGAGAGCACTGGTGAGCTTACTAATCACAAAGGGACTGACAGGCCAAGGAAGACCTCCACAGCTGATGACAGAAGAATTATCTCTATAATAAAGAAAGAAAAAAAAACACCTGTCTGACAGATCAGGAACACTCTTCAGGAGTCAGGTATGGATTGTCAATGATCATTGTCTGCAGAAGACTTCATGAACAGAAATACGGAGGCTACACTGCAAGATGCAAACCACTGGTTAGCTGCAAACATAGGATGGCCGGGTTACAGTTTACCAAGAAGTACTTAAAAGAGCAACTACAGTTCTGGAGAAGGATCTTGTGGGCAGATGAGACAAAGATTAACTTATATCAGAGTGATGGCAAGAGCTAAGTATGGAGGAGAGAAGGAACTGCCCAAGATCCAAAGCATACCACCTCATCTGTGAAACACGGTGGTGGAGGTGTTATGACTTGGGCATGTATGGCTGCTGAAGATACTGGCTCACTGATCTTCATTGATGATACAACTGCTGATGGTAGTAACATAATGATTTCTGAAGTGTATAGACACATCCTATCTGTTCAAGTTCAAACAAATGACTCAAAACTCATTGGCCGGCGGTTCATTCTACAGCAAGACAATGATCCCAAAGATACTGCTAAAGCAACAAAGGAGTTTTTCAAAGCTAAGAAATGGTCAGTTCTTGAGTGGCCAAGTCAATCACCCAATCTGAACTCAACTGAGCATGTCTTTTATATGTTGAAGAGAAAACTGAAGGGGACTAACCCCCAAAATAAGCATAAGCTAAAAATGGCTGCAATACAGGCCTGGCAGAGCATCACCTGAGAAGACACCCAGCAACTGGTGATGTCCATGAATCGCAGACTTCAAGCATTGTATGCAAAGGATATGGAACAAAATACTAAACATGACGACTTTCATTTACATGACATTGCTGTGTCCCAAACATTATGGTGCCCTGAAATGGGGGGGACTATGTATAAACACTGCTGTAATTTCTACATGGTGAAACCAAAATGTATAAAAATTGCCTTTATTAAAATCTGACAATGTGCACCTTAACCACATGTGATTTTTTTTCTATTACAAATCTCACATTGTGGCGTACAGAGGCAAATAAATAAATGATGGATCTTTGTCCCAAACATTATGGAGGGCACTGTATGTTTGTCACCCTGTATCTCTGTGCTTGTGTGTCTCTCTCTCTCTGCCTCCCCTCCTATCTCTGCCTGTTTGTCTGCCTCTTTCCCCCTCTCGCCCTCTGCCTGCCTCCCTCCTCTCCCCTCCCTCTCTCCACTCTCCCTCCGCGGCGCCGGCTCCCGCACTCACCACTTGCAGCAGCTTGAGGAGGCCGAATGAGGAGCGCAGGTAGTCGGTGTCGCAGCGGAGGTGCAGGCGGCGGCCGGGCAGCACCGGCTCGGTGGTGGGCTGATACGGGCTGCCCGCCGCGCTCATCATCGACGCTCCGGCCGCCTCTCCCTCCACCCCGTCCGCCTCCTCCGAGCTCCGCATGTTGCCGGCGCCGGGATCCGGGATTACAGGCAGGGAGGCGGGAGCGGAGCGGCCGATTCCCAACAGAAAACCCGCCGAACTTTGTGCAGGAGCCGCAACATGTCCGGGACTCGCTCCCCGCCTCCCTCTCCCTCTCTCCGCCCCCTCGACACTGTCTCGCCCTCGCCCTCTCCCTCCCTCCCTCCCTGTCCACCACTGGCATTCAATCCAACTCAAATTCCTTCCATAAACCAAATCTCTTCTCGCCTCACTCCCTCTATTCCTACTCTTTCACAACCTCACTCTCTTTTTCCATCTCTCCATCAGTTTCCTTTGTCTCTTTTTCCCCAGTCTGACTCCATCAGTTTCCATTCTGTATGTGCGTGTCTCTCCCTCTCCCCCTCCGGTCTCTCTCTCTCTCTCTCTCTCGTGCTCTGTTACCTGTCGAATAATTGAAACAACCTGTACCCAGAGCACTCAAAGCCCCAAAAGGCAACAATCTGAAGTTCATTTATTCGAGAGGCTTAAGGAAATGTGACATAGGATGGAGTGAATCATGTTGCCAATGCAAAGAGTCAAGAGTGTTTTATTGTCCAATGTCCCAAAATGGAACAATGAAATTCCTACTTGCAGCAGCACAACAGATAAGTAAACATAATACTCTGTAAAGCCCATAATAAACAAAAACAAATCGTGTATTATATATATAAAACACAAACAGAAACAGGTAAACAATCTAAGTGGGGAAAGTGCATTTAAAGTTTAGGAAGTACAACCTCAGCATAATTAAACAGCTTAAAATCTTTACTGCAAAATGGTCCATGTGTGATTTTGTGCATTCTTAGGACAAATAGAAATGTATGCTTTCTACGTCTATTAATCAGGGACATGTTGCACCCTGGCTGCTCCCTCTTCTTCCCACTCCTATCAGGTAAAAGGTATAGAAGTGTGAAAATGTACACCTCCAGATACAGGGGCAGTTTCTTCCCAGCTGTTATCAGGCTACTGAATCATCTTATCAACAACAAGAGAGTGATCCTGAGCTACTATCTACCTCATTGGAGACCCTCACACTATCTTTGATCAGACATTACTGGACTTTATCTTGCACTATATGTTATTTTAGTTATTCACTTTACCCTGTATCTGTACACTGGATGGCACGATTGTAATCATGTATTGTCTTTCCACTGACTGGATAGCACGCAACAAAAGCTTTTCTCTGTACCTCGGTGCATGTGACAAACTAAGCTCAAACATGATGAATTAAGCTCCATGGGACAAGCTAATGTGGTAAGCTGCAGTGACCAAAAGAAAATCAGGCGCCCACCTGACGCTAGGTTATTTAGTCTGCAGAAAGGTCCCGACCTGAAACGTCGCTCATCCTTTTTCTCGAGGTGCTGCCTGACCCACTGAGTTACTCCAGCCTATCTTTGTTCAGTCAAGTTAAGTTTTTTGTCATCTGCACAAGTATGGTGAGGTACAGATACAATTAATATCTTGCTTGCAGCAGCATCACAGGCACTTAGACTCAAATACACAAAAATAAATTATACATATCTTCGACAAGTCAGTGAAAAGACTGCAAAAAACAAGACATTAGTGAAACATACACAATTAGAAAAAAAAAGTCCATGGTAGTGCAAGAGGTGGTCCGTAATGTTCCGTTGCTGAGGTGGGATTAGGGTTGTGCGGGTCGGTTCAAGAACCTGATGGTTTCAGGAAAGTAGCTGTTCCTGAACCTGGTGGGACTTCAGCCTTCTGCTCGAAGGTAGCAGTGAGAAGAGGTCACGGCTCTGATGGTGGAGATCCTTGATGATAGATGCCACCTTCTTGAGGCAGTGCCTGGTGTAGATGCTTTCGATGGTGGCTAAAGACTCTGGTCAAATCAAAGCAAAGACGCAGTAGATCAGGCAGCTTCTCTGGAGAACATGGATAGGTGACGTTTTGGATCAAGATGCTTCGTCAGACCATAAATGCTGCCAGAGCTACTCCAGTACTTTTTATTTTTTTGGTAAACTAGCATCTTCAGTTCCTTGTGATCCCATATATCTGGCTATGTGTTTCGTGGCTGTGATTCCATCCTCTAACAGTCTAACTATAGAACAATCACTAAAAGCCCTGCTGTCTATTTTGTTACCCACACCAGGTTTATCCAAGTCATAAACCATGCACTCACCAGCCCATACCAGATCCCAGTACTACACCACCTTAAATACTCCTTTTTATCGCTGATTATTGTAATGTGTCATACCGTAGGATACTTCACCATATCAAAGCTGCTATATCAATAAAAAAGTGAAAACAGGTTTAGAAATGTTTGCAAAGTAATTAAAAAGAAATAACTGAAATATAATTTACATAAGTATTCAGACCCTTTACTTAGTACTTTGTTGAGGCACCTTTGGCACCAATTACAGCCTCAAGTCTTCTTGGGTATGACACTACAAGCTTGGCATACCTGTATTTGGGTAATTTCTCCCATTCTTCTCTGCAGATCCTCTCAAGCACTGTCAGGTTGGATGGGGAGCGTCGATGCACAACTATTTTCATGTCCCTCCAGAGATGTTCGATCGGGTTTGATCTGGCTGGGCCACTCAAGGACATTCACAGACTTGTCACGAAGCCACTCCTGTGTTGTCTTGGCTGTGTGCTTAGGGTCGTTGTCCTGTTGGAAGATGAACCTCCGCCCCAGTTTGAGGTCCTGAACGCTCTGGAGCGTTCAGGACCTCTCTGTACTTTGCTCCGTTCATCTTTCCCTTGATCCTGACTAGTCTCCCAGTTCCTGCCACTGAAAAATATCCCCACAGCATGATGCTGCCACCACCATGCTTCACCATAGGTATGGTATTGGACAAGTGATGAGCGGTGCCTGGTTTCCTCCAGACATGACGCTTGGCATTCAGGCCAATCTTGGTTTCATCAGACCAAAGAATCTTGTTTAGGTGCCTTTTGGCAAACTCCAAGCAAGCTGTCATATGCCTTTGACGGAGAAGTGACTTCCATCTGGCCACTCTACCATAAGGCCTGATTGGTGGAGTGCTGCAGATATAGTTGTCCTGGACGGTTCTCCCATCTCCACAGAACTCTGGAGCTCTGTCAAAGAGTGACCATCAGGTTCTTGGTCACCTCCCTGACCAAAGCCCTTCTCCCCCAATTGCTGAGTTTGGCTGGGCAGCCAGCCCTATGAAGGTGGTTCATAGTGGTGGATCCAAAGTTCTTCCATTTAAGAATGACGGAGGCCACTGTGCTCTTCGGGACATGCAATGCTGCAGAAATTGTTTTATACCCTTCCCCAGATCTTTGTCTTGACACAATCCTGTCTCGGAGGTCTCCAGACAATTCCTTCGTCATCATGGCTTGGTTTTTGCTCTGACAACTGTGGGACCTTATATAGACAGGTGTGTGCCTTTCCAAATAATGTACAATCAATTTAATTTACCACTGGTGGACTCCAATCGTTGTAGAAACATCAAGGATAATCAATGGAGTTCGGATGCACCCCAGCTCAATTGTGAATGTCATAGCAAAGGATACTTATGTAAATGTGATATTTCTTCAAGGAAAGAAATTGGTTGATCACAAATTTGCATCAATTCAGGGGCAATTGGGGGATGGACAATGTGCTGTCACTGACAACTTCCACAAACATTGAATTTAAAACTCTTACATTTATGTTCTCTCTAACTGCTCATTCTATAGCTTTAATACTTTCAATCATATTCTCTATTGCCCCCATTAACTTGACCATTTCATTTTTAACAATCCCACTGCAACCCTGCCCTCACCTTAATCGAGAGCTTCCCTTTGTCCTATTCATCTCTTCCCCATTCTCTCTGTAACTTTAAAACCATTTGCTTTCTCTTTCCCAGTTCTGGAACCAGGAAGAGTTGGACAATGCTTGTCATAATCTCCTCAATTTTCTCTCTTGCTTTAAAACCCCCAACTTGATGCATATTATCTGGGCCTGGTGATTTATCCCAGGTGATTTATACAATGCTTATTCCATCCAATGTCTCGTCTCCCCCCCCCCCCCCTCCAGCATCAGTAGGATGGTCTTCTTTGGTAGAGGTGGGTGCAAGGCCTGCCCATATCCTCCAGCTCCCGGGTAGAGTGCCAACAGGGGAACCAGTCATGCAAGTGGGCCATGGTCACAGATGATGTGGGACCAGTATTCCTAGGTCAGTGTCTGCACTGGATTCTCCGTGTCATTCTTTCATTAAAACAGAAAACAAGGACGTGCAGCAGAGGGTGTGGATTCACATTTATTGAAGCTGGTATATGGAGACACACATTTTTGTCTTTGTCAGCAAGGTTCTCTCATGTTAAAGCCATAAACAAACAAAATCCAAACTCTCCTCAGTTACAATTTCTGTCTGACATTAATACAAAAATTAACCTAAAGTGGTAAACGGAAAGCAAATGTATATACAAACACCAACCCTACCTCTCTCCCCACTGCTAGTGATCATTTTTGCTGATCTTTTTCATTTACAAGTTGTTCTGAACTTCCAATTTCATTTCCCCCTGTAATATCTTTCAAGTGCAAAGTTTAAATTAAGCAGCAGAAATGTCACTTCATTTCTCATGGGAACACTTGAAGCCACTTCCCTTTGACAGATTTTAGTAAAGATTCGAACCAGTGATCACTCGGAAGGGGAGAGGTTAAGAGAGTGGCACAGACTGATGAAAGGGATTGAGGAACGGAACTACTGAAATGGACAGAAAAAAATAATTAGATGGCCAAGAAGCAGGGAAGGTGGAATAAAGAAGACAGAAAGTAGTAGAACATTATATTTGATTAAAATAGGTGCAGATGGAGACAAAAATGTGAATCACAAGGAAAAATGAAGAGGAAAAATTAGGTGAGTTCAAGCATGCAGATAGAGAGAGAGAGAGAGAGAGAGAGGGGGGGGAGGGGGGAGAGAATCTATATAGAGACAAAGGCAGAGAAAAGTCCACAAAGCATTAATTGGGATTCAAGGTTTGTGTAACAATTATTCAGCATCCCGCTATACAAGTTATATGGATTAACCTTTTGTTCTGTTAACTTCAAAGCAGTTTAAAGTTTGCATGTTTGGTTCCAGCAGTTCAATTTTAAAAACAATTAAAAGTGAAACAGTGGACCAAAGTGTGCAGTTTCACCAAAGCCTCGCTAACTTTGGTTATACATTTTAGGTAAACTGTCCAGACAAACCCAGACACGTTGCCAGTTCCCTCCTTGGCGCAAGGAACCGAGGAACAATGTACGTTGACAGGAATCTATTGCCCATGGTTAATCTTCCATACGTACATATTACAGGTAAGAGCCTCAAAAATATTAAAATTATATAAACAGCCTTGCTATTGGAAAGTGCAAAGAAGCTAATTATGCCCAGCTTTTAGTGGTAAATATATTACTGTCTTGATAATATATATGCAATGTTATAGGAAAATGAAGATTGTCAGACATCCCACTTTAGCACAAGTTAGTACAGTTTATGCAACAGAAGGTAGAGTCCACACAATCCCACTGTGGTTACCCCTTGAGAATGCAATGCCAGAACCTGGTACTTTACATCAAGTGGTGTTTACAGTTGGCAAGAAGTAATGTGCCATTTTACTAACTGCAGCTAGGCAATGGAATGATCTATCTTTTAGTGGGGGCAAGGCGAGGAAGAGAAAAAATACACTTTTTAAAATTCCGTTTTGTTCCAAGATGGCCCAACTCACCACAGTTAAAGGAAGGCAGAGCTATCACAAGAAAATTAAAAACAAATGAGAAACAAAGCTCCATTCCTGGGCAAAATAACTTTTAAATTAGGCTTAAAAAAAAATAAAACGTCAAGAAGCGACCAGGCGCTTGTGCTATAGTGCATTTGAGTTGAGCGCATACTACCCTGCGTGGTGTGTCAGGCACTTGTATCCAGCAGGTTTCTTCTCTTCCCTGTGTCCCCAACAACAACCAATAACTCAAAGTGCCCTCCAAACTTCCCCAAAATGTTCAAATTCAAATAAAGACAATTTGGTCTTTTAATAGATTCATGATATTATAAGTTATTAGTCCAACCACTCCTAAGACCTGATTCATTTGAAAAGTTTGTTAATAACTTTCACAACCACTAAGAGTACTACTCCTTCCCATCTCTCCTTCCTGTCTCCCATCTCCCTTCCTCTTCTCTTTCCCACCGCACGTCACGTTGTCTGCTGCTCCACACCTGGAAGAGCTTGGTCCACCATCCAATGACTGCCGTTTCAGCCAATTAACCTGGAAAATGGTGTCTGGTGGAAACGTCAATAAGGCTTCCAATAACTGTCAACAGGCGAGGGGAATGAGCACAATTTCTTCCAGTATCCACAGGCTCCCATTCAAAGATCACACCGTGGTCTACCCGCTACAAGCTAAATTTCTAAGCGACACAGTTCAGTTTCCAAATGCCCCTACTCTCTCATCTGCACCAGACACCACCTCGTTTCCCCACTTGTATGAGGTGTCTGCCCCTCGATCTTTCTGCTCAGACTTTTTGATAGTGTTGTTAGACACAGGGATCTATTTACATCTCTGGAATGCACACGCGTTTCCTGCAACAAGTCATTAAAAATTTAGTGACGCCTTCATGCCCCCCCAAACAAAAACTGATAGAGACTGCCGCATTAGACAACTGTCGGTCCTCTCAATTGATGCAATTGTCTAATTTGGTCTTTTATTTTTAAATATTATACTATACATAGTGTGTCTGCAGCTATTAGGCTTCGTTTTCTGTTGGAGAACTGTTTGTTGTGACCACAGTATCTGGTTTTCGAGACATCCTGTCAAGCTCTGCCTGAACGTCTGTTAAAATCGGCTTTTGTCCTGGAAATAGAGAGAAGCAGAGTTTAAAACAAAAATGTAATGCTGCGCGGATCAGCTCACCGAGTGCAAATCCTGTCAAATACATTCCTTTCAGATTTCTTCTCCCACTTACTTCTGGAACTGAATCAAGTAGCACAACAGGAAGGCGCACGGCTGTGCCAGTTGTTTGAAAGAAACTTCCAACTCGTACAACTCTCCAGCACCTAATTATTTTCCCTTTCAAATAGTTTCCCTACTTTTGAAAGTCACTAGATAATCCGCACGCACAGGTCTCTGTGGAATTATCAGGGAAGGCAATTTAACCAGATCAGTTGGTTCAGGAGCGAGTGTGTTCTGTGACCACAAATAAATGGAGGCGTTTGTTTCTGTGGGGCGTGTCGCGGACACACTCCAAAATTGGACTGGAGAGGTGGGAGATAAAGGGGCAGGAAGGAAGTGGTCAAGCTGGGGAAATATGATTGTTTTCTCTCAATGCAGCAGTGGTATGCTGGAATCTTGAGCAAAATAAAAAATGGCGGAGGAACGCAGCAGGTCAGACAGCATCTGTGGAAGGAATGGACCGAAGATGATTGGATTGGGACCCTGCTTCAGCCTCTGTCTCAACACTCCCTTCCTCATTTGGTTCCATCAAACATCTACACCTATTTCAGGTCAAGATTCTGCATCAGGACTGAGGGTGTCGAGTAAAGATGGGCCATATGTAGAGACGAGAGAGAGGCAAGACTGGGTTTGGTAGGTGAGAGAAGAACCAGGTAGGGAGGGGGCGTGTTGAGGCAGAGGCTAGAGAAGAATTTCTACCTTCAGATGTCATTTGTCCATTTCTCTCCACAGATGCTGCCTGACCCACTGAGCTTCTCCAGCACTGTTTTTCTCTGTGTGATGGAGGTGCTCCCAGTGCTGCTGGATTTCAGACATGAATAGAACTAGTGTGAACAGGTGATCACAGGTCTGCGTGGTGTAGGAAGGGTATAGGAAGGAACTGCAGATGCTGGTTTACACTGAAGATAAGACACAAACTGCTGGAGTAACTCAGGGCGTCAGGCAGGATCAGGCAAAGTCTGAAGGGTTTCAACCCAAAACGTCTCCTATTCCTTTTCTCCAGAGATGCTGCCTGGTCCGCTGAGTTACTCCAGCACCCCGTGTATCTTCAATGGGTCGAAGGACCTGTTCCCATGCTGTATCTGGGTGTTTCTGTAAATACAGCACTCGGTAGTGAAACTGAAGGTCTCCAAACTTCCAGGTTATTTTCCTGTTTTTTATGTAATATTCCCAATGTTTCATATCTTGTATTTTAAGTAGTATAGATCATGGTTTATAGCCAAAATAATGTGATGAAGCAAAAATAAATAAATCTCTGTTTACAAAGAAAAATATCAGATATGTCCGTGTTTTCTTGCCTTTTTTGGTGACATATTTCAAGCAGGATTTCATCGTTCTTAGGCTAATTTATACCAGAGAGATTACATTAATTTTGCAATTAAATAACTCTATACAAGCTAAATTCTGATTATGCTTATGATTTTTTAATCCTTAATGACCCGATAAGATGATTTTCTGATGCCCCAAGTTTTTGCAGCAGAACGTGAGTAGTGGTGTCCATTTGGTCACGTGTGAAATGTGTGAATTAAAAGCAGAGTAACCGTTTTTATATATATATATTTTTTAAATTGTTTATATTTTGTGTTTAAGCTTTCCATTGAAATCCCTAATAATGAATAGAACTTAAAATCATAAAATAAAAATCTAGTTTGCTCACCTATTTTAGTAACGTTGAGTTGAGTAGCGTTTAGTTGAGTAACGTTGTCAATGCTATTTATAATGCTATAATGGGGATTTTTTTTTGCGCTCCTCACGATTAAAATTTTTTTTCAAACTAAGCGATTATAATGACCCCGACGTGAACTACGGGCCTCGTGGTGGGTTAGGTGTCGACATTTTGTAAGGGAGCTTAGAAATCAGTAAGTGTCCCATATGTCTTATATGTTATATAAATAAAAAGTTTTCCTCGTTTTGTTTTTCAAATTTTGAAAGTATTAAATTTTGGTCAAATTTTGGCCGATTCTGATCACAAATCAGCTCAAAAGGATCATAGACAGGTCAATTTTTTATGCTGTGGTATTTCATTATGATTTAATAACTTTCAAATTTGGCGACCCATGTCACAGTTTGGTACCCTTATTTACGGAAACACCCATCTCCAAACTAAATCTCCAACTGGTTAACTGTTGAACCTCGATAAAGAAAGCTGCACTGAAACTGGAGTGAGGTCAAAATGAGCCCAATTTAGAAGCAAGTCGCACAAGTCTGCCAGAGAACTTTGTGTTCGAATCTGATCCCGAGACTGTTCTTATTGTTTTAACGCTGTGGTTTTGATGGAACTAACTGGCCTGTTGGAGGGATTCTGAACGCAGTTAATCAAATTGTTGCGGTTTGCAGTCAGCTGTAGGACAGAGCAGGCAAGGGCAACTTTCCTTCCCTGGAAGGCATTGCAAACTCAGATACTCAATTAAATCCTCAAGTTTCACAGTCGCCCTTAGTTTAAGTTCCAGATCATTTTTTTAACCTAAATTTAAATTCCCCAGCTGCAATGGCTCTCTGACTTCATAACCCAGGCCTCTGGATTTACATGTCTAGTGATTTAACCACGGAATCTCTACTTGCACAGTCCATAAATCTCCCATGAAAACTATGGCTAGGGAGGTATAAAATGTCACTGCTCTGCCTCATGACCACCCAGTGGTTAGCTGTCAAGTGAATTGCCTTGTTACTTTTCAAGCAGCTTTAAGATCTAGTCTCTCTCCTCAAAAGAATGTCAAGAATTTCCAACTAACTCCATTGGGAATAGGCTGGTTACAGCCCGTTTCATACCAGGATCTTAGGAACTCCTTAGCACACAGCTCCCGATGATTGAACTTTCTCCAATTTTCCCCCCATTAACACACAAAAAAATAATGCAAATTTGGAAACAACCGTTCTCAGAGCCTTGTAGAGAATTTCAGCTGGACTGAATCCCAATACCTTCCATCCGAAGAGTTTACTGCTTAAACTCTAATGATTAACCAGAAACTAATGGGAAAATAAAACTCTATATTTTGTACAAGAGTAGGACAATTTCAGTGTTCAGAGGGTGGAGTGATGCAGGAAGCTTAAACTGAGAGTATACATTACAGATCTGTAAATGAGATATAGATGTTGTGGAAACACACCAGGCACGTAATTTGTGCAGATACTGGATTGAAGGACAATTATTTAACATTCAATAAGGCTTGTTCCCAACCCCTCCTCACCATTAGGACAGTTCATCATGCCCAACATTCTTTCCTCTTTGTGATTTCCAGTTGATAATAGAACTGGTACATGCTGGGATAACTTTAACCTGGCCTTATGACTAACGACTAGCTGAACGTCAGTTCCATAAGCAGGGATCAATCTGCAACTCCTGCCAAACGATTATTATTCCTTTGCCTTGATGTTATGGTAAATGACCATCCACAGGGTTAAGGCCATTTCTCACGAGCTGCTTAACGACAGCACTTGGTGTAACCCAGTTCAGTAATTCCTATACAATTAGTGCTTTTTTGGTGACCGTACGCACCAGCACAGCATACCGGCACCTATAAAAAGTTGAAAACCAGGTTTTCAATTACTTTTTGTAATATTAAAAATTGTTTAGCATTTCAAAGTAATTGAAAAATTTACTGTTTAGAATTTATATTACAAAAAGATTACAAAAATGTTATGAATTACATTTATTTATTAAATTAGGCAGTCAGGCCTTTAAACAGCTTTTCAGACAACAGACACCAACAGCAAGGAACAATAAGTGCACTGGCACCCATTTATCTGCAAAACAAGAATGCTATATCCAATTATCTTCTTGCAAAACTCAGGACACTGCACTGTCCATCGTTACTCTGTCAACAGGTATCTTACCAATCAAGACTATGAGTGCTCTGATCTGTTAGCCTCAGTTATCAGACCTCAGTTACCCTCGATTTATACTGCTTAAAACTTGAGACATACCGATGGATTGTTCCCACCCCTTTCCCGAAACTCAGCCACAATGTTGTGATGCAGCTAGCATCTTTGGCAGATGCCCTGAACTTACCTGGCTTCTTGGCTGCGTTCTGTACCGCTCCGGCTCCGGGACTCCCGGGAGAACCCGTCTTTTTACTCAATAAACTATTAAAGAAGTTGGCCAGCACTCCTTCGTTTGCAGCGGCAGGACCTGCAATAAGAAGGAACAACTCAATGCATCTAGTGCAAACCATGCCTCATGTAGAGCTACAGACAATATTGAAGTTTGCCCAAGTCATTTCCTAGGGATGATAAAGATCATGCTCCTTTCAGTATGTCCCAAGGCATCTTTATACAGTCAGCTCCAAGTACAGTCACTGATATAATGTAGGGGAACTAATGCTGAAGTACAAACAGTAGGTTTAGGTTTAATATTGACACATATACAGAGGTACGGTGAAAAGCTATTTAATGTGTTAACCAAGCCAGATATTGCTGTACATAAATGCAACCAAGCCAAACTCAAGTACAATAGGTAATACTACAATAGCAATACTAAGCAGCCCTCCAATTACTTCCAATTTTGTGTTTTATTGTAACAAAGCAGTTAACTTGTACAGAACAGGCTCTTGTAATACTATCACCAACATTTGTTTTCTAGAAACTAGGATCCTTCCACCAAGCAGGCGATTTGTGGTCATGTACATCGCTGCTCTTCAAATGGACCTGCAAGCATGTGCCCAATGCAGTGAGGCTTTCTGGGCATCCTCAGAGGAGATTAAGGACCTACCAATCTATAGGTGAATGCTGTTTCTTCATTCTCTCTCTAGTGACACCCCCATCTGTTCCTGCTAGATATAGAATTAAGTCCCCTATTTATTTAATTCAAACTAATCCTTAAACGCCTCAAAACTGTGGTCCAAATAAAGCATACCCATTTGATCGAATCGTTCCTCATGGCTAAAGTCTACCAGTGTGGCAACAGCTTTGTAAATCGTCTCTGCAGCCTTTACAGGAAAGCACAATTGCTCTATGACCAGAAATGTAAGGTGTTCATACTGCAGCCTAATTAGTGTTGTGTGGTCGTAGTTTAATCTCCCTGCCTTTACAGTGTAGGCTTTGGCTGATCAGGGAAAGAATCAATGTGTCTTTTGAACCACCTGACCTTCGAGGCACAAATTCCAAGATCCTCGGATCATCAATACTGCTCAGCACTCTCCCTTTTACATTGTATTCCCATCTTGCTGTACCTCCCTAGATGCATCACCCAGATTTGGCCATTATCCAGTTTCAAAGATGCTAATCCCATTAATATTTTCCTGGTAGACACAAAATGCTGGAGTAACTCAGCGGGACAGGCAGCATTTCTGGAGAGAAGAAATGGGTGACGTTTCGGGTCGAGACTTCTTCAGACTATATTTCCCTGGCCTACATTCATCACAATAATTCCCTGGTCTACATTCATCCCTGGCCTACATTCATCCCAATAATTCAGATTCCTTCTTAATTACAATGTCAGAATCTTATCTTTTTTGGAATGTTTGCCACATAGTATTCATGAAGAATCTTAGCCCACCCTCCACCTCCATACTGAGCTTACACCTTACTGCCCTACTCTTTCCTGAATTATTCTCCTGTTCTTTGTACTTGAAAACATCATTGGACCCTCAATTTTACTGGCAAACATGTTTTGTCTTCATATAATTTCCTTTTTTAATTGCACTCCTACACTTTCTACATGAAGAGGCTTTCTGTTGTATGTGTCTGGCATGATACACAGAAATCATTCAAATGTTGACAGAATCACTGAAGATAGACACAACGTGCTGGAGTAACTCAGCGGGTCAGGCAGCATCTCTGGATAAAAGGAATAGGTGATGTTATGGGTCGAGACCCTTCTTCAGACTGAGTTAGGGGAGAGGGCAACTAAAGGTATGAAAAGGTACAAGGAACAAATGAGTATGAATCACTAATGTGCAGGAAATGAACAAGAGACTGACTTTTGAATAAATGTTTAAGAAAGAACTGCAGATGCTGGAGAAACTCAGCAGGTGAGGCAGCAGCTATGGAGCACCATAGATGCTGCCTCACCCGCTGAGTTTCTCCAGCATTTTTGTCTACATTCGTCTTTTGAATAAATACCACTTTGGTTAAAACATTTTAAGTTATTGCCAGGACTGAGAGCTGGAATTGACAGCCTGCTTTGCTCTGCAGAAAAGAAGTTAAAGACAAATGGACAAAGCAGCTGTCACAGACATGACTCAATTCCACCTCCTGCCAGTAAGTGGAAGGACTCACAGAACGTCCAGATAATCTGTCAGTGATGCAACAAACACACTTTGAATACAATTTACATCACAAAAACATGAAACCTATTTTCAAACTGAAGTCTGAAGAAGTGCCCCGACACAAAACGTCATCTATCCATGTCTTCCAGAGACGCTGCCTGACCCGCTGAGTTACTCCACCACTTTCTTTTTTTGTAAATCAGTATCTGCAGTTTCTTGTATCTATACTATACACACAACAGGTGCCACCTCACCTCTTTCACACAATAGCAAACAGTCCTACTCCTCCCCTCACCACCTTCCCCTTGAATGCAAGAATAACTAACCACTTCACAGGATAACAACTGCATCCTCACCAAGAGATGTTTTTTCTTCAAATTCCAGCCCGTTCCATATATCCACCAACCTTCGTGTAAAAGAGTTGCCCCTCAGCTTCCTATAAAAATCTCGCCCTCTCCCATCTAAACCCCATATCCTCTGGTTCTTGAGCTCAACTCACGTGTACCCAGATACAGTGAAAAACCTTGTTTGCCTGCTACCCAG
This sequence comes from Malacoraja senta, assembly GCA_038087875.1. NCBI lineage: Eukaryota > Metazoa > Chordata > Chondrichthyes > Rajiformes > Rajidae > Malacoraja > Malacoraja senta. The sequence goes on from CM075978.1 coordinate 172,908,476, forward strand.
TCAAATCATACTATACACGAGTACCATCAAACCATGCACAAGTACAACAGGTAGTGCAAAGACAAAAAAAACCAGTGCACAATATAGTGTTACAGCCACAGAGAAAGTGCTGGTAAAAAAAGGTGCAAAGGACACGAGGTAGGTTGTAGTCATTACTCCTCGACCCCAAGATTTTCACTTGTAGACTACCTCAGGATTTTCACTTGTAGACTACCTTAGGAGATCCCAAAGCACTTTGTAGGTATCAAGCACCTTTCTGAAGTGCGGCCATTATGGTAACGGAGGAAATAGCGCAGTGAACGCTCCCACACACACCAGTGTGTTAACAACTGCATTAACCTGTTTCAGTGATTTTGGCTGCGGGTTAAATGATGACTCCAGGGATTAATCACCTGCTTTTCCCTGAATAAAGCCATGATTTTTTTAACAGACACTTGAGAGGGAGCAAAGTCCATCTGTTTAATGTCTGCCCTGCAATCTCTTAACATCGGGAGTCCCCAAAGTACAGGGTCCCAGGAGAGTAAAATATTGCAGACATGCTGGCAGCATATATCAAATAACTGGAGTTAAAATACAGAATCCCTTAAAGTTAGTGGAAAGGTACTAAAAAAGAAATTGTAAATGCCTAATAGATTGTTAGATCGCAAAACAAAGTGGTTGAAGTTGTGGAACGGTCTGGTGGTGTCCCAGCTGGAGTAATTCGCAGCACAGAATCACATTGTCTTGACCTGGAGAACAAGACATGCACAAGCATTGCATTTCTCATTTCAATATTGGTTTGTTATCTGATTAATATACTTAAGATTGTTCGGATAGCAGAGAAACTTTCTTTGGAATAAGGAGAGGGGGTTTGCAAAAAGTTCAGATAAAAGTGTGATGAGCTTAATGAGGGAGCCACGGCATTCAAGGTGGGAGATTTGTGGAAGACCCCTCTCCACAAGCAGAGTGGCGGGAACTTTAATTTTATGTAATTTTACAAGATTCGTGCCAGTGTAAGATGAAGTTCAGATCAGCTCTGATCTCAGTAGTGGCGAAGGCAGAGAGCTGAATGACCTCACCTCACACTTCTTGTAGATCTCAAGCCGTGGTTATTGCCATTTGCACGTACATTGAGGTCGATTTGAGGAGTTTCATGGAAGTAGAGGATACTGGGTTAGCACAGGAACCCAGAAAGGGCAGCAACAATCTAAATGAGTGCAAAGCTGGCTGAGTGATCTCAACCTCCCTCTATTTCTTAGATCATGACTCATATTTGAACCCTAAGAGTTCCAAAGGGTTAATAATTAAGGTAGCGTTGATATCCTCATTCTAGCATAGGGCAAAGTCTTTTCAGTCTCCTGGCCATTCCCGTTGCATGTAGTTTGAAATGTTAAATTAGACACGTGTAAAAGCAGGCGTACACTTAGGCAATAGGAGTGGCAGTGTGGTTTGCTATCCTAGTTGCTCAAGTCTATTTTAGCGATGTTGGTCGAGGGAAAATTATGGAGTAGGTGGCTGCCTTTCTGCTGTTTGAATCTGTGCAGTGCCAGGGACTGGGACACTTTTCCTTTAACACGAGCTGTGGAGCATTAGCAAAACACTGCTGACAACAAAGTTTCAAAATAAAACCAGAAAATGCTGGAAATACCCAGCAGGTCAGGCAGCAACTGCGGAGACAGCTGATGGTTTGTGAAGGTCAAATACTTTAAGGCAGGGACAATGAAATTAGGAGGCAGCATCAGTACACAGAGGAGGTGGTGGGCAGGAAAGGTACCTCACCCCTTCACTATCCAGGGTATTCTGAGCCAACTCAGTGGTAGATATCACATGCTTAAGCAATTAGCCTCTTGTTCACCATCCAGCAACTCTGCTTCAAATGTGACCATCAGATAAACTAAACTAGTCCTGTCCTTTCTCCTCTTCTATTTAGCACATACCTCAACCTGTTGACAGGGACAGCTAAGATGAAACCAAAATGTAGGCTACTTTTCCCCAGTAGGGGACTGTGCAAGAGGCCACACACCGGATTACTTTGCGCACTGATGCTGTCTCCTAATTTTACGTGTAGCATTTCTGTAGCTTTCATTATTGAAAATCAATTGACCTTCACAAAACACTCTGTCTCCAGAGATGCTGCCTGACCTAGCTGAGTATTCCCAGTTTATTCCCTGGTTTAATTTCAGATCATTGGTATCTGCAGTGTTTTGCTGTTGCACCATAGTTCATGTGAGGAGTGTCCCAGTCATGGCACTGAGCATCTACTAGGGCACTTCAAACAGCAGAAAGTCAGTCACCCACTCCATAATTTTCCCTCGACCAACATGACTAAAATAGACCTGATCATTGTTGCCTTGCTATTTGTGACATCCAATTGCAACACTGACCACTCTTTGGCAAACTACTTTAATGCCAGAATATTCTTCACCATACCCATCTTTCAAGAGAATGAAACATTCAGAAGGGTTGTGTGTTTGCACTCAATAGCCAGAACTTTGGTTGGTCAATACTCTACAACTTACATCATCCGTCCAGTGAGGTCACTCCGAGCTGAAGCCACGTCTCTGCCAAAACAAATTCCTCTGCTCAATCTTTCCCACACTTATTTCTTCCTTTACTTTCAATATTTACAAGACCGTTTATTATCGGGTCACCTTGAACAAAATCTTTCTCACTGCACACACTGAAGAATGACTTATCACGGTACTGAGATAGTGAAAATCTATTGTTTGCAGGCTACTCAGTCAAACCAAACCCCACTATACATAGGCACAATTAAACTTGAGCATGGCAGAATTGTCAGCATCTTGCTTTGTTTTATAAATGCAAGCATTACACAGGACGGGAGAGTGGATAGGTTGGGTCTCCTCTCTTTGGAGCAGAGGCAGTGGAGGCGGGGGGGGTAAGAGAGCTGATAGAGGTACACATAAGGGGTGGATATTGTCCACTTTTTCATACATTCTCGTTGCAGACTTAGGCTATTCTGCCCATCAAGTCTACTCTGCCATTAAATTATGGCTGATTTATTTTTCCCTCTCCCAACCCCATTCGCCTGCTTTCTCCCCGTAACCCGACACTCTTACTAATCAAGAATCTGTCAATCTCTACCTTAAAAATATCCTGTGGCAGTGAATTCCACAGATTCACCACCCTCTGGCTAAAGAAATTCCTCCTTATCTCCTTTCTACATAAACGTCCTATTATTCTGAGGCTATGGTCTCTGGTCCTAGACTCTCCCACGAGTGGTAACATCCTCTCCACATTCACTCTATCCTGGCCTTTCACTATTCGGTAAGTTTTATAAGGTCCAACCCTCATTCTTCTAAACTCCAGCGAGTACAGGCCCAGTGCTGTCAAATGCTCATCATGTTAGAAGTGGAAGTGAAAAGCAGAAATTGGAGAACTCTGCAGTGGGGGATATGGAAACTGATCAAGGTTTGTTTTAAATTCGACAAACTAACTTTTGTTAAAACAAGCCGAGACAGCCCTCTAGTGCTCAGTACCTTGCTTGCAGGCTAAGCAGTTATTGATTTTTAAATTCTACAACAGCTGAGAGCAAACTAAATTACTGCTGAATTCAGAGTCTCAGATGGGCAAGATTTCAATTGGGGGTCACCGAAATTTCATTTCGCAGAATTATCTCGCCTTCCTAAGTATTACTCAAACAAAATTGGGTCCAAAGTAGATGAATTGCACAATGTCACACTCACAAGTTATTTAATCACAGTTAAGTGCTTACTGCAGGAACGGAGCTGTGATCAGCCTGGAAAGTGCATTAGGACTATAAACTCCATCCTGAGCTAGTTCAACCAGAGGTCAACTAACTACATGGGGTGCCGAGCTTTTAAAAATCAATTTCAATTATTATTATTTTTTATTCCACAGAATACCACAGAAGTTACTGGGGAAATTGCCAAACTGCTAGGGTCCATATTAAAGTACCAAAAGTCATCTTCCATTCCTCTCTACAATTCTTTAATTAATCTTCAGCTTTCTCATGCCGAAAAACAGAGCCAATTCTGGCAAAAGCCTCGTCAGAAATTGGTCTGACCACCATCCCCTCCAATTATTTTCCTTTCTGCACCAACCCAAAGGTCTGTGGTTATATTGAATGTACTGACAAGGCCCAACGTGCCACATCCCGCATTTGTCGTGTACAATCCAATGAACAATGGATTTTACAATCCCCACCCTTCTTTCTATCCTTCTGATCTTCCCCCAGACGGCCCATTTGTCCCGTTTCCCCATACTCTGCCCCATCATCCATTTACATCCCTCCACTCCCGTTTCCATCCATGTACTTCACACACTTCCCCCACCTCTTCTCCATCTGGTTCTACCTGCATTCCATGCTCCCCTACTGCCACCCATTTTCACCTTCCTTAAAGGGCTGTCTCACTGTGCGAGTTGACCCACGAGTGACCCCGAGTGAAAGACTCGTGGTTGCGTACGATACTACAAGTTTATGATCCCGAGTTTAACTGAGTTCCCACGGGTATGTCTAAGTTTCCCGTTTACTTCTCTTTTCTGCGATGTTCCAAGTTCGTCTTCCGAGTGCACCAAGTTCCTCTCCCGTTAATCTTGAGGCAACAATGTATATCGAAGTGTTTAAAAATCATCACATGTTAAAAAAACTGAGTGGTGATGGGTGGTGTAAAAGATTGTGATTATGGTCATGTTAAGAATTAAAAGTCATAAAATCAATGTGTGAAATGTGATTCTTATTTTTCAAAGTCTCTCATAGGAAACAATGAGCGTATAGAGCCCAGGGAGAGGGGGAGAAAGGGATGTACACTCACAGAGGCAGAGTCTCTCAGCCTGTGTGAGAGGGAGGGAGAGAGAGAGAGAGACACACACACAAGGTGGATGTGAAATCTCACCTACCTGTTTCAGTGACAGGCACCCGCAGCCAGTGAATGAAGCCACCCCCATCTGTCTCCCCTCCTCTCCCTCCACTTTCCACCCTCTCTCCTCCACCCCATCCCCCTCACCCCCCTCCCCCAATTTGGAAATGTCATCCCATCACCCATTCATTCTCTCCAGAGATGCTGCCTGCCCTCTGATAAAGAGTTCCCACGCAGCAGCAAAACAGGCCAGTAAACACAATACTCATAGATAATATACTAAACAAAGAAAATATATATTAAAAAATCCAGTATTATTGCAAAAATCCCAAAGTCCTTAGTGCAAACAAGGCAGTTTGTAGTTCATAGTTTAGTTAGCATTTGTTGCGTTCAAAAGTCCGATGGTTGTTGGGAAGAAGCTGTTCTTGAACCTGGAGGTCATGGTTTTCAGATTCTTATACCTTCTGCTCAGCAGGAATGAAATGAGAGCATGGCCAGGGTAGTGTGGGTCCATGACAATGCTGGCTGCCTTTTTGAGGCAGCACCTCCTATAGAACCCTTTGATTCAGTAAAGTTCAGTAAAGAGATCGGGAATCTGGCATCATGGCTTGACAATAAAACCCAGCCTTTAACATCCGCATAATGAAAGAGTTGGTGTTGTCCTACGGAACAGGGGTGCAGGAGAGGTGAACACAACCCTGTCTTCTTCAACAGCACTGGTAGAGATGGCTTCTGGACGTGACTGGCAAACCTCAGATTAGGCTGCCATGAAGTGTCATAAAATGTTCTCACGCTGTTCCTCAATACTGGTTTGTCTTAAGGTTGTGAGCTCAGTCCCAAATACACAAAAGTTATATATAAACTTCAAGCAATATTTTCTTTTCTACCCACTCTCACCTTATCAATAACTTACTTAACTTTGTTAAGCAGAATTTGTCTTTAAAAAGTCTAAGTAACTGATATTTCTGTCCCTGATTATTGTTTCTAAAAAGAGTTCCCACGGTAGATTCACGAGTCACAAAGTTAAACGCACGGGCCACTACGTTCTTACAACGAGTTTAAAATGTTTCAAATTTTAACCTCAAGAGTACATTTTACTCGTGGAAAAGTTCAAACATGTTTGAACTTTTGCAAGAGTTAACAAGTTTCACATGTACCTGCCGTTAGCGCCAAGAGTCGCTAAGTTGCGTCCACGAGTTCCGACGTTCCCGCTACGTTAATTGTACGTGATTACCACGAATTAAATTTGTTTTAAACTCGAGGTCACTCGTGGGTCAGCTCGCACAGTGAGACAGACCTTTTACTTACCAGTTTCCAACTGGCAGCCTTTGTGTCCCTACTTATCATCCTCCACCATACATCTCCACCTTCTCTCCACCCTCCCTTCCCCAGGTTCCATCTGCCTCCTTGTTTTTCTTTATTTTAATGTTTTTTCCCCCTCTTTTGACTGCCTCCAACCATCTTACCTGCCTTTGCTTCCCAACTTAGACCCTCCTCCCTCCCTTCCACATGCCCATTGTATTTCACCAGTCCTCTGTCCACCAATCATCGTTCTTGCTTTGCCTTACCACTCCTCCTCTCCTGTAGACACTGGTTATTTGCCCTCACATTCCTTGCAGGGCCTTAACCCCAAATGCTGACCATTCCACCCCTGCCTCCCCACCCACATTCCTCCCCCACCTCTGGAGATGCTGCTTGATCAGAGTTCCCCAGCAGATTGGTTGTTGATAACTGAAACCAGTTGTTGATAATGGAATTAAATGTACACGTCCATTTAGAATCCTGAAAATCTCACCAGTTTTTTGAAGATCTCTTGAAACTAAGTTTTCTATAGTCAGGTATTACAGTGGCTCAGTGGCTAGCGTTTATGGCAAGTAGATGGATGTGGGTAAATCTCACTCCAGAAATTCAAATTTACTTTAGAAGCCAATTAACCTTCAAACCTGTACGTCTTTGGAATGTGGGCGGAAACCAGAGCACCGGGAGGAAACGTACGCAGTCACAGGGAGAACGTACAAACTCCATATAGGCAGCACCCATAGTCATGATCAAAGCCAGGTCTCTAGCGTTGTAAGGCAGCAACATTACCGCTGCGCCACTGTGCTGCCCGAAGTCTAGCATGACACGATTGGGCAGCAGTAGAGTTGCCGCCTTACAGCAAATGCAGCGCCGGAGACCCGGGTTCGATCCCGACTTCGGGTGCTGTTTGCACCGAGTTTGTAGGTTCTCCCCGTGACCTGCGTGGGTTTTCTCCGAGATCTTCGGTTTCCTCCCACACTCCAAAGACGTAAAGGGTTGTAGGTTAATTGGTTTGGTAAATGTAAAAATTGTCCATTGTGGGTGTAGGATAATGTTGTTGCGCGGGGATCACTGGTCGGCACGTACCCAATGGGCCGAAGGGCTCGTTTCCGCGCTCTTTCTCCAAACTAAACCCCACTCAACACTGAGGGATTGTTCATTATTGGAAGCGGCAAGTTTTAGTTGCGACGTTTCAGTAAGTTCTCGTCTCGCCTGTCATGGGGGTAAAAATCCAACTGCATCTTTTCAAAGACTAAGTGGGTTAATATTTACCCAACCGTCACTATAATTTAAACATAGCTCACCTGGTTGTAATTACACTTGCACGGTGGGGTTTTACTCTAAATTACAGTAATGCCTGGCCACAGAAGACTTAGAAGCAAGAGGGTTAGAGAGGGTGAGATTTTCAACATTCTATACTGATGTACATATTTAATTCCAGTATCAACAAACACTCTTCCTCCTATGGTGGAGTTTTGCTGTGTGAAAACTGGTTATAGTCTCATGGCACAGAAGCATGCTTATTCTGTGATCTGTTGCAGCAAATACATAATGCAAATACATAATCCTGCCCGGCAGGAGTATTCCGGCAAACAGGCCAGTTGTATCCCACCAGCAGGCCCAGCCCGCTTGGCGCAGACCGCACACGGAGAATCCTCCCGGAAGGCCTGGCGCGCCCGCATGGATGGAGGAACCACGCCACCCGCCCAGAGTGGAAGGTGTCGGACGGAGGAAAGCAGAGTCGGATGGAGGGCCGGTAAGCAGACCGGGTGGCAGAGGGAATGCAGTGCCGGACATGGACACGGCATGCAGCAATGGAGGACATCAACAAGCACACTTAGCCAGGCCGACCCTGCAACGTCGCCAGGACAACAGGCCTTCCTGATCAGGTCATGAACCCTGCACTTACAAACTGGGACTTGAAAATGGTACCAAAATTGACGACTCTACAAATTGAAACAGAGCACCACTGTTGTACACTTGTACTGTATCCGAGATGTTTATGTAAGATATATCTAAGTGCTTATGTATGGTGATACTTGTACTGAACACATAAATGAATTTCACTGTACCTCGGTACATGTGACAAAGTACTATCGTTCCATTAAAAAAAATGTTTTGCTCACTACAGAAACAAGTGCATCACAATCATTTCCGTAAATCCAACAAATGCTGACACTTGCATTGCTCACCTTTCGGAGTTCCCGATGTGATAGGCGGCACGGCGGTCACCATGGTTGTGCCACCTGGTTGTCTCGGGGTCCGGGGGGAGCCACCCGGTTGCCTTGGCGAGTCCTGGGAGAAATCACAGGAAGACAGATGATGATTGTTTTGTTTTCATTTTCAGGATCTGGGCGGTTATTGGCAAGGCCAGTATTTATGGTCCATCCCCAACTGCCCTGAGGATGGTGGCTGCAAGCCACCTAATTTACTAAAACAATGAACAACTATTTTCACCTTCCAGGATCAAGAGTCTGGAGCCAAGACCATTTAATTGTCATATGCACTGAAATGGAACAATTAAACTTCTACTAGCAGCAGCTAAACAGGTCTGTAAACACAGTACTAATATATAACATACTAAAATACAAACATTTCAATAAATTAAAAGGAACTTTCCAAATCTGCATTTGATGCCAACCTTGATAGAATAACTCCCATTACAAAGGTAAAAACAGAAACTTCACCCTTTAATTAATGCAGTTGGAGTTTCACCTGGAGTCTCACTGCCTGTCAGTTTACCAGATAAAAGCTGTCCAGGGTCTGACCTCCCCAGAGGAGCACGGGTGAAGCTCAACAGACTTCGTACTGGAGTTGGGCGTTTCAATGCCAGGAGTGGCGGCGCGGCCCTGGCTGCAGCAGCTCATCGGCAGTCCCGTTTGTTTGTGTTTTTTGTGTTGTTTATGTTGTTTTGGTTAGTCTAGTTTTTGGTTCTTAGTTTGTGTTTTGGGGAGGTGGGAGGTTGAAACGGGGTTTGCAGTCTCTCCCTGCGGGGGAATGCGACTTTTTTGTCGTATTCCCCTTCTCTGCCTCCGTCTGCGCTGAGGCCTAATGGAGCTGATGACCTCAAGGCTCCGGAGGCAGAGCCCGTCAGGACTCGCCCTGAGCTCGTTCCCGTGAGGGTGGTCTGGCAGGGCTGGAACAGTGCTCCCGTGAGAGGTTGTGGCGCTCTCGTGAGGGCGGCCAGCCCAAGGGTGGAACGAGGCTCCCGTTGGAGCGGCCGAGCTCGGGGAGGTGCGGCGCTCGCAGCCTGAGGGAGGTTCGGCGCCCATGTCGGGGCGGCCCGGCCGGAGGGAGAAGCGACGCCCAAGTCGGGGCGGCCCGGCCGGGGGGAGAAGCGATGCCCAACTCGGGGCAGCCCGGCCAAAGGGAGAAGCGACGCCCAGGTCGGGACGGCCTGGCCCGGGGAAGAAACGACGCCCATGTTGGGGCGGCCCGGCTCGGGGGAGGTTCGGCGCCCATGTCGGGGCGGCCCAGCCCAAGGATGAAGACGGCACGGTACTCACGTGAGGGTGGCTGGGACGGTGTTCTGGCGGTGGTGGCCTGAGTCCAGGGTTCGGCCGCGGGCCAGCGGCTGCAGGACTGGTGGGCGGCAGCTTCGACCACCCCGGGACGCGGTGTTTGAGCCGCGGGACTGATTTATAACATCGCCCGGGGGGTATCGCCTCAGCGCAGAGGGAGAAGAGGAGGGAAGAGACTGCAGACCTAAGACTTTTGCCTCCATCACAGTGAGGAGATGCTGGGTGGACTCACTGTGGTGGATGTTAATATGTGTTTATTGTTTTTTTTTTGTATTATATGTATGACTGCTGCAATTTTGTCCAGAGCCCGGCCTGTGGATGCGGAGCAGAACAACAGACAGCCAACCATGTCATCTCTGGTGCCCACTCTACCACCCACCAAATGGAGCTCTGGGCCTGGCAGACATTGACCCAGAGACAACAACCTGGCTGCTCAACACCCAGCTTGAGATCTAACTATTCCTTTGGTTTATGTTTCATTTGCAAGAAGAAGAAGCTCATAATGTTTCAGGAGGGTGCAACACCAAAAAAACATTGGGTCAGAAATAAAACAAACTGCTGAAAACAAAATGCTGGAGAAATTCTGCGGGTTAGGCAGCATGTCTGGAGGAATGGAATAGGTGATGTTTCAGGTTGAGACCCTTTTTCGGACTTCTGCCTCTGGGTCTGAAGAAGGGGTTCAACCCGAATGTCACCTATTCCTTTTCTCCAGAGATGCTGCCTGTCCCGCTGAGTTACTCCAGCATTTTGTGTCTTTCTCCAGGGTAAAACCAGCATCTGCAGTTCTTTCCTATAGAAACTGCTGGAAACACTCAGCAGTCAAGCAGCATCTGTGGAGAGAAGCAGAGAAGTCACTCTCTGGATTAAAGATGCTTTGGGACATCCCAAGGTAGTGATCGTTTCAACAATGAATTTATTTTTATTTTCTGGGGACGACTATACCTATAAGGTAGAAACGATTCAAACACTTCTGGAGATTTTAAAATCAAAGTGTGTTTTTGTCAGAGAATTAAAAATCTAGTCGCTGTTCTGACTATATGAAAGTTTGAAGAAAGATACCAACCCGAATCGTCACCGATCCATCCCTCCAGATATGCTGCCCGACCCGCTGACTTACACCTTTGTGTTCTACATCCATACAAAAGGCTGTTTTTATCCCCACAACTGCTGTCTAGCCCGTCGAGTGTTTCCAGTATACTTGGTAATTATATAGTTTTTCCCTTCATGTTTGATATCACAGTCAATGATCAATTTATTTGTCAAAAATTAAACATGAGAGAATGAGAATTTTCAAGAGTGTGAAACATGGATTGGTTAGCCTGAGTGGTTAGAAATCTGGAGGTATATAGCTGAAGTGAGGCAAGTACAAGACATGATAGCAGGAGATAGAGTATAATTGTGCACTTCTCTTCAAGACCTGGGCTAAACAAATATATTTAGCATGGGAACCCGCTGATTCCAAACTACAATTCCTCAGTCTGAAAGATCCCAACCCAAAACATCATCTGTCCATTTCTCTCCAAGATGCTGCTTGACCTGCAGAGTTCCTAAAGCTGTTTATTTGCACAATGGTACACATCTCTTAGTTTTCTCCGTTAAGTCCAGGGAGGACTATTGCATGGACATAAATTCCAAGCCCAGAGAAATACATAATTCTAAAACAAGCTGTTCTGACATTTTAAACTCTTTTTGTTCAGACTTACAGCAGGTCTTGAAGGAGTGGCAGGCTGTTTGGCAAGGAGAGACTGCAAGAGAAAAGATACACAATGTTAGAATATATCTGGAAATGGTGATGTTGTCTCCCTAAGGCAGAAAGCCTGGAAACTTCACTGTAGCTTCACCTTGTTCAGCCCACACTTCACCTTGTTCAGCCCACGCTTCAACACAATCACAAGCAACTCAAAACACTGCGTGTAATCTCATTGCACATATTTGGATAAGTGGGAAAGGAAATAAGGGGGAGAGAAAGATTTCACTGAATGATTTTGTTGGCGACATTACGACATTATAAAAGTCAAAACCATTAACAATGGAGTGCCTGGCTGGTAAACCGGTGTCTTGGATGAGTAAAGCAGAAAGTGCAAGCTCAAATCCCACTTGGGGAGTTTTTGGCAATAAAAAGTAAAAAACTAAAACTGGTTTCAGTAGAGGTAATCACAAAACCATCGTTAAAACAAGTCGTCAATTTATTTTTCTGAAGAAAATCTGCTAAAATAATTTCCTCACTTCCTCCCACACTCCTGAATTGCATCCCAAATCCATTAAAATGAGAGAATGTGAAAAATTGGATGCGTGTCTCACAGGAAGAGGTGATCATAATTTTCACATATCCACCAAAATGTTCAAACTGTTTGAAATATTTTTTCTTAGTGTGTGAATATCAGTGGCCACATTTATTGACTATCCCTATTTGCAGTAATTAAGAGTCAATGACATTGGTCACATACAGCTCACAATACACAAAACAGACTACCTTCCGTGAAGGAAAATCAGTCATGTTTCGATGACAATCAAGCATCTCCATGGTCAGCATTACTTACACCAACTTCTCATTTCAGATGTAATTATGTGTTTAAATTCCTGACTGCCATGTTGGGGATTCAAACTTGTGTAGCTGAATCCATGGCTGCAGCTGTCAAATACTGTTCCTGTAAACCATTTCACCGTTTACGACTGCTTCTCATGCCAGGCCTCAGATGGGAAGGAGTTTGCCTCAAACTGCAGACGTTCTGCGAACGTCCCAATACTAACTCTACAACTTTGTCAGTTCTGACTCCACTCCACGTCCACTCTGACCAGAGTTCCTGTACTAGTTCCATTCTAAGGCCAACAGATGCAGTTCCACCCAAATCCAAATTAAACCAGCTGCAAAGTGCAAGCAGCAAAAAATGGAATGTTTTCCAGTGCGGACAGATAGGAGGAGCCAGAGCAGTGGCAGAAATACTGGAGGATTATTTGGGATCGTTTTTACTCGTATTTAGAAGAGAATGGGTAATTAGGGACAGTCCACATAGCTTTACGCAAGGCAAGTCACATCTTTTGATTGCGCATTTTAGTAAGGAATTTGATAAGTCTCCCATGGTAGGCTGATCCAGAAGCTATGGGATCAGCCTACCTTGATAAAATGCATGGGGTGGGAGATTGCAACCTTCACGTGGTCTGCCCGGTTTCGACGAATGCAATCAACCTGGCGTTCACAATCAAATAAGATCAAATAGAACAGTTGTCCTACAACTTTAGGCTGTGCACGCCATACTCAAGAAGAAGATAAATGCATGGGATCCACAGCGACTTGGTAATTTGGATTCAGAATTTGCTTACCCAAAGACCAACGGTGTTGGTGGAAAGGTGTTATTCTGGCTGGAGGTCTGTGACCATTGGTATTTCTCTAAAGATTCAGTCAGAATCTATCCCAGGGTTGGAAAGGTCAAATACCAAAGGACATAGCTTTAAAGTGAGAGGGGAAAGATTTAAAATGAGATGTGCTCAGCAGGGTTTTCTTTAAATACAAAGAGTAGCGAGTGCCTGGAAGATGCTGCCTTCACTGGTAGTGAAGGCACATACAATGAGGCTTTTAGTTAGGCACATGAATATGCAGGGAATGTACGGATATGGATCACATGCAGGCAGAAGAGATTAGTTTAAATTAGCATCATGTTTGGCACAGATTATTGTGGCTGCTAGGTCCTGTTCTTGTGCTGCACTGTTCTATGATCCATACATCTCAAGACCACTGTGATCTGCTTCACTGTGCTCTTCCAACTCAGTTTTCTGCCACTGCGCCGCTGCTGGCTGGGTCTGCAACTGCCAAGGCCCAAAACCATGGAATTCACCCCTAAACGGCCTGCCTTCCCCTCCAAGATAGTTTAAAACTAATTCTGATGGCAATTATAAGCACGTGCTCAAATATCTCATGCTCAGCATCAAATTTATACTCTGATAACAGTCCATTTGAAGCAAATTCTGAAATTCGGCAATCAAAGAGGCTATCAGCAATACTCAAGGAGGTCAAAGTATGTATCATCACCAGCAGAGGGCAACAAACGGTATCTTTACCAAACAAATTACACGTTATTCAAGGGAAAGCCCGAGATATCTGATCTTAGAGAGGAATGTGACTAAACATTTACAGCGGCAGAAAACTTACCTGCTGCTTCATGAGGAAAACTTGCTCATCCCTCTGAGGCCACTTCTTTATCATGGACAGGCTGAAAAGATATTATTAGGAGTGAGCCGTGTGCAGTGTTGTTCTCCCAGTGCTAGTCAAGTACAGTCAGTCATACAACACAGAAAGTGGCCCTTCAGCCCATCTAGTCCCCATTTTTTTTATTTTCCCGACATTTATACCATTACCCCAAGATCAATCAATCAAGCACTTTATTCATCCCCGAGGGGCAATTTAAAGGGGCACATTACAGTAGCTTTTAAAAAAAAAGAAAGGGACACAATCAACGAAGAAACAAACATTCAAAGCTACTCTCTGCACCGACCGGTCGACCGCATGAGCAGTGACCCGGCATGGATTGGGTTGTCAGCAGCGATACAATAATAAAGAACACACAAAATGTAACACAAACATCCACCACAGCATTCATCACTGTAGTGGAAGGCACAAAAATTTGGCTAGTCCTCCTCCATTTCCCCCCGTGGACAGGACCAGAGTCAGTCCAGGATCGGCTCTTCCTCACCGGAGATCGCGGCTTTAGATTGTTGTGGGCCGCAGGCCGGCGGTCAAGATTTAAAGTCCCCGCCGCAGCCAGAAGCACCGTAGACTGCAGGGCTGGCGGTCGAAGCTCCCTCCAGGGGTGATGGTAAGTCCATGCCGGCCCCCGGTAGAAGTTGGCCGCGGGCCGCCAGTGATGGCTTCTTCTTACCCCAGGTCCCCCACGAGGGATCCCGGGCTGTAGACGCCCAGCAGGAGCTCTGCAGGACCGCGGCTCAGGCTGCGACTTCAGGCTGCCGGCTGCCCCGGGCCACCGAAACGGAGCGCTCCCCTCCAGCGAGCCCCAACGAGGGTTCACCCGCTCCACGCCGAGAGTCCACGCTGCGCCCACCGCTGAAGCCCCGGGCACGTCTCCGGGAAAGCCGCGCCGATCCTTGATGTTAGGCCACGGGGAAGTCGACCTCGAAAAGTCGCCTCTCCATGGAGGAGGCGACCGAAGCGGTTTCCCCCTTACCCCCCACCACCACCCCCACACAAGACATGCAAAGAAACATTAAACACACACATTAAAACATACTAAAAAATAAAAAAAGTTGAAAAAACTGACGCACTGCTGCCAGAACAGCGCTCCCTACTTAAGTGTGTATGTGAGATTCCACCACTCACATACACACTTAAGAGAAATTTACGTTGGTAAATTAATCTACCAACCCACACAGTTCTATGGAATCACAGCTATACAGCTTGGAAACAGGCCCTTTGGTGAAAATTTGTCCAAGCCAACCAAGTTCTGGAGGGGAAGTCCTGTTTAACGAATCTGCTCGAATTCTTTGAGGAAGTAACAACCCGGGTGGATAAAGGGGAACCGGTGGATGTGGTATACTTGGACTTCCAAAAGGCTTTTGACAAGGTGCCACATCAGAGACTATTGCTAAAAATAAAAAATTATGGGATTGGGGGTAATATATTAGCATGGGTAGAGGATTGGCTAACAAATAGGAAGCAGAGAGTGGGGATAAATGGTTCATACTCGGGATGGCAACCGGTAACTAGCGGGGTTCCGCAAGGGTCGGTGCTGGGACCCCAGTTGTTCACAATTTATATGGTTCAGTTAAAAAAAACACAGTGGCGCAGTGGCAGAAAAATGATTTGGAGGAGGAACCAAGTGTAATATATCAAAATTTGCGGACGATACAAAATGGGAGGAAAAGTAGGGGATGAGGAGGATAGGAAGAGTCTGCAAAAGGATATAGATAAGCTAGGTGAGTGGGCAACAACTTGGCAGATGAAAATTAATACTAATAAATGTGAAGTCATTCACTTTGGGAAAAAAAATGATAGGCAAGTTATTTTTCTAAATGAGGTGGAGCTGCGTTGTAATGCAACGCAAAGGGATCTAGGGGTAGTAGTACATGAATCACTAAAAGTTAGTATGCAGGTGCAGCAAGCAATCAGGAGGCCAATGGAGTTTTGGCCTTTATTGCTAGGGGGATTGAGTATAAAAAACACGGAGGTCTTGCTGCAGCTGTACACAGTATTAGTGAGACCACATTTGGAATACTGTGGTACAGTTCTGGGGTCCATACTTAAGAAAGGATGTACTGGCCCTGGAGGCAGTGCAGCGAAGGTTTACAAGATTAATTCCTGCAATGAGGGGATTGACATATGAGGAAAGGTTAAGTAGGCTGGAACTCTACTCCTTGGAGTTTAGAAGAATGAGAGGCGATCTCATTGAAACATATAAGATCGTGAGGGGCCTTGATCGGGTGGATGCACCGAGGATGTTCCCAATGATCGGGGAAACTAGAACTAGGGGACATAGTTGTAGAATAAGGGGGGGCTCTTTTTAAAACTGAGATGAGGAAGAACTTCTTCACCCAGAGGGTGGTTAATTTATGGAATTCACTGCCCCAGGGAGCAGTGGAAGCAGAAACATTAAATATATTTAAGTCTAAAATAGATGGTTTTTTAGCTGCCAAGGGGATAAGGGGCTACGGGGAGAGGGCAGGGATATGGACCTAGGTATGGTTAGTATAGTAAGACCTGAGTGATCTCCTGGACAAGTGTCGATCGCCTGGATTGGGGTCGGAGAGGAATTTCCCCGGATTTTTTTCCGAATTGGACCTGGGTTTTATCCGTTTTTTTGCCTCCCCCAGGAGATCACGCGGTTCTTGGGGTGGAGAGGGGTGATAGCGGTATAAAGGGGAGGGTAGTGT